>QLTV01003150.1:62560-93729 GCA_003457575.1 Thermophis baileyi
AAATGGGGGGGGGGTGGGAGGGGGAGAAAGAAAACTCAGACATGCCCAACTGGCACACAGCAACCATTGGCAGTAGGGCAGCCCAACTATAAGGAACCTATTGAAAATCTTTCTGAAGCTAAAGCGGTGTTGAAACATTGCAGAGAGAGGTCTCTGCCATTTTGTTTAGCTGCCCTAAACCAGGGGTGGGTTCCTCCCGGTTCGGACCTGTTCTCCCGAACGGGTAGCGGCCCGCTGGTGATGTCACGATGACGTCACCGAACTGGATCGGTCGGTGCCGGTCCGTGGGGGCCGCCATCTTTTTTTTTAATTTTATTTTTTGGATTTTTTTTTGAATTTATTTTTTTTTTTTCTGAATTTTTTTCGAATTTTTTTTCCCCTTCTGAGCCTGCGCAGAAGCTGACTTCCGGCACTGTGCATGCGGTCGCCATCTTTTTTTCGGCCTTGGTTTTTGTTTTCAGATTTTTTGTTAATGCGCATGCACGCACCCACGCAGCGCGGGAGGGATTGCGAACCGGCAGCGAGGTAAGTTGGAACCCACCCCTGCCCTAAACCAAGTATTTCTCAACCTTAGCAACTTTAGGCTTGGCAACTTTAGACTTGGACTGGGGGTGGGGGGGCTTCAACATGGCTGGGGAATTCTGGGAGTTGAAGTCCAGGCAGCTTAAAGTTGCTAAATTGCTAAGGCTGAGAAACACTGTTCTCATCTCAGAAAACTTTCCTTTTAGAAGTGGATTGTAATTCAGCATTAAGGCAGACTTTTCGCAAAAGAAGTCCCAAATTCTCCCCTTTTGGAATTTAAAAAAAAAAAAAAAAAACTTCCTACCTTCTTATCCTTTTTTTAAGAAGGCATCTAAATTTTGGAAAAGGGATAGCTAGATTGCTTCCAATATTTAGATGGAGCCCATCAGCACAATACATTTGTTAACGTTTTTGTGAGCTGCAGCTCACCTCACCAAACGCAACGATGAAGTACTACTGTACATTAATAACGCATAAAATAAAACGATAACGTCAGCATGTTTACCATTTGTGAGTTTGAAAAAGTGCTGCCTAACTCCTCCTGTTTCTGCTAACTTTAAGGAATTTCACTTCTAATAAAAAGAATAAGAATAAAAAGCTTTTTCTTTTTTTCCCCACCTTTTTTGGCTTTTGTGTCCCTGCCCCCATGCGGGCTGATTTAGCCCTTTGGCAGTTCCTGATGTGACAGTTGCCAAGCAGTGGATTCCTTCCCAGCCTGCAGGCGGGATCAAGCCGCATATGCTGTCCCTCCACGTGAGACAGGAGGCTTCCAAACGCACAAAGCCGATGGGCAAAAACAGAGGGATCACTTACCAGCTCCCCAAAATGCTTCATGGCGTATTCCAGCACCCCAGATGCGGCCTCCGGTTGCTGCAGTTTATTGTTTATGCTGCAAAGAGAAAAGAAAAAAGGGGGGGGGAAAAGGATCAGGAGCTGTTTCTGTTATAAAACTTATAAATACTTAAGATTGGTAGACGTGGCTGCATTGCTGGATTCTTGTAATGTTTGGTTTTATTTAACGGAACTCATTCCTCAACATATTCTCATGTTAAGAAACAATTATGGAAAGCAAGGTATATATTCAGCAACAGTGGAGCAAAGCAAAAAAAAAATGAAAATGAAAATTAACAGCTGTTTTAGGGTGTTCCTCACAGTTAAATTGTAAAGGCATAGGAAAAAAACAATGATGCATGAAAAGCCACCCCCCCCCCCAATTACTGGGGTGCCACAAGTGAGAAAGCCTTGTTTGCCGTCCACTACAAAAACACCAGCCACAAATGTGTGGGTCACATTAGTTAGATTTCTCTCAGCAAAAGATTTAGAAGTTCAACTTAATACTACGAGTACTACAGGTAGTCCTCGGCTTACAACTTACAGTTCATTTAGTGACTGTTCAAAGTTACAGCAGCACTGAAAAAAAGCGACTTACGACCGTTTTTCACACGGCCGTTGCAGCATTCCCACGATCATGGGATAAAAATCCAGATGCTTGGCCACGGGCTCATATTTATGACCGTTGCAACGTCCTGGTGTGTGTGTGTGTCATGTGATTCCCTTTTGTGGACTTCTGACAAGCAAAGGCAATGGGGAAGCCGGATTCACTTAACAACCGGGTTACTAACTTAACAACTGTGACAAGAAAAGTCGTAAAAGGGAGGGGGGGGAAATCAGCTTAACAGCTGTCTTGTTTAGCAACAGAAAATTTGGCCTCAATTGTGGTCGTAAGTCGAGGACTACCTGTTTTGAGCGAGTGCATGTTTCAGCTGCAACTATACACCCTCCTAAATTAAGCATCTGTCCTGCAAGTAAACAGCAGAGAGGTAAAAAAGGGCGCCATTGCTCCCTCGTTCCTACACTTACTCTACTCTTTCCTCCTTCTGACCCCACCAAGTTCCTCTTTGTCTGAAGGATCTCATCACTCATATTTGGAGGTAATCCATCCAGCACTCAGCTCGGAGGATCCCAAGATTTTCTCTCTTGTGTTTTGCTAGCCAGGTTCTGTTATTAGGAGCGCCTGGATCCACAAGCTGGGCGGTTACGGCCTCGTAGACGTGTCAAGGACCTAGGAGTACTCATCTCAAAAGATCTAAGCCCCAGAGCTCACTGTAACAGCATTGCCAAAAAGGCATTAAGAGTTGTTAACCTAAATTTGTGAAGCTTCTTCTCCGGTAACATTGTACTACAAACCAGGGCATACAAAACCTTTGCCAGACCAATTCTCGAATACAGCTCATCTGCCTGGAATCCACACTGTATAAAGGACATTAATACAATTGAGCGAGTCCAGAGATATTTCACGAGAAGAGTCCTCCACTCCTCTGCTCGCAATAGAATACCTTATGCCACCAGGCTTGAAATTTTGGACCTGGACAACCTAGAACTACGCCGCCTATGGTCTGACCTTAGCTTAGTACACAAAATAGTCGTGGTCAATGCCTGGAATACATTACCTGACTTTGGTAGTTTCTTCTCCAAACCCCCAAAACTTTAACCTTAGACTGTCTACTGTAGACCTCACCCCATTCCTAAGAGGTCTGTAAGGGGGCGTGCATAAGCGCACCAGCGTGCCTACCGTCCCTGTCCTACTGTTCCCTTTTATTCATGTATTCAAATCATGTTTATACTTATATGTTATGTTCATACTTATAATTGTTTTCTCATACATGCTTGGCAAACTAAGTAAATAAATAAAATAAATAAATGATGAGCCTTTGTAGAGAAGGGGCCAGCATGAAGATGACAAGACCTCAGTTATCCACTCCCCATTCGAAAGACCGGGTGGTTTTTTGTTGTTGTTGTTGTTGTTTTTGTTCTGTAGTTCCTCAGCTGTCTTTTAGTGACTTGTTATTGATGAAACAGCAAGTTGTGTTTGTTCTGCCTGAAATATGGTTATGGGCAATAAACCCCTGTGGTTCCTTGGGAGTGAGTAAAGATGCTTTCCTTCTTGAGAAGGAGAATCAACAACCTGCTATAAAAGTGATGAATGGCTGTCACGTTTGGCTTGACAGCTAGGAGCATCTCAGCTCTGCCTGTTGGGCGATTCATTACCTCCGACTTTCTCTCTCTTTTCAACGCCTTCTGACAAATAGGCCATTATCCTTCCTTCCCCCCCCCCCCCAATATCCTTTTCTCTACAATTGTTGCTGCTCCCTGCCCTGGGCTGGCTGGCTGGCTGGCGAAGCATGCCTTTTCATTTTGTAACTTGTCAAAGGGAGAAGGAGAGGAAATGCTTTATATACTTCAAACTTGACTGAGCTCAAGTGATTTTACACTGAAATTCCAGGGAAGGGAGCTGGGGGAGAGAGAGAGGGAGAGAGAGGGAGAGAGAGAGAGAGAGAGAGAGAGAGAGAGAAAGCAAGATGTTGCCATTCCTACCATCCGTTTTGGTGCTCTCTAGATTAGTCGATGTTGCGTGGAAATTATTGTTATTTTCGTCATGTTCTGCTTTGCGAAAGACGGACAGATGTTGAGGAAAGTCATCCGGCTCAGGTGTGTGATTTATACCTTTGGAGCTACACGCTCATAGGCGTTTTTTTTCCAAGAGAGTGCATCGAACAATATAGTCCTTTTTCTTCCCATCTTGGTGTTTGTATCCATTAAGAGCAAGATACCCCAACAAAGGACCTCATAATTGCTCAATAAGATTGCCAGAGATGCGATCAACAGAAGATGGATGTTACAAACAAATTGCCAAACCGTGACATTTGCTGGACTTCTTTCATTTACGGGACATAAAATCCTGTTATGGTCGTCAACATGCCAGAGATTAATCGTTGGGAAGGCAGCAATCCAACAGGGCATTTTTCCTGGAAACAATTGCGGTTTCCCCCCCCCCCCAAATCCTTTTCTCCCGCCTGAGAAAATAACTCAACTAAGGCGGCAAGTTTCAAGCTCAGGGTCCCTTCGTAATAAAAACAAAATATTCCGCCCCTCTCAGTTTCTTTACTTTCGCCCACGATGGGCAGAATGAAATGGGAGGGCTCTGGATGGCTGCAAGGGGTGGAGATAGCCAGGAGCCACAAATATTTAAAATGGGTGTAAGGAGGAGACACACACACACACAAGATAGGGCCTCTTTTAGCAAGCACAGGCTCTTCTTAGGCAACTGACTTGTTAAGAGGCAGCACTGCAGAGCAAGAGCTCTGATTTGGAGAAAACCTCTGTTCCAGTGCAATTCCAACACATAAGTGGGGGGGGGAACCTGAATTGACAGGAGAGATGCTTGGGGGTTTTTAGGAGTTATTGGGAACTAGAGAGGAGAGAGAGAGTGCATGCCACGATCATGCAATCCACCTTCAGCCCCCAGCTGGCTTGCTTATGTGCCCTAACCCTCTCTTTCACTATATATCCAGCATGGCTGCAGACCCTCCCCAAGAAGACCGTGACGAGCAAGAATGGCAAGAACCCCGGATGTTGCGAAGAGCTAGAAAAGCTGAAGGTCCAAGTGGCCAACCTCTCCTCCTTGTTAGAGGAAATGAGCAAGAAGCAAGACGATGTCCTGGGTCACGCCGTCACGCAGGTGATGGCGCTGGAAGGGAGCATCAAGCTGATGGACGCCCGCCTCAACGACGTGGAAGGGAAGTATTCGGAGATGAATTCCCAACTCGGCATTGTGCAGCTTCAGGCAGCTCAGACGGTCACCCAAACGTCCACAGGTAAGGAGAGGATCCCCCTTTCCTGGAGGGATCGCTTGCTAATGCAGAAAGAGCAGCCATCGTCAGCCATCAGAGCTAGGCTCCAGGGAATAGATCAAATATAACTGGGAGGAGGGGAAGGGGAAGGACTGAGAGACCTACCGTATTTTTCAGAGTGTAAGACGCACTTTCCCCCCCCCCAAAAGAGGGTGAAAATTTGGGTGCGTCTTATACACCGAATATAGCCCACCCGCCAAAAATGGGGCGCGCGGAGGCGGCAATTGGCTATGGCATTCCTTGCAGCCTGAAACAGCTGATTGCCGGGAGGCAGATCCAACCGACAATTAGCTGCTTGTGCTAATCAGGCTGTACTCAAGCTGAAACGGGCTGTTTGCTATTTGCTGCAAGGAGGCAAATTGCTGGGAGGCAGAGGCAGATTTTTTTTTTCTTGTGATAATCAGGCTGTGCTGAAACTGAAAGTGAAACTGAAACAGGCTGTTTTCTGTTTGCTGCAAGGAGGCAAATTGCTGGGAGGCAGAGGCAGATTTTTTTTTTCTTGTTTTCCTCCCCAAAAAAAGGTAGGTGCGTCTTATAGTCCGGAGTGCCTTATACTCCAAAAAATACGGTAGATGAATCTTAAGGAAGAACTCCATTGTACAGGCGTTTATTCTGAAATCGACTGAAGCCTGAACCAATAAAGGAGAATATTTATAGCTCAGGGTTGAAATGAGGGGTCCTTGGTCCTCTCTGAGCAGACCAAAAATCAAGCAAGCAATACTCCAGTCAAGAAACTGCCAAAGAGCCATCAGTAAACAGCCCAAACAAAGAATCTCTAAGACCATCTCCACCAACACGGACAGGGCAAGCCACCAGAATATAAACTGACAGCAAACAGCACTCCTTACTAGCACTGATGATGTTACCTAGTTAGGGTAATGAAACGTCTGCAAGAAAACAAGCAAGCTCAGAGAGCACCAAGAAGCCTGAACTTTTGGGAGAATTCCTATCTTTTGGAACAGGTGGTGAATTCACACGAGACGTTTCAGCCTCTTTCTTTCGTTTGCGGCTAGCCTAAATAAAACCACTAGCCCCATTCAACTAGCAGGGCTGGGGAGCACAAACCCTAAACGCAGCCCTTGACCGAAAGCGTGAGCTTCCAGGGTGTTTGTATTGATTTAAAACAACAAGGTGTCAAGCTTCCTTTCAGAGCCACTTTACAACGATGAAATCCCAACCAATTTAATTACTATTTAATTACAATTTAATCACTATTGGTTTTTCTTCACGACTCCAAAGCTACTGAATCCAGACAGCTGTATCAAATTTCAAAAGAATCTCGTTCCTTCTCTTAACTATCTATCTTGGACAACTGTATTACGTAGATTTCTCGGGCAATATTAAGCCTGTGCCGAGGTTCTAAAATAGGATGAAATCATCCTACACATATATTTAGGGGTGGAGGGGGGGGTGAGAGTTTAGCATGTATACTTAGTATTATATTAGATATGTGCTTATATCCAATGCAGTGAAAGCAGGGGTGGGCTGCTGGGGGTTCGCAGGGGTTCGGGAGAACCACTAGCTAAGATTCTGTGCAGTTCAGAGAACCCCCAAATCCCACTCCTGGCTGGCCCCGCCCACCCCTCCCCTCCCAGGAGTCCACACGCAGCCCGTTTTGGATGCAGGTAAGTGCAGGGTGGGTGCAGAGGCTCAGGGAAGGCGAAAAACGGGCCGGAAGTTCGGGAAGGCCGGAAAAGGGCCCGTTTCTGGCCTCCAGAGCCTGGGGAGGCCGTTTCTGCCCTCCCGGAGGCTCAAGGAAAGCCTCCGGAGCCCGGGGAGGGCAAAAACGCCCCCCCCCGCCGTGGTGCAGGAGGCCGACTAGGCCACGCCCACCCAGCAACCAGGCAGAGAACCCCTTGCTAAAATTTTGGAAGCCCACCCCTGAGTGAAAGGCCTATAAATGCCCATCTTTAGAATGGTGACACACACTTTCTTTCTGAGGCAGAGACACAAGACGTGAGATGATGGGTAAGGCCAGATTACATAAATTGGAAACCTTGCTCATTGCCCATAAAGACATTACAAATAGAATCGGACCGAATATATATATATATATTTTTTTTTTTTAAATACGTAGTCTCTCTAAAGCACCCCAGCAGCCATTTCAGTCATTGTTTTACAGATAGTCCTTGGCTTACGACCACAATCGAGTCCAAATTTTCTGTTGTTAAATGAGACATTCGTTAAATGAATTTTGCCCCCTTTTAGGACCTGGTCTTGCCACCGTTGTTAAGTGAAACACTGTAGTTGATAAGTTAGTAACCCGGTTGTTAAGTGAATCTGGNAGTGAAAGGCCTATAAATGCCCATCTTTAGAATGGTGACACACACTTTCTTTCTGAGGCAGAGACACAAGACGTGAGATGATGGGTAAGGCCAGATTACATAAATTGGAAACCTTGCTCATTGCCCATAAAGACATTACAAATAGAATCGGACCGAATATATATATATATATATTTTTTTTTTTTAAATACGTAGTCTCTCTAAAGCACCCCAGCAGCCATTTCAGTCATTGTTTTACAGATAGTCCTTGGCTTACGACCACAATCGAGTCCAAATTTTCTGTTGTTAAATGAGACATTCGTTAAATGAATTTTGCCCCCTTTTAGGACCTGGTCTTGCCACCGTTGTTAAGTGAAACACTGTAGTTGATAAGTTAGTAACCCGGTTGTTAAGTGAATCTGGCTTCCCCCATCGATTTTGCTTGTCAGAAGGTCGCAAAAGGGGAAATCACATGGTCTTGGGACATAGCAACGGTCATAAATATGAACCAGTTGCCAAACATCTGAATTTTGATCCCATGATCACGGGGATGCTGGAAAGGTCGTAAGTGTGAAAAACGGTCCTAAATCACTTTTTTTCAGTGCCGTTGTAACTGTGAACGGTCACTAAACGAACTGTTGTAAGTCGAGGACTACCTGGTATTCCCAGCTGGGTTTTGCTTTCATTTGCTGAAATCGCAACATGGTAAGTCAACGGGATAGTTGCACGTGGCAACCACATCTCGTATCAAATTCCTGGAGGCAAAGAAGGAAGCGGTGGGGCCCTTAGGTTTTTCCTGACAGGTGGGAATAATTCAACCTACTGCGCTTTTATTTTCTCGTTCAGATGCCGTGTACGACTGCTCATCCCTTTATCAGAGAAATTACAGATCTTCTGGAGTCTACAAACTTCTCCCTGATGAATTTCTGGGAAGCCCAGAATTGCAGGTAAGACGTGACACACGCCGTGGGAAGAAAGAGAGGAAAAGCAGGAAGCTAGATGCAAGGTTTAGAATTCCTATAGATATAAAAACTGTGCCTATCTTAAGAGGACTCCCAGTTGTGTACAAAACAGCAACAGCTCTACGGGATGGAATTAGGTTTCAGCCACTTCAATTGGCTTCAATTTGCACCTTCCCAAAATGAGAGGCAACTTTTCGGTGCCTTCCCATTCCAGGCAAAGCCACAGCGGCGCAGTGGTTAAGAGTGCAGTACTGCAGGCGACTTCTGCTGCCTGCCGGCTGCCTGCAATTTGGCAGTTCAAATCTCACCAGGCTCAAGGTTGACTCAGCCTTCCATCCTAACCGAGGTGGGTAAAACGAGGACCCAAATTGTTGGGGGCAATAGGCTGACGCTGTAAACCGCTTATTAGAGAGGGATGTAAAGCACTGTAAAGCGGTATATAAGTCTAAGTGCTATTGCTATTTGCTCCACAAGAACAGTAGGCGAGTTGCTTGAACATATGCTTGAAACATGAAGTTACGCCAATATTCACTGTCTCGGTAAATTACTGCCATGCCCGAGTGGTTCTCAACCTCTCTGGAGGTCTGAAATCGCCCTTCTTTTCGTTTTCCCAGGTATACTGTGACATGGAGACAGATGGAGGAGGCTGGACTGTCATCCAAAGACGGAAAATTGGCTTGATCTCTTTCAGCCAAAATTGGAAGCAGTACAAGGAAGGGTTTGGAAGCCTGCAGGGAGATTTCTGGCTGGGAAACGAGCACATCCATCGGCTTTCTAGGAGGCCGTCCATGTTGCGTGTGGAGCTGGAGGCAAGTACAGTAGCTTCACCTGTTCGGCCGACTTTTCGCTGACCACTCAGTTAGATGGTGTGGGATTTTGCAACGTTCAAGAGAAAAGGAACTTGAAAACAATGAGAAGCACTTCAGTGTCAAAGTACTGTAGAAGACCTGGGGGAGCTGGGAAGGGTTGCCAAAGGTGGTCTAATAATGCCAGTTTGTTAGAGAATTTTTCTTTCTCTGTTGTAGAAAAATAAATCAGAAGCTCTCACAGTTGACTGCATTTGCTGAATCAAATAACTTCTTTATAATCTTATCAAAATATTTACAATACCATACATTCTTCTTTACAGCAACATATCATAATGAAGTCTTCACACAGAGAGTTACAGAGACAGACCTGAGACTGGAAAACATGTCCAGCTTCTTGCTTAATTCTTTTTGCACAGACTCAGTAGCACTTTACTCACATTGGCTGACTGAGTTACCACATGACTCTTCCTGCTCATGAATGAGTTTTGAGGCTTTAAAGATATGTTGCTGTAAAGAAGAATGTATGGTATTGTAAATATTTGATATGATTATAAATAAGTTATTTGATTCAACAAAATGCAGTCAACTGTGAGAGCTTCTGATTTATTTTCTACAACAGAGAAAGAAAAATTCTCTAACACAGTTTAGTCATGGCATGTGTGCATCAAATTCAAGCAGCGTAGACCATGATTAGGCTGCATAACTATTTTCCTTAGCACCGGCTAACTGGAGGCAGTGCGTGAAAAGAATGGGTTCCATTGCACGTTATTGCATTTTTAGATCCTGAAAGCATGATCCAGCCTAAGGCCTAACGCACAAAGTAACGGTTAGTTTCAGGTTAGTAGATCACATTCATTTGTGGCCGAGTGCATAAAAGAAATGTAAAACGTCAATTAAACAAAGAAGTCATTTCCTCTCCTCAGAGCTTGGTGAAACACCAATATTTCAAGTAAATATTTCCCTGAATCAAGCATAAAATAAGGCAGAATGGGACAATTCGCCACAGCCAAATTGCCATGGCCAAGTCGCCACGGGACACGTTGCCACGGTCAACTCACTGTGGGCCAACTCGCTGCGGGACAATTTAACAATTCAATTTAATTATTTAAAATAAATTAAAATATATTTTGATTTTTGTCATTCACATTTCATTCTGTCCCTTCTTGTGCCTCCTTTCTTTAATGATTCTATTCCACCTTCCATCCTTCCGAGGTCGGTAAAATGAGGACCCAGATTGTTGAGGGCAATATGCTGACTCTGTAAACCACTTAGAGAGGGCTGTGAAGCAATGTGAAGCGGTATATAAATCTAAATGCTATTGCTATTTCTTTGATATTAGTGTAACTCTTGTCCGCGGCAGGTTCTCCCACGGCGAGTTGGCCGTGGCGAGTTGGCCGTGACGAATTGTCACAGACGGTAAATAAGGGGTGTCTCCTTTTGATTTTCTTCTTGCCCTGGAGGACTGGGATGGCAACAGCGTTTTTGCTCAATACAGTCGTTTTGCGGTGGGCAACGAGTTGAGCAGCTACCGCCTCTTCCTGGCCAACTTCAGTGGCAGTGTGCCACGCGACTCCATGCGGTACCATAACAACACGGCCTTCAGCACCGTGGACAAGGACAATGACAAGTGCGTCGATCACTGTGCGCAGTTACGCAAAGGTCAGCCGTGTGCCAAAAACTCCTCCTCTTCCTGTTATCAATGTTCGTTAAGTGGGACCACCTACCACCTTTGTATTTAAAGAACTCCCCCCAAATTCTACGTAGGAACAGCCATCCGTCCCTTAGCCCAGTTCCACCTGGTTCTTCAGGTTGACGTCTCTTGCCCAGATTCCAGAAGGGCAACTCTTCCTAAGTGTTGATTGCTCTGTTCTTTGAATTTCCCCATTTCTCTTGTAAGTACAAGTAGTCCTTGACTTATGACCACAATTGAGTCCAAAATTTCTGTTCCTAAGTGAGACATTTGTTACGTGAGTTTTGCCCCATTTTACGACTTTTCTTGCCCAAGTTGTTAGCAGTTGTTAAGCTAGTCACACAGCTGTTAAGCAAAACTGGCTTCCCCCTTGACTTTGCTTGTCATAAGGTCACAAAAGGGGGATCACGTGACCCCCACGACACTGCAACTGTCATAAATGCGAGTCAGTTGCCAAGTGTCTGGATTTTGATCACATGACCATGGGGATGCTGCAACGGTTGTAACTGTGAAAAACGGTAGTCACTTTTTTTCAGTGATGCTGTAACTTCGAACAGTCACTAAATGAACTGTTGTAAGTCGAGGACTATCTGTATAGCGTTTTGAGTAGCCTTCCTGCTCCATCACGCTCCATCAGCTATTTAGCAGCGGCAGAAAAAATACCTTCTCCACGTGGGATGAGTTGATTGGTGTCATTTTCAATACAGGTAGTCCTCGAAGTACGACCACAATTGAGTCCAGAATTTATGTTGCTAAGTGAGACATTTGTTACGTGAGTTTTGCCCCATTTTACGACTTTTCTTGCCCAAGTTGTTAGCAGTTGTTAAGCTAGTCACACAGCTGTTAAGCGAAACTGGCTTCCCCCTTGACTTTGCTTGTCATAAGGTCACAAAAGGGGGATCAGGTGACACCCCCCCAGGACACTGCGACCGTCATAAATATGAACCAGTTGCCGAGCGTCTGAATTTTGATCACGTGACCACGGGGATGCTGCAACGGTCGTAAGTGTGAAAAACTGTCATAAATCACAATTTTTTTTCCAGTTCCGTTATAATTTCGAACGGTCCCTAAACGAACTGTTGTAAGTCGAGGACGACTTGTAGTGAACGTTCAGACACCGGCAACGGCCATCTCCCCGATGTTTTGCAATTCGTTGACCCTCGGCCAGGTGCCAGTGCAGAGATCCGTTGACCAATGAGGACCTTTTCAGAATGATCACCATATCGGCATTAAAAAGTTTTATTTCATAAACCGCTCAGCTTCCTCCTTCTCAACAGGTGGCTACTGGTACAACTGCTGCACGGACTCCAACCTGAACGGGGTTTACTATCGTAAGGATGAGCACAACAAGAGCACCGATGGCATCACCTGGTACAGCTGGCGTGGGAAACTCTATTCCCTGAAGAGGGTCGAGATGAAGATCCGGTCAACGGACTTCAAGGCCTAGAGCAGGGGCCGGCAACCTTAAACACTCAAAGAGCCACAAAGGTCCTAACCGGAAGCCCCCCGTTCAATTCTGGAGCCAACCGGAAGTCCACTTCCCCCACCATAGAGTCTCCTCCTAGTGCGGCGTCCTTTTTTCCTCTGCCGACCGGAAGTCTGGTTCCCCCACCATAGAGTCTCCTCCTAGTGCGGCGTCCTTTTTTCCTCTGCCGACCGGAAGTCTGGTTCCCCCACCATAGAGTCTCCTCCTAGCACGGCATCCCTTTTCCTCTACCTGTCCTAACCGAAAGCCCTATCAACTGTGGAGTGGCAACAGGGAGCTGCAGCAGAGGGATGAAAGAGCCACATGCGGCTCAAGAGCTGCGGGTTGCCGACCCCTGGCCTAGAGGGACCCCAGCCAAGTCGAGTAAAGAGATGGCCTCACCTCTAAAGGAGGGGGCACCGGAGGGGGGAGAGAGATAGGGAGGGGGAAGCACCGTCATTGATGTCAAGAATGAGCTTACATACGGGGAATTCCCTTCATCAGTAGCAAGGCAGGTGCTCGCCTCTTTCAGCCTCCACCTGAACATCTCTGGATCTTTCTGACGACAATGTTCTCTATCGGGATGCTCACCTATTCCCCAGAATTAACGTAGATTTGCCTTTGTTTATTTCCCTGGTGGACTGGAATATCGGGGAGGACGGGGGGGAGAAGCTACGCCGGAGTTTTGCCAAACTTATCGCATAGTGGATTGCTCCACATCGGAAGCTTATGGAAATTGGATGCTTAGGATTTTTTTTTATATGTATTTTTGCAGTTGTAAACCAAATAGTGCTCTGTCCAAACGCCTCTTTCCCATCCAACAGTATAATAAAATCCTCTTGATTTTAAAGCTGAGTTTGAGGCCAAGTATATAGTCCTCAGGACAAAAATGTTTCCAGTCAAGGAGAATTTCTGGAAATGTCAACCAACACGGGGTGTGTGTGTGTGTGTGTGTCTAACCTGGTGTCAATACTGTGAAGAATCTGAGGTTGCAAAGGGGTCATTTGGTTACTGGCAGAGGAGAGCTATAAATCTTTGTTCCAGTGACATGGAGACACTCCCCCCACCCCAAAAAAAAAAAACACCTGGATAATATCAGGTGGATATTGGTGCTGAGGTTTTTGGCTCTGCCCACTTACTATGCAAAGGGAAGGACAGAATTTAGCATGAATATTTTTTTCACACGATGTTGTGTTTCCTGTTTTTTTTTTTTTAAAAAAAATAAATCTCCACTTTCTTCCTTTACTCTAGACAAATTTCCCCAAGCGAGAACCAGATGCAGGTGTTGCCAAGCCTAGGGATACCTCCAGTCCTTGCTCGGGAATTGTTCCTGGTATAAAAGGACTTCCGGAGGAACACAGAGCTGCCCCCTCTGTCACACATGGGCTTACCAACCGAGAGAGCAAAGGGGGAAAACAGCCTACCTGATGAGACACTCAAGGATGGCTGGCGTGGGCCCCTTCTGAAATTCCAGCTCTTTGTAGTGTAGCGCCTTGGCGTAGGCTCGGCACTTGGCAGCCCGCTCTCCCAATAAGACGATGCCGTTGTCGTCCCCCAATGGCAGCGGGCCCTGCGTGGAGGAAGCCGGACAAAAGCATCAGGGCTGTGATTGAGTGCAAGCCTCCAGGGCAATCTAGAGCAGGGGTTCCCAACCTGTGACTGGGCCAGACCCGCTCGCGTGTCACAAGCATCGTGGGCACTCACCACCCCACTTGGATGAGCAACGGGTGTGTGCGCGTGCACACACACTCGCATGTGCCTGCCCCTCCCACGAAACCATCCCCTTTCTTCCCCCCCCCTCCGGGCCGCCAACTCAGAAAGGTTGGGGAACTTGGACCTAGAGAACCTTATGTAAGCAATTAAATGCAAGCTTCTTCATGAGCCCTGGAGGCGCAGTGGTTGTTATTGTTATTATTAGCGTATGGCATTGTTCAGTACCCAGGAGACCACAATGCTACTGCGGAGTTGTAGTGTTGTGGCCTGTCAGCCGCCGGCCCCTCCAGCAGCCGAATCAGAGGAGGAGGAGGCGGCGTGGGAGTCAGGGTCAGCCTCAAGGCAACCTGAGAGCTCCGAGGGGGAAGAGGGAATGGAGCTGGCAGAGAGAGAGAGAGACAGAGGCGGAGCCTGGGCCATCCGTCAGCCCTCAGATGGAGAGTCAACAGCCCCCAGGTCTGCAGGTGGCTGATGAGGAAGAGGAGGAACAGCTGGGTCCAGTGCCTGATGCGCGGATGTGCAGAAGGCAGAGGAGAGGAGAGCAGTGGAAATCTATGGGCCGATTCTTTTGACGGAACAGCCACCACTGCTAGCGAGGCCCCACCCTAGCTCTGGGGATAAAAGGCAGGGGACGGAGATGAATAGGTGTGACAGACAATTAATCATCTTCCGGACGGACGGACTTGTTAGCCTGCGAGAGAAACTTTTTGCCGGGGCTGCCGGCATTCCCAATAAAGGAATCTTTTGAGTTCACGTCAGGTTTGTCGTGCTTGGGGAGCTGGGTCAGAACATGTAGTTTGGCTTGCCAAGGTACCAGCCCTGTTATAGGAAACGCTTGCGTGCTTCCTAAGGTGCGCCACAGGAGGGCGAGCTGGCTTTGCACCAGAGAGAAAGACAAGCAGCTCTTCCGGAAGTGTCACCCACGGCCCCCCTCCCTTCCCAGAGCTGCCCTGCAAACAGGCACCGCAACCGGGAAGGTTCAGAGCCACCCCGGATTCTGACTGCCTGCACAGAGCACCAGCTCGTCTCCCCATCAAAGTGGTAC
Source organism: Thermophis baileyi (assembly GCA_003457575.1). Classification (NCBI taxonomy): domain Eukaryota; kingdom Metazoa; phylum Chordata; class Lepidosauria; order Squamata; family Dipsadidae; genus Thermophis; species Thermophis baileyi. Next base: position 77,722 of record QLTV01003150.1, read on the forward strand.
CTATCTATCTACTTGCATAGAACATGCTTTCAAATGGTTAGGTGGACAGACGCTGAGGCAAGTGACAGGAGCTCACCCTGCCACACAGTGCTAGAGCTCGAACCGCTGGAGCCGAGACCATCTCCAGTGTCATTAAGCCACTGAGCCACCGCGCCACTTGCTGCCGTGGTTAGAACGCAGTATTGCAGCCTTACTCTGCCCACTGCCCACAGTTCAATCCTGAGCAGCTCAAGGTTGACTCAGCCTTCCATCCTTCCGAGGTCGGTAAAACGAGGACCCAGATTGTTGGGGGCAAGAGGCTGACTCTGTAAACCGCTTAGAGAGGGTTGTAAAGCACAGCAAAGCAGTTTATAAGTCTTAGTGCTATTGCTATTTCTGCATTATCAGCAAAGTCACCTGTCTGTTTGCAAGATCAGAGCAAAGTTGTTAAAAAAGAAAAGGAAAAAGAAAGTCAGAAAACTTCCACCCCAACGTGCCTTACCTTGTCGCTGTGCTCCATGAACTCCGCCAAATTGAGCAGGGTCTGGGTGACCTCAGCAATATCCTGAGACGTCAGCGCCAGCTCGATGCTACGGATCAGCTCATCCTGCTGGTCTTCGTTCAGCTCAGACCAGCATGAAACAAAGGCCGCGTTAAACAGATCTCTGGGGAGGGGGTGGGGGGAGAGAAGCAAAAGGGGGACACGGAGAATGGAACAGTAAGTCTGCTAACATTGAACATACCACTTCACTGATCCAAACTGAACCCAGACCCACATCTCATTAGAGTCCATAACTGCACGGGGGAGAATTTCTAATAGAAACAACCGTCAGACCTGGGAACTGACCAGCAACCAGAAAATCTTCCTTCTCAAACTACCCCTTAATATTCTTTCAGCATTCAAACAATTTTTTTTCTGTCCAATTTGCTATCCTCGGTGAATGTTTTACTGATGTACGTCACCTACTCCCTCTAGCTTTCAAGCACTGATGCATAACTCACTGTTCTTCGTACCATTTTTCCCATCATGCACAAGCACTTAAGTCTTGAATATGTTAATCTTCAAATGCACAGCATACAGTCGATTTAACCTTTGCTGCAAAACATTCAGGTTCTCAACCAAACACCCAGGGCCATTGGCCTCCAAAAGAGTTCACATCCCAAATGTCTATGGAGATTCTCAGTCATCCAGGTCATGGTTGTCCCAAAGGTGCTTTTATTCCAAGAGGCAACTGGACTTTCTTGTGGAATGCAGGTGAAGAAGGAAGTCACATCATGGGAAACCATGGTCCCATCCGGGTCCAGTTTTAGTTTCCAAACCTTGCTGGCGAAGTCCTGTGAATTGTTGATGTGATGGGTGGCGTTGCCAACTGGAGGAGCTAATAAGGTGCTTAGAGGTTTCGCAATGTTGTAGGTGACAGAGCTGATGCTGCTGACAATTGGTCTGAGTGGAGTTCCCTCTTTATGGATTTTGGGGAGTCCACAAGAAAGTCCAACTGACTCTTGAAAAAGCACCTTTGGGATTCAAATCGCAAACCAAAACACACACACACTTAAACATTTTTTTATACACTTGCATTAAAACAACCAAGGGGACACTGCTTTGTCTTCTCCCTGGATTGATGTTGAATTTCTACCTGGCCATGGGGTTGTAGGCCTGAGCCAAGGCCCAGCACGAGCGCAGCGAAGGCGATGAGGAGTCTTTCAACAGCTCCAGGCTCAGCCGCCTCAACCATTCCAACCAATCATCCTTGGAAACTCTTCGGGCTGCTCCCCAGGCCTAGAATACAAAGCGCTCTTCTATGAGTTGCTGCAATCAGCTACTCGTCAGGGCCAGAAAAACGGACAGCAGGGGGGGGGCCACAGGGCCCCAACTCCACTTCTGTGGCCCTGAAAGCCCCCCCCCCCAAAAAAAAAATCATGTTGCTGAAACTCAGTGAAAAATTTATGGCGTTTAATGGGCTGCTTTGTGACGGCACGAAGAGTTGGAAGACGGTCACACAACTGTAGATGCCATACGTATGGGTTTCTCAAGCTCGCCCACTTGAAGGTGTATGGACTTCAATTCCCAGAATTCCCCAGCCAGCTCTCAGTCCTATCCAGCCAAGCATTCTGGTTCTCATATTGAATAATTAGATGAATTTGAATTTCACAAGCTTCACTCTCATTTGATGCTGCTTCCCAACCGTTTAAAGTTTTAATACTGCCTGAGGTTCAAAAGAATATCATAACTTTCTATACTTATTAGAGTATAGAGCCGAGGTGGCGCAGTGGTTAGAGTGCAGTACTGCAGGCTACTTCAGCTGACTGTTTAGCAGTTCAGCGGTTCAAATCTCACCGGCTCAAGGTTGACTCAGCCTTCCATCCTTCTGAGGTGGGTAAAATGAGGACCCAGATTGTTGGGGGCAATATGCTGACTCTGTGAACCGCTTAGAGAGTGCTGTAAAGCACTGTAAAGCGGTATATAAGTCTAAGTGCTATTGCTAGTGCTATTATTAGTCCCTATTGATAGCCTGATCCTCCATGAATCTGTCTGCACAGGGACAGCAATCCCTATTTCTCCAGTTGTCTGGAAGCTTCATTTTTTAAGTTCTTCGAATGTGGGGAAAACCAGTCTGACAGATACTGCCTCCGTTTTGAAAGTGTCATGAAGTCTGCTAGATCAGGGATGTCAAACTCAAGGCCCATGGGCCGAATCCGGCCAACAGGGTGCTTAGATCTGGCCCGCGGGGCCGCCCTGGAAACAGCAAAGGACCGTCCCGCACTGCCTCTGCCAGCGAAAATGGAGTCTGGGAGGGCCGTGCGCGTCCCGTCCCCCCCATCCCCTTTTATGGCCGCGATGACCTCCTGCAGCCCTCTGCCAGCGAAAATGAGCTTCGTTTTGGCTGGCAGAGGGTTGCAGGAGGCTGTGGCAGCCGAAAACAGGGCCTGGGGGGGCGCATGTGCCCCCCCCCGGGCTCCATTTTCGCTGGCAGAGGGCTAGCAAAACAAACTAAAAACAAAACAAAATGAGAAATGTTTCCCCTTTTGCATTTGAACATGCAAGAAGGGACAGGAAAGGAGAAAGGGAAAGAGGAAACAAAAACAAAAAGATGGGAAGAGAGCAAGGAAGGAAAAAGAGGGGAAGGAAGAAGAAAAAAGAATGAAGAGGGAAAGAAAAGGAAAATGAAAATGAAAATGAAGGGAGGGAGGAAGGAAGGAAGGGAGAGATCCAAACCCAAAATTCCCCCATTCTCCAAAAACACTGAAATGTATTCTCAACACTTTTTGTAAAAAAAAAAAAAAAAAAAAAAACAAAAGGAAGGAAAAATAAGGAAAGGGGAAGGAAGGAAGGAAGGAAGGAAGGAAGGAAGGAAGGAAGGAAGGAAGGAAGGAAGGAGATTATAATGAGAGTGAGGGAGGGTCTCAGGGAAGTCCTGCCTTAGCACTTGGCCATCACAGGTGCCCCCGACAGGAGTGATGTCGAGCTGGCCATGCCCCCTCCCCAGCCATGCCCACCCCGGCCCCCCAAGGTCAAACACAACCCTGATGCGGCCCTCAATGAAATAAGAGTTTGACACCCCTGTGCTAGATCATCACAAAGTGGCCCAGGAAAATGTTGATGCCGCAAAGCATCAGAAACTCTGTTGCTGAAAATCGCTGCTAATGTTGAGAAGCGTGTCTCTGCCCAGCGCAGCCCCAAGGTTTACCTTCTGTAAGTTGATGGTGCTGACGTGCAGCTTCTTCATGGGCCCCGTTTCGACCGGGCCGCTGGCGAGGGCCTCTCCTTGGCTGCTCCTCTGCATGCGGTGCTGGTATATCAGGGGGTCATCTTCTTCATCAGCGAGAGTGTAGCCCTAATGCAGAAGCAGAGCAGCTATTCACCAAAACCAAACCTCGCTTTATATTTGGGTAGCACAGCTGTGGTTTGTACTTGTGGCCGAATGGAAGTGTCCAGGGTGAAACATCGGCATCTACGTGTCTCATCGTTTCAACTTGTCATTAGAGGAAAGTGGGGGGGGGGAGGGGAGAGAAGGTGTTGGTTACGAGAGGGTTAACCAGAGAAAACGAAACTTCTACAGGTCCACTGAAGTTTGTGAGAAACTGGAAACTTTCAAGGACTATTTAGCAGGTGTGCAAATGAGACAGATAGTTCCCATAACAATGGGAACTTTACTTGGTCTATGTGGAAACCTGGGGGGGGGGGTCGGGCTGGGGAAATCATTGATTAATAAACACTATTTACTGGGGCCTGAGAAACTCAGGTTTACTTCAGCCTTCTCAGGTTATGTATTCAATAAACCAGTAAGTTTTTCAGAAAAGAAAATGATCCTGGACTTTTATTTGGATACCCAAGCTGGATGTTGACAGGAAGGATGTGATTTTTTCCCCTTTCTCATACATATATATATATATAAAAAATGAAGGAACATTATGGAATTAAAGTGAAATTCCGGTGCATTGATAAGCCCAGGGCAGGAGCACAGCAGAGGTGGGTTCCTACCGGTTCGGACCGGTTCTATAGAGCCATTAGTAACTTGGCAGCCTGGGTCGCTGGAACCGGCAGCGACCCAGGCCTGCCACGCCCCCGAGCCGGTTCTCTCGGCAGCGCCATAGGCGCTGCCATCTTGTTTTTTGCTTCTGCGCATGCGCAGAAGCCTTTTTTTTTTAGTACTGCGCATGCACGTGCGCGCAAACCGCCCGCACGGCGCGTCCCTGAGCAAACCGGCAGTAGAAGAATCCGGAACCCACCCCTGGAGCACAGAGGAGAGACAGGTGTCCTTCAAATGAACAGCTTTTATGCTACCATCTCATTCGGCTTCTTGAGGAGTCACTGACCTTCACAATCCTGCAGATGAGGACGTCGTATCGTTGGTGGTTTATCCTGTGACGCACCAATACTTTGTTCACCATCGGGATAAAGATCTGATACTGCAGGGGTGAGAAGAAGAGTTAGCACCCGGAAGACTTCCTTTTCTTCGGCAAGGACGACGACAAGGGAAGAGAACAGCAGCTCAGAACAAACGCCAAGAGTGACATTTTAAAAAATTAAATCTGCACAGGGATGCAGTCCTGAGAGCCAACATATCACATTCGATACATTCTTTCAGAAACAGCTTGAGGAAAATCATTTAAAAAATTTAATAATAGATGGTTACATATAACGGAGTTTGTCTTTCAGCTGTGGAATATTTTACAGCTCCTTGTTATTGTGTTAATTTTTTGGCCAAAGCAACCTTCTAAATTTTCAAGCGCCACTGATCCATTTAAAGAGGTAGTTTCATATTTTGTAATAAAAAACCGTAGAGGATATAGCCAACATTTCATTTAAACCTATACGATCTAATGTCTCATTAAAAGTTCAGACTTACAGTGTCACTTCCCCAACCACCTAAGGAACTATTTACAGAATACAGAATAACAGAGTTGGAAGGGACCTTGGAGGTCTTCTAGTCGAACCCCCTGCTCAAGCAGGAGACCCTACATCATTCCAGACAAATGGTTATTCAGTCTCTTCTTAAAAGCCTGCAATGTTGGAGCATCCACAACTTCTGGAGGCAAGCTGTTCCACTGATTGTACTGTCAGGAAATTTCTCCTTAGTTCTAGGTTGCTTCTCTCCTTGATTAGTTTCCATCCATTGCTTCTTGACCTGCCTTCTGGTGCTTTGGAAAATAGGTTGACCCCCTTCTTTTTTGTGGCAGCCCCTCAGATATTGGAACACTGCTATGTGTCACCCCTAGTAAGAGCCGAGGTGGCGCAGTGGTTAGAGTGCAGCACTGCAGGCTACTTCAGCTGACTGCTAGCTGCAGTTCAGCGGTTCAAATCTCACCGGCTCAAGGTTGACTCAGCCTTCCATCCTTCTGAGGTGGGTAAAATGAGGACCCAGATTGTTGGGGGCAATATGCTGACTCTGTGAACCGCTTAGAGAGGGCTGTAAAGCACTATGAAGCGGTATATAAGTCTAAGTGCTATTGCTATTGCTATTCTTTTCATTAGAATAGAATAGAATAGAATAGAATAGAATAGAATAGAATAGAATAGAATAGAATAGAATAGAATAGAATAGAATAGAATAGAATAGAATAGAATAGAATAGAATGTAGGATAGGATAGAATTAGAAATAATAGAATTAGAAATAATAGAAATAGAAATAGAATAGCAGAGTTGGAAGGGACTTTGGAGGTCTTCTAGTCCAACCCCCTGCTCAGATAGGAAACCCTATACAATTTCAGACAAATGGTTGTCCAATCTCTTTTTAAACACTTCACTTAAAACCCAATTCTAGCAACCGTTCTTCACCTGTTTCAAAGGAAAGGATTTAAATTCAGCAAAGTCAGGATCTCTCTCCTTGGAAAAAAATAATGCCCCTGTTACCTTTTTCCCCAGCTGGAAGACCAGGGAGGAGAGGGTGTCCATGGCAGTTGTGCGAAGCTCTGGGCTCTGGTCGAGAGTTCGCACGATGGGATGGATAATCCGCGAGGCGTAATCCGTGAAATCAAGGGACTCCGTTAATCGGTCCACAGTTTCTAAGGCAGCTCTGGAAGGGAGAAAACAAAGCACTGCAATTGCAAACACAATTTAGATTAGGGTTAGGGGTTAGGGACACAGATAAACCCCAAAGAGGGACAAGTGTGGATGCCCTTTCGAGAAAATTTAAGTATTTGGACAGTACCGGCAGCATCTTTTATTAAAAGCCTGTAACACAGTGGAGGCGCATGTGGACAACATCCGTCCTTACTTGCGAGCAGACAGGGGGGCATCGGGGGCATCAAAAAGCTTCACAATGGGAGGCAGCAATAAGTGCAGGTAATCGTCCAGATTGGCTCCAAACAACTGGATGGCATTCAGCAGCTGGAAAAGATGAAAAGCAAACTCAATAGGAACCAAGGGCAAGGTTCAAAACAGCCACTCTGGGTTTAAGCACCGGCATATGTTCTAATCCTAATTTATTTGAGTGAGTATGTTTCTAGCAGAACTGAAACAAATGACGTTAGGTCAGGGGTGTCAAACTCAATTTCATCAGGGCTGTGGTTGACCTCGGGGGGGGGGCGGGGGGGAGGGGAATGGCTGACTGGGTGGGTGTGGCCAACTGGGGGGGCGTGGTCAACTTGACGCCACTCCCCATACTGCTGCCATGTTTCCTCTTTGCATGGGCTGACTGGGTGGGTGTGTGTGGCTGACTGGCCAGCTTGACGCCACTCTCCAAACTGCTGGCATGTTTCCTCTTCGCACTGGGTAGACCGGGCCGAAGCTACGCTGGCCTGATCTTTCCTCTTCGCATTGGGTAGACCAGGATGGCCCCACGTCCACATCGCGGGCCAAATCCAGCCCACGGACCTTGAGTTTGACACCCCTGCGTTAGGTCTTCCTGGGAACGAAAGACACGTATCCAAGATGAATAACTTATCCAGGCCTGCAGCAGGCCAGGATTCTGAGGGCTGATCGTAGTTTGAATCAGACCAGGGTGTGGGATGCAACCACCTCTGTCCCCCTGCTCACCTTGGTGGAAACGCTGCGGGTGCTGCTGCTGTCATGCATGAAGACGCGAAGCATGTGCGGGATGAGCTGGGGAAGGTAGAGCTTGAACTCCCCACCGAGGGCCACCACTATCTGCTCGATGAGGAGGATAATCGTGCTCTGGATGGAGTTATTTACCACCCAGAAATCCTGGACGGGAGCCGGGGGGGGGGGGAAGGTGGAAAGGGAGCAACGTTAGGACGGAAAGCCAGAAAGCATGAAAAAGAAATGACTCGTTACAGTCATTACAGGTTAAAGTGGTTCGAAGGTTAATTCCAGCACCTTCAATCCCATCTCAGAAAGATGGAAATTTGCTTTACACTCAAAACCTTACAGTGGACCAAGCCAAATCTCTGCAGACATCTGAGACTGGATTTCCCCCCCCCCCCTCCTCCAGTTTAGAACAAAACTTTCTCTTTGATAGCAGCTTCTACTTTTTTTTTTTTTTTACTTTTTTACACCACCTTAAAATGCCTCCCCTCTCCTGCCTTTCCTGGACATCCTTCTTGAATACATTTTCCAGCAAGGCGGGTAATGAATGTGTCAAACAGCTGGAATTGTTTTCTCAACGGAAGAGCCAGGGAAATACTGCAAAACAGCTGAACAAATTTTGTCCTTGATTCCACATTTGTGAATAATTAACCCCAGTATATGCATTGTGCCACTGACTTTTTCATTTGGCCTTCTCTTCAGCTGCTGCTTCTTAATGTCAAAGGAAATTCAGGCCCAGGAAGTCATATATCTCCCTCTTTTAAAACATTTCCTCCGAGTTGGATTTTCTTGTAAATGGTCAAGGCTGGTACTCACTCTCATGAGCGTAACAATTTCATCCATGTAAGGGCGAATATGGCTTCTCACAAAGGACACCAGCATTCCCAGCTGCTGGAAAAGGAACTAGAAAGGGAGAAAGAGTAAAACGGCAGGTGCCCTTTTGAGGGGCTTCCAACCCTCACCCCCCGCCTCCCCTTCACGTCTTCGTTTGCTTCTGTGTCATTCTGTGTCTCCCCCCCCCCGAGCACACGTTTAATTTCAGCGGCTCACAACCACGGCTTGCCAACCCTGCTGTGTGCTTGTGTGGAATCTCAGGGAGAAGTACTCTGAAGCATTTAGTTAGGGAAGCGCAGAAGTTCCAGGCATGCAAATATAAACACCAGAAAGAAAAAGATCCCCAGAGTTTCCCAAGCCTGTCCCTGCCCTTTCTCCATTTCTTCAAACACACACAGCTTTTCCCAACCATCCATAGATTTTCCCTCTGGATGTGCCCAGGACCCTCCTTGGGAAAAGAGACAGCAGAAAACCGAGGCGGTTTGCAAAAAAGAGAGGCGGTTAAGTTTCAGGCTGAGAATCCAATGATCAAGAGAGACTTTATGGGACTGGTGCAAATCAGGATCCACTTGATCATCCACCTTGACAACGCAAAAGAGAGCAGAGAGAGAGAGAAAAGGACCAGTTGGGGGAAATTAGTGAGAGAGTGCTGTGAAAAAGAAGCAGCAAAAAGATGCCCAGAGCGCTTCTTAGTCTTTGATTAGGAATTTGAGAAGCTTTGTAGCCAACTCAGGAAGTGCCTTTTGGGGGCACTTAAATGCCAAGTGTACCCACCTCGGCTCTTCTCCCCAGCACACTATCACCATCTTCTTTTACCTGCAAATTTTTAAAGACAGTAGGCAAAGTGCATCAAAGGCAGGCCAGGTCTGGTCACGCAACAAAGGTCGGATTACCAAAATGTGGGCTTCGGCAGCCACTCAGTGGTTTCATTCTGGGAGAAGGCGGGTCTACAAAAGCTTCTTTAGAATGGCTCCCACCCAAAGCACAGCTTGTGCTCTGTAGGGATTCCATGGTTCCCAGCTATGACATTATTCAGGGCTCCAGGCCTTCAGTAGATGCTGAAGCTGAGTCCGGATGGATTCTGCTTGGACTTCCTTCTTCTCCTCTTCCCTTCCTCCTTTCCTCTCTATTGCCTTCCTTTCTCCCTCTTCCTTCTCTTCTTCCTTCCTTGCCTCCCTCCCTCTTCCTTCTGTCTCTTCCCTCCCTCCCTCTCCCTTCTCTTCCCTCCCTCTTTTCCTTCTGCTTCCCTCCCTCCCTCCTTCTTCCTTCTGTCTCCTTTTCCCTCCCTCCCTCTCCCTCCCTCTTTTCCTTCTGCTTCCCTCCCTCCCTCTTCCTTCTGTCTCCTTTTCCCCCCCTCCCTCTCTCCCTCCCTCTTCCTTCTCTTCCCTCCCTCTTTTCCTTCTACTTCCCTCTCTCCCTCTTCCTTCTATCTCCTTTTCCCCCCCCCCCCCCCCCCTCTTTCTCTTCCCCCCCTCTTTTTCTTCTTCCTTCCCTCTCTCCCCCTTCCTTCTCTCTCCTTTCCCCTCCCTCCCTCCCTCTTCCTTCCCTTCCCCCCCTCTTTTCCTTCTGCTTCCCTCCCTCCCTCCCTCTTCCTTCTGTCTCCTTTTCCCTCCCTCCATCCCTTTTTTTTTTCTTTTTTTCTTTTTCTTTCTTTCCCTGGGCTGCATTCTGCCTCTTGCAGTTACAGTCAAGGTTTGATCCAAGAGATCAACCGAGACCTGGGTTTATCAGTATCAACCTAGTGGCTGGCCAGGAACGAGGTGTTCTCTCTCTTTGCCCCACAGATCTCCACCTGCAGTTACAACAAACTCACTGTTGAAGAGTGTTTCTCAACCTGGGCTGTTTGGACGTCAACTCCCAAGGGATTCTGGGAGTTGAAGTCCATACACCTTCAAACAACCAAAGATGAGAAGCACAGTAGACCTTTGCAAGTGATGATGGCTTCTTGAAGAGTTGCATCAAGGTCTCATTGACTTTGGCCTGGGGCAACACGGAATGTGTGAGTCTTGGGCAAAAGAAGAGACTTTAAAGGGTAGCAGATTAGCAACAGTGGCCGGGATCTGGGAGAACTTACTTACAAGTAGGGACAGGCCACATTCTCCCCTTCTGAAGAGGACAACGCAAAACACGTGAGTGGTTACAGAGACTTGAGAACAACAACTGGGCAAAAGCACACCAAGAACAGCTGGACTGAGTTAAACAGGCTTCATTTCTCTGGGCAGGTGAACGATTCCACCTGGGAGTATTTGCCATTAAAAAGGAAGTCACAGGGCAGCCAGCTTTAGGATGAAGGAGAGAAGAACGGTTGGCATCGCGCCATGTTCCAACAGGAACAAAACAAAAAAAACAAAAAAAACCACCAGGGAATGGAAATGATCACTCACTTCTTCAGCCCGCTGGCAGCACAGATAACTCAGCCAGCCTCTGCCCCCTCCCTTCTCAAAAGAGCCACATTTTCAATTTTTTATTTTTTATTTTTTTGGCTGTTTGAAGCGATTTCTGCTTTCTGGGGACAGGAGAAAGAGAAGCCACTCCTCGCAGGGGCGCACTCACCTCCCGGATGGCCCCATCGCAAACCCGAATGACGTTGAGGAAAGTGGGCATGACTTGAGGCAGGAACTGCACGCACTTGAGGCCAAGGGATTTGAAAATAAAGGTGATGGCTTGGACCACCATGGTGTGGTGATGGGACAAGGACTGATCCCGGAAGATCCTCATGAGCGCCACCATGGAGACGGCGGGATAGAACTCGTCCAGCGGGAGGTTTCCCATGTTAACCAGCATCTCACTGGTGCTGTAGTCAGCTGGAAAGGAGAAGACTCTCCATTCAATGTCTGCAGAGTGCAACAGGTAACCAACATCCAAAGCAAGCCGGAACTGGACTGGGTGTAATGACTTTATGGATCTGAGATGCAAGAACCTTAAGAAGGATGGAGCTAGTCATCAAATCCAGTGGATGCCCTGAATGGTCTTTGTTTTTAATTTTGATTCCGATAATCCAATTCAGTCATACAATGGTTTTGTTTCTAAGCATCCAATGCCACATGAAGAGCCAGGGTGGCACAGTGGTTAGAATGCAGCATTGCAAGCTAACTCTGCCCACTGCAAGGAGTTCGATCCTGACCGGCTCAAGGACTGACTCAGCCTTCCATCCTTCTGAGGTCGGTAAAATGAGGACCCAGATTGTTGGGGCTTAGAGAGGGCTGTAACACCCTGTGAAGCGGTATATGTGCTATTCCTATTTCTTTCTTTCTTTCTTCCTTCCTTCCTTCCTTCCTTCCTTCCTTCCTTCCTTCCTTCCTTCCTTCCTTCCTTCCTTCCTTCCTTCCTTCCTTCCTTCCTTCCTTCCTTCCTTCCTTCCTTCCTTCCTTCCTTCCTTCCTTCCTTCCTTCCTTCCTTCCTTCCGTCCTGCTTAGAGAGGGCTGTAACACCCTGTGAAGCGGTATATGTGCTATTCCTATTTCTTTCTTTCTTTCTTCCTTCCTTCCCTCCTTCCTTCCTTCCTTCCTTCCTTCCTTCCTTCCTTCCTTCCTTCCTTCCTTCCTTCCTTCCTTGCTCTCTTAATTCCCTTTCTCATTCTCCTTCCTGTTGGTGCAGTGGTTAGAATGCAATATTGGAGGCTAATTCTGCCCACTGCAAGGAGTTCGATCCTGACCGGCTCAAGGTTGACTCAGCCTTCCATCCTTCCGAGGTCGGTAAAATGAGGACCCAGATTGTTGGGGCTTAGAGAGGGCTGTAACACCCTGTGAAGCGGTATATGTGCTATTCCTGTTCCTTCCTTCCTTCCTTCCTTCCTCTCTTAATTCCCTTTCTCATTCTCCTTCCTGTTGGTGCAGTGGTTAGAATGCAATATTGCAGGCTAATTCTGCCCACTGCAAGGAGTTCGATCCTGACCGGCTCAAGGTTGACTCAGCCTTCCATCCTTCCGAGGTCGGTAAAATGAGGACCCAGATTGTTGGGGGCAATTTGCTGACTCTGTAAAACCGCTTAGAGAGAGCTGTAAAGCACTGTAAAGCGGCATATAAGTCTAAGTGCTATTGCTATTGCTACCCAAGCTCAAGTGAGCTAATTTCTGATTTTTTTTTAAAGTGAACTAAATAACACCACTGCTTTTTTTTTGACCGAGGCTGACTCAGAACGTTCGTTCCTCAGTTCACTTACAAGAATCTTGGCTCGATTTAGATTCCGAGAGGCTCACAGCTGAAGCATCCCTGGACTGGTCTATCATACCAATGTTCACCTTATGTTTATATGGATCCAGAGCTCCGAGGAGGCCGAGGACGCGAATAGCCTAACGGTGAAAATGGGGATAAAAAAACCAACGTCAGGTGAAGGTTTGATTTGCATAATTGGTTCCCCTGGGCACACTTTCTCCTGATAAAAGGATCCCGTGGCCCTTCTTTTCTTGCAGGCATGAAAAGAGGGATAAAAGCAAATTCATCTTCATCTGACACGGTTGAGGGAGCTTTCCGAAGCTCGTCCTCCCCTCTCAGCCTGCCAAGCGGAGAGCGCAAAGAGGCCTACCTCTCTTCGAGTACCCTGGTTCTGCTCTGTTTTCAAGAAATTCAGCAGCACCTCAAGGAGAGTTGGATACTTCCTATAGGGTTCCACCACATAGCCAGTGCTGGCTACCAGCTGTCCCAAGGTCCATAATGCCACCTGGGAAAGATCCACCACAGAATAAAACAGAATTACAGCCCCATCTAAATAGTTTGCCAACTGTTTGCCAACCGCATTGACTAAAGGGCCACGGGAGAAGTAAACAGCATGTCAGCTTCTCTAGCACAGGGATCTCCAACCTTAGCAACTTTAAGACCTGTGGACTTCAACTCCCAGAATTCCTCAGCCAGCAAAGCTGGCTGAGGAATTCTGGGGATTGAAGTCCACAGGTCTTAAAGTTGCCAAGGTTGGAGACCCCTGCTCTAGCAGACACCAATTTTATTTCTACACAAAAGTGGTTTAATTAAAAAACAAAACAAAAGTGAACAACGCACAAACAGAACCGATTTGAGGACTTTCGCAACAGGTGAACAGCGATATTGCCCATTTCAAGAGGGCAACAGGGCTAAAACATATGAAGAACGACTGCAGGAATTAGGTTTGTCTAGTTTAATGAAAAGAAGGACTAGGGGTGACATGATAGCAGTGTTCCAATATTTGAGGGGCTGCCACAAAGAAGAGGGAGTCAAGCTATTCTCCAAAGCTTCAAAAGGCAAGGCCAGAAAAACTAACCAAGGAGAGAACCAACCTAGAACTAAAGAGAAATTTCCTAACAGTGAGAAGAATGGCTTGCCTCCAGAAGTTGTGGTTTTTGAGAAGAGATTGGATAACCATCTGTCTGAAATGGTATAGGTCTTCTACTTGAGCAGGGAGGTGGACTAGAAGACCTCCAAGGTCCCTTCCAACTCTGTTATTCAGCCCAGGGGGAGAGAATCGGCCTTGAACTCCCCTTCAATCTCAAGGGGGCTCATAAGCAGAGCAGATCATCCCTGACATCAAAAGTGTGTGTGTGGGGGGGGGGGGGACAATTTCTCAGGTTCAAGGAGGGGGGGACCAGGTCATCACCTCTGCAGGCCACTCACCTGTCTTTTGGCGAGCAAGGAGGAGTCCTGGAGCATGTCCATGATGATGATGAAAAGCTCATCCACCCACTTTCGCATCTCTAGCCCACTCACCTATTTGGGGGGGGGGGGAAATCCATCTATGAAAAACAGCAGAGTCCGGAACGCAAAGGGCAGAACGGTGAATGATGCTGCGGTGGGAAGGAAGGGACTCACTCCTTTCAGCGGCTGCTGAAAGAGGGCCGGCACAACTTACCTGGGCCAGTTCACCGATGGTAGCCAAGACATTATTGATCACACCGGGGTTTGGATCGGGATCTGGGTCTTTTAGCTTCACGATCAATGCCTGTCGAATGGCACAGAAAACAAGGCAAACATGAGAAGAAAAAAGGATCACATAAATTACAGGTACTCCTTAAGAACTTAAGACCACAATGGAGCCCAAAAGTTCTGTTGTTAAGTGTGACATTTGTTACATGAGTTTTGCCCCAGCTTACGTCACTTCTTGCCTCAGCTGTTAAATGAATCTTTGCAGCTGATAAGTTAGTAACCCGGTTGTTAAGTGAATCTGTTGACTGTGCTTGTCGGAGGGTCCCAAAAGGGGATCACGTGACCCCGGGACACTGCAACCGTCATAAATACGAGTCAGTTGAATTTCGATCACGTTGACCATGAGGATGCTTGCAAACGGTTGTTAAGTGTGAAAAACGGTCATAAGTCACATTTTTTTCAGTGCCGTTGGTAACTTTGAACGGTCACTAAATGAAGTGTTGTGAGTCGAGGGCTTACTTGTACACATTTCTTTCTCATCCTATTGAGGAAAGGACATTTTAAGCTCTACCGCCTCGGCAGGAAAGAGATGGGATGCAATCATTAAATCCATCTTCCTTTCAACATGGCGGAAGAGAGCCACTGGAGGCGGATGACTGGAGGGCAAAGGGCGTTGCCGTAACGAAGGGATGTATTTGGGGATTCAGAAAGTCACCCCCATACTGTTGTGGCCCGCCAGCGTCCCGTGCCGGTGCTCAGGGATCCCGAGGACGATGAGGCGGTTGTGGCACGGTACCATCGGCCCGTGCACCCGGCGCCCGAGTCAGAGAGCGAGGGGGACTCAGTGCCAGAGGATGACAGCCAACCAGGGCCTTCTACACCTCCTCAGTGGGAGCTGAGTGACTCAGGAGAAGAGGAGGAGCCTCTGCTTGATGCTAGGGCACGCAGGGCAGCTAGCAGGCAGGAGTGGCTCTGTAGGAGGAGGTCTCCTCGTGAGTAAATCTGCCGGCTGATTGGCCACGCCCTAAGGCTATTTAAGGCTTCAGCACGCTGAAGCCGGCTGCTGGAAACAACGTTTTACGTTCTTGCTGTTCTTGGGACTTCTACGGCTTGGAAATTCTGGATTCTCCTTTTGTTGAATTTAATTCATCCCGGGCTTTTTGCCAACATCAGTGAGGCACTGATAACAGAGGAACTAATTGGCTGTTTACTTTGGGAGTTTGAATTCTGGCCAGCTTTCTACCGGATTTTTTGGCACGCCGGACTTTCTTATGATTTAATGACTTTAACCCCTAGTTACTAAGGAGTTTATTAGTACTAAAGAATCTTATTGACAAACAGTGTGTGTGCGTCATTTTCCATAGGGTGTGCCGTGCTAGGACACAACACATACTCCACGGCCACCTTACCTTGAGGATGGGTTCCATATAGGGGCGAATGAGCCGGGGGGCATTGGATACCAAGTGTCCCAACATCCTGGCACTCTGCTCTTTGATTCTTCCCACGCCACTGTGCTCCAGCTCGGTCAGGATCTGGAAGGAAGAAGGGGATGGTTCCAGGTTAATAGCGAGAGAAGGGAGAAAAGAATTTCAGCTCAGAAGTGAAAGGCCGATTTGTGTGAATTTGATGCCCTTATTCCTCAAAGGGCCAAAAAATGCTCCTCTGAATTTTCTCCACCAGTGCTTCACAGGGCCCTCTCTAAGCAGTTTACAGAGTCAGCCTATTGCCTCCAACAATCTGGGTCCTCATTTGACCCACCTGGGAAGGACAGAAAGCTGAGTCAACCTTGAGCCAGTTGGTCAAGATTGAACTGCTGGCAATGGGCAGAGTCAGCCTGCAATACTGCATTCCGACCACTGCGCCACCACAATTAT
>QLTV01003150.1:107033-131187 GCA_003457575.1 Thermophis baileyi
AAGTCCTCAGCCAGCCTTGAATGATAGAGTTGGAAGAGGCCAGAAGGGTCATCTAAGTCGGGGGTCCCCAAACTTGGCAACTTTGAGACTTGTGGACTTCAGCTCCCAGAATTCCCCAGCCAGCCATTTTGTCCCATTTGCTGCTGACAAAACCATAAAACCACATCCAGCTTTATACCCCTTGTTTGTTTAGTTTTTGTTTATTTACTTATTTATCTATGGGACTTGAAGTCCACCCCTCTTAAAACCTGCTGGCTGGGGAATTCTGGGAGTTGAAGTCCACTTGAACCCCAGAAGGTTGGCTGGGGAATCCTGGGAGTTGAAGTTTCAAGTCTTAAAGTTGCCAAGTTTGGAGACCTCTGCTCTATACTTATAGAATTATAGAACGAGGAAAGAAGAGCCCCAGTTGCCTTTCTCTTTATCGTTAAAAGGATGCTTCTAACAACGCTGTTAAAGAGGGCGAGGGAAATGCAACCCACTGGAACAAGGCTGTGCAAAACTTGGCTTTCCCAAAACTGCGCTCCGAACCCAAAGGTGCTTTTTTTTTTCCCCCCAAGGGGCAACTGGACTTTCTGGTTTTTCTTGGAAGACGTTTCGCTTCT
The DNA here is from genome assembly GCA_003457575.1 of Thermophis baileyi. NCBI lineage: Eukaryota > Metazoa > Chordata > Lepidosauria > Squamata > Dipsadidae > Thermophis > Thermophis baileyi. The sequence continues at coordinate 107,636 of QLTV01003150.1, forward strand.
CATCCAAGAAGCTTCTTCAGTTCATTCCCACCATCCAGAGAGCTTGAGAAGCGAAACGTCTTCCAAGAAAAACCAGAAAGTCCAGTTGCCTCTTGGGGGGAAAAAAAAAACAAAAAAACAAAAGCACCTTTGGGGCAACCAGAACCTGGATCACTTGAGAATCTCCATAGGCACTGCGCTCTGCACATTTGGGATCGCGCTGGGATGAAGTCTCGCGAGATGGAGAGAGGGAGAGAGCGCGAGATTTCGCCTGTGCGGGGATCGCCGTGGCTGTGCTGCCCAGTATGGTGGCTGCTTGCGCAGGGGGCCTGTGACGGTAGCGCGGTGGGCCTCGACCTTGGTGGGCCATGGCGGCGGAGAGCGGCAAGGGCTTAGGAAGTTCCTCCGAGGCGCCGGCGATGGAAAGCAGCGGTGCGGCGATGGTGCTCCCGGGGTTTAGAGACGCAGATTCCTTCGTGAAGGTATTCGGGAGGGGAAGCGCGCATGCGCTATGGGTTTCTGGGCATGCCGGGAGTTGTAGTTTCAATACTGCTGCTCCTGTTCTGACGTTCCGTAAAATACAAATCGAACGTTCAAAGTGCCAAATTAAAGTGTGTTAAAAGCGCGCGCAAAGTAAAAAAAAAAATAATAACATTTAAAATTGGCCGACGGAGTGGGCTTAAGCACACACCAGGCTTTTTTTTTTTTTTTTTTTTTTTTTTTTTTTGGCAAGCCTCTGCAATTGAAATATAGGTATATTGATCCTGGCTGCAGAAATTGTTAGAAGCTGTTCACAAGTTCGTGGGATATTTTGAAAAGGAGCCAGTGAGTCTCCTGGGAGAAGCCCAGCTCTTAGTAACCTTGAAAGACATATCAGATTTTTTAAAGATTTCCTGGGGGGGTCCCTCAATCCAAGAGCCCAAGCTTTTTGAGGCTGCTCAAGAGAGGAATTTGGGTCATAGCGATAGCAATAACAGTTAGACTTATATACCGCTTCATAGTGCTTTTTACAGCTCTCTCTAAGCGGTTTACAGAGTCAGCATATTGCCCCCAACAATCTGGGTCCTCTTTTTACCCACCTCGGAAGGATGGAAGGCTGAGTCAACCTTCTTCATTACAGGAAGCCCTTGACTTAAGACCAGAATTGAGCCCAAAATGTATGTTGCTAAGTGAAACATTGGCTAATGTGAGCTTTGCCCCATTTTACGACCTTTCTTGACACCGTTGTTAAATGAAGCACCGCAGTTGTTAATTTAGTAACACGGTGGTTCGGTGAATCTGGCTTCCCCGTTGACTTTGCTTGTCAGAAGGTCGCAAAAGGTGGATCACGTGACCCCGGGACACTGTGACCGTCACAAATAGGAGTCAATTGCCAAGGGTCTGAATGCTGATCACATGCCCATGGGGGTTGTAAGTGTGAAAAATGGTCGTCAGTCACTTTTGTCAGTGCCGTCGTAACTTCAAACCGTCACTAAATGAACTGTTGTAAGTCCCAAACTGCCTGTAGTTTCTTTCATTCTCATGGGGGGGGGAGCGGATGGATCTGTTTTGGTGGGAGAAGGCCTGTTTGTGCGTTTATTCTGCACACACAATAAAAGGCCAAACAATTATGATGATTAAAAAAGACAGATTGGTCAATCATCCCATTCTTCTCCAGCATGCCCTCAGCACGGTGGTCTCGGCCACCAAGGCTTCGTCTGGCCTCCCTCAGCCCGGTGATGAGTACGATTTCTACCGCAGCTTCTCGGGGTTCCAGGCCTACTGCGAAACGCAAGGAGAAAGGCTGCTGCAGTGGTGAGTCTCTACAAGTAGCTTCCAGAGCCCCAAACGCGAAGGAGGGACAGAAAGGGAGTTCTGTCTGCAGGTGGTTTGGTCTGATGGCCAGATTAAGGGACCATCATGAAACCCCAGAGAGGAAGACAAATTGCCCTGCATGGCTCCGGAAGCATTTGTCTTCCTGCACAGAGCATCCTTTCCTGGTAATAGGTGATTAATAGCTTTCTAAATATTCTCTCTCTCTCTCTCCCTCTCTCCCTCTCTCCCTCTCTCTCTCTCTCTCTCTCTCTCTTTCTCTTTCTCTTTCTCTTTCTCCTCAGCATGAGTAAAGTGATGCAGTACCACGGGTGCCGGAGCCACCTTCAAGACCACAGCAAGCTGACAGAGCTGGAGGACAAATTTGACCTGCTGGTTGACGCCAATGATGTCATCTTAGAACGAGTGGTGAGCGTAGCAGCAGCAGCAGCCTTCCGTGAAGGCTCCCAAGGGATTACTCCATGGCTCTCTTCCCCCTTTTCGTTCTTGCGATCCGCCCGACAGACCCACAACTCCCTTCTCTGAAATTTCAGGGCATGTTATTGGACGAAGCTGCCGGAGTAAACAAGAACCAGCAGCCGGTCCTTCCCACAGGCCTGCAGCCTCCCAAGACAATAATCTCTAGCTGGAATCGCAAGGTGAGATTCGGTTTTTGCTTGGCGTATTAAAGTGCAGGGTTTGCTTCTAGGCCAACTTTCCCTAAACTGCTTCTCTCTAGGTCAGGGGTCTCCAACCTTGGGCACTTTAAGACTTGTGAACTTCAACTCCCAGAATTCCCCAGCCAGTATGGCTGGCTGGGGAATTCTGGGAGTTGTAAGTCCGCAAGTCTTAAAGTGCCCAAGGTTGGAGACCCCTGCTCTAGGTAACCTCTGTAGGTTTACAGTTCACCTCCAGCTAGTTTGGGGAAGAGGAGAGCTTAAGTTCTGCAGGGGTCCAAGCTGACAATTTGACCAGGCAGGATTTTTTTAAAAAACAGGGTTAGATGAAGTATGGTATATCAATTGGCTCTGTGATTCAAAAGCCATGTATTTTCAAATCTGAGCTGGTGGGGGGGGGGAATTTAGGCTTTTACCAGCAGGGAGTTTCCCAAGAGCAGGGGTCAGCAACCCGCTGCTCTGGAGCCGCATGTGGCTCTTTCATCCCTCTGCTGCGGCTCCCTGTCGCTCAAAATATGCGTGACAACCACCAATGTGTGATACCCGCTGGCACGCGATTTATTGAGCTTTTCGACCCCCGGTAGGCCAACCATGGATAAATCCAAGAAAAGAAAAGTTTCAGAAGAAAACAGAACATTTAATTCAACTACATATGCTAGTTCTGTGGCCGCTCAGGAAATAGTCAGGCACGGGAAGGGTTTTGTGGTTCCCGGTGTTTTCTTTTCTGTGGGAAACGGATCCAAATGGCTCTTTTGAGTGTTTAAGGTTGCCGACCCCTACCCAAGAGCATCTAACTGGATGAAAGTCTCATCTTGGCCTCTCATTTCCCTTTTCCCAGCAAAACCGGGACACCAACACGAAGTCAAATCTGGAGACGTTCCGCCTTCTCCACGCGAAGAACATTGTCCGTCCTCAGCTCAGGTTCCGTGAGAAGGTGGACAATTCCAACACCCCGTTTGTGCCCAAACTCTTCGTCAAGCCCAATGCTCTGAGGCCCTTGCCCAAAGGTGCGGAGGGAAGGGGAAAACTGCGGGGTGGGACAGACAGATCTGCATTGTGGCTGGCCGCTCCTTCCAACGGCAACAGGCTGGGGATAATTGGCCACCCTGAGAGCACCAAGGTGGCCTGGGTCTTACCGCTTGGTTTCCCTCTCTCCAGCACTCTTGAAAAGCCGGCAAGTGCGGAAGGAGCGTCCCGAAGATCTGGATGTCCCCGCTGCCCTGGCTGACTTCCTCCACCAGCAGAGAACCCAGCAGTCGGAGCAGGACATGTAAGGACAGGAAGCTTAATTTTATTTAATCGGTTAGAGCCGTGGTTAGAAGGCAGCATTGCAGGCTACCGTATTTTTCGGAGTATAAGATGCACCGGAGTATAAGACGCACCTTAGTTTTTGGGGAGGAAAATAGGGGGAAAAATCTGCCTACCAGGTATTCATCTGGCTAGCGTCCTTAGTCTGGTCAGCTTCAGCACATCATTTTATCCCCTGGTTAGGGCTGGAAAAAATCTTCTTTGGAGTGAGTAGCAATGAAAATAGCCTGCAAGCTGGTAAGAACCAGGAAGATCGTTAGGGCTGAAAACTTCGGAGGGAGTTAGCAATGAAAAAAAGCCTGCAAAGACTTAGGGCTGGAAAAAATCTTCGGAGCGAGTAGCAATGAAAATAGCCTGCAAGCCCTGGGAAGATCGTTAGCGCCTCGTTAGGGCTGGAAAAAAAAGCTTCGGAAAAAGCTACATTCGGAGTATAAGACGCACCCAAATTTTCAGCCTCTTTTAGGGGGGGGGAAAGGTGCGTGTTATACTCCGAAAAATACGGTAATTTGGCTGACTGCAGACTGCCAGCAGTGAAAAATACGGTAATTTGGCTGACTGCAGACTGTCGGCAGTTCGATCCCGACCGGCTTAAGGTTGACTCAGCCTTCCATCCCTCAGAGGTCAGTAAAATGAGGACCCGGATTGTCAGGGGCAATATACCGACTCTGTAAACCGCTTAGAGAGGGCTGTAAAGCACTGTGAAGCGATATATAAGTCTAAGTGCTATTGCTGTATAAGAGTCAAGTTGCCATAAGCAGGAGGGGGGAGAGCTGACAGGAGTGGCTGACTGTACTAACTGAAACTACATTCCACAAATGTTTCTTTTACGGATTGCGTCCTAAGTTACCAGAGTCAACAGGAGGGGTATTGGGTTCACAGCCCGCCAACGTGGTTCTTTGGAGAATGTGATTTATGACTTGTCCAGTGAGGAGGGGGGAGACAGGGTCATGGGGGCACGTAACCTACGTGAGCTCAGTTCTGATTGCATCGGAGTATTGCCGAAATGTCGCTCCTAATAAATGGCTATATTTCTTTTGAAGTTTGGCTCGTGGCTCATGAATTAATTAGGGCATCTTTCGGAAACTTCACACATGGCGGTTCAGTGGTTAGAATGTAAGTTTGCAGGCTAACTCTGCCCACAATCTGGAGTTCGATCCTGACTTGCTCAAGGTTGCATCCTTCCAGGGTCGGTAAAATGACCCATATTGTTTGGGGGTAAGATGCTGATTCTGTAAACCCCTTAGAGAGGGCTGTAAAGCACTGTAAAGCAGTATATAATTCAAAGTGCTATTGCTAAATGTGTTATGGCCACCGTTAATTTAATTTTATTAAATTGGTTAAGACTTTGGGCAGCTTTTAAAAAACGATTAAAGCAGTTAAAACCCACCTCAACGGGCAGCCGGGACTAAATCTGCGGAACATGTTTCTTCTTGCGATCTCCCACAAAACCAGTGAATTCAAAGCAGCATTGCCTTTGGAATTCTGGGAAATTCCTTAAATTATATAGCCACCCATCTCCCATAACTGACTCCGGGCAGCTGTATACCTCAAATAAATAGGTTTTAATCCCAAGACATCCTAATATAGAAAGTTTGAGGATCAACCTACCGCCTCGGTTGTCTTCTATTTATTCCTGGTGCTACCGTTTGCTGGTTTCTTCATTAGTTAAGAATCACAACCTTAGTTCCTGATTGTACTGTTCTTCCGGATTCTTGTAGGTTTGCTCACCCTTATCGGTATGAACTGGAACATTTTTCAGTGCCGGCAGAATTTCTCGAAAAGCCTCAGGTCCAGGTGAGCGTTGGGCCAAGTCCTCCACCTTCCTCCAGCTCCTTCTGGGCTCTGCAGCTGAAATTACAATTCTTTTCTTTCTTTCTTTCTTTCTTTCTTTCTTTCTTTCTTTCTTTCTTTCTTTCTTTCTTTCTTTCTTTCTTTTCCTTCCTTCCTTCCTTCCTTCCTTCCTTCCTTCCTTCCTTCCTTCCTTTCTTTCTTTCTTTCTCCAGATGTTCAGACCATTGGCGGAGACTCCCTGCCACTTCATTTCCACCTTGGAGGAGTTGGTGGACCTGAACGAGAAGCTGGTGGGCTGCAAAGAGTTTGCTCTGGATTTGGAGGTGAGCATTTTTTGGTGTGGCTTCTTTTTCTTTTATGCTTGCAAAAATATACCGTGTTTTCCTGAAAATAAGACCCTGTCTTATATATTTTTGGGGGGGACTCTCAGAAATTGAGAAATGCTGGCGGGACTTTAAACTAAAGTGTTTTCAAAATGCTCCATTTGTCATTAATTATTTTTCCTTTTGTGGGGAAGATCCCTGCTTAGGGAAAGGTGTTCGTCTAAAAAGCAGGATACGTACAGTATGTGTCAACATCCGGCTTGAGTATCCCAAAAGAAGTCCAGGACCATTTCGTTTCTGAAAAGCTTAGCGTTTATTGAATACATGGTATAGTAATGTCGAGGTAAAACTAACTCTGAGATCCTCAGGCCCCAATTCATCGTATTAAAACAATGATTTTCCCAGCCAAACCTCCCAGACTGCCACATAGATCAAGTAAGCAAGTTCTCTTTGTTATGGGAACTATCTGCCTCCTTCTTCACACCTGCTAAGATGTCCTTGAAAGGTTTCCAGGCTCTCACAAGCTTCAGCGGAGCTGTAGAAGTTTCGTTTCTCTAGTTCAACCCATTTGTAACCGACACCTCCCCGCTTTCCTCTAATGACAAGTTGAAACGATGAGGCACGTGGCTGCCATACTCTTGACAGTATGTTATCTTATTACCTACATTGTCGAGCATATGTGCGTTATCTTATTACCTACTTTGTCTTATTGCCTCCTTTGTTTCTCTCCCGCTCTCCCGTAGCACCATTCCTATCGGAGTTTCTTGGGGCTGACTTGCCTGATGCAAATTTCTACCCGAACGGAAGACTTCATCATTGATCCGTTAGAGCTACGCAGCGACTTGTACATCTTGAACGAAACTTTCACTGACCCTGCGATTGTCAAGGTGAAAGGAGAAGGCGGTTAGGGATGAGAACGAGGCAGATTTGATGCAGACAGGTTCCCTCTCCATCCAGTTGTCATTCTGGAGTTAGTCAAGCCTTTCTGGGCTTCATGGCTGGCTGCCACTGAGCCCACTGAGTTTTCCCAAAGGTGGCCAAAGATCAGGGTTGCAAAGATGGGGAACTCATGGCCCCCTGGAACATCAGCATCCCATGCAAACATCTGGATGTTGACTTTTCCACATCAATTCCTCATCGGGGCAGAGGAGAAAGGAACTGAACTAGGTTGAAAGCCTGCTGTCATGGCTGCATCTCTCCTATCCAAGCTTCATGAGCTGCCAGACTGACATTAGCCACGGGGTTGGAGGGGAGATTGGAATGTAAGGAAGACGTGGGGGGTGGTGGGAATGGAAGCCCAGCTGAACCTTGTGAGAAGTACAGCCAGCCAACTAAGGAGATGCAGAGCTGGGAACCGAGAACCTGTTTCCTAAAGTACTGCAGGCTACTTCTACTGGCTGCCTGCAGTTTGGCAATTCGAGTTTCACCGGCTCAAGGTTGACTCAGCCTTCCATCCTTCCGAGGTCGATAAATTGAGGACCCAGATTGTTAGGGGGCAATACGGTGACTCTGTAAACCAGTTAGAGAGGGCTGTACAGCACTGTGAAGTGTTATATAAGTCTATTGCAATTAAGCTTCAGTAAAGTAATGTCAATCATCCTGTTGGTGAATGCAGTAAAAGAAACTCCCGGGATATTATTTTACCAAGAGTGTAACTTTACTATGTGGATAATTCCACATAGGCACAGAAGTAGCAAAGCCAGTTCTGAAGTTTTCACGCGAAAACCAGCATAGGTAAAATCCCCTTTTCCCCCTGGACCTCCCCACGGTTCACTGTCTACCTATCAATTGCTTTCATTTTGTTTTGGGAACATTCTGAGCACCTCGGGAGTTTCCCCAGCGTTTGACCTTGGAGTGTTGGGACTGTCCCAGGCTCCATGGGCTCATTTGCATTCCTCAATTCCCTCCCGAGCCTCCCTTACATTCCAATACTTTCCCTCCTTGTTTATGTTGTCTGGTTGCGAGCAGGGGCGCGTCGCAAGTCAGCCACGACAAGTATACTCTTGGCAAAATCAAATGGTCGGGGGTCTAGCCATTTGCTAGATGACTTGAGTGGGACAGTTGACAGTTGCTGTCCGAACCAGGTAGTGGCTGAAGGCTGGGGAACCAATCAGGCCCCATCATCCCCCCATTTCTGGTGCAGCTGGGCCAGGGGTCGGCAACCTTAAACACTCAAAGAGCCACAAAGGTCCTAACCGGAAGCCCCCGTTCAATTCTGGAGCCAACCGGAAGTCCACTTCCCCCGCCATAGAGTCTCCTCCTAGTATGGCCTCCTTTTTCCTCTACCTGTCCTAACCGAAAGCCCTATCAATTGTGGAGCCGACTGGCGACAGGGAGCCGCAGCAGAGGGATGAAAGAGCCACATGCGGCTCCAGAGCCGCGGGTTGCTGACCCCTGAGCTGGGCTGAGGAGGAGCCCTTTTGCCAGAATCTGGAGCGGGCAGTGGCCCAATAGGAAGCCAAGAGGTGGCCTTTGAAGACTGTGTTCTCTTGGCGGGGGGTTCTGCAGGTCCTTCACGGTGCTGATTCGGATGTGGAATGGCTTCAGAGGGACTTTGGCCTCTATCTGGTGAACGTCTTCGACACTCACCAGGCGGCTCGGCTGCTCAACCTCGGACGCCACTCTCTGCACCATCTGCTGAAGCTCTATTGCGACGTGGATGCCAAGAAGCAGTATCAGCTGGCGGACTGGAGGATCCGGTAATATTTGTCCCTGTGGTTGTGGGAAGAGCCTTTCCGATGCAGGGTCCCCTCTTAATTCATTCGGTCACTTTGCTCTTTTTTAGCTTAGAAAAAAGAATAGAATAGAATTCTTTAGTGGCCAAGTGTGATTGGACACACAAGGAATTTGTCTTTGGTGTATATGCTCTCAGTGTACATAAGGAGAATAAAATACATTCATCCAGAATCATAAGATACAACACTTAGGGATAGTCATAGGTTACTAATAAGCAATGAAATCATACTAGGAAACAAACAGAACAATATAAATAGTAAAAATACAAGCAACATGGTTATGGTCGTAAGTGGGAGGAGATGGGTAATAGGAAGGATGAGAAGAATAATAGTAATACAGTCTTAGTAAATAGTTTGACAGTGTTGTGGGAATTAGTTGTGTAGCAGAGTGATGGCATTCGGGGGGAAACTGTCCTTGTGTCTAGTTGTTCTGGTGTGCAGTGCCCTATAACGTCGTTTTGAGGGTAGGAGTTGAAACAATTTATGTCCAGGATGTGAGCGGTCTGTAGATATTTTCACAGCCCTCTTATAACAAAGTAAGAAACTTCTCAAAACTTTGAAAAAAATTCTGCCTCCTATGCAGAAATGCTATGATGCGGAAGAACCTATGACACCCCATTTGGACAGACAATGGCCGATTTACATTTGAAATGGGATGTTTACGCTGAAAACAGTTCAGTGTAACATGTTTTGTACAATCCTACTTAAAAAGTATCCAGGATTTTCTCCACAGGCCTTATTAATCAGGCTGAAATGCAAAGGTTTAGAGTTAAGCAAGGCAAGGCAAGAAACAGTGGATGGAAACTAATCAAGGAGAGAAGCAACCTGGAATTAAGGAGAAACTTCCTTAACAGTAAGGACAATTAACCAGTGGAACGACTTGCCTCCGGAAGTTGTGGGTGCTTCCATCACTGGAGGCTTTTAAGAAGAGACTGGACAGCCATTTGTCTGAAATAGTATAGGTTCTCCTGCTCGAGCAGGGGGCTGGACTAGAAGACCTCCAAGGTCCCTTCCAGCTCTATTCTGATTGAAGGTTCCTTCCTTAAAACATCTTATGACATCACTCCACCAAGGAAGGAGAAAACAAAGATGCTCTAATCGAAATTCATCCGGGAAAAAGAAATATGACTCTTGACTGCACCCATTTGGGTCTCTGTTTCCCTTAGCTATATAGGTAGTCCTTGACTTACAAGAGTTCATTTAGTGACTGTTCAAAGTTACAACGGCGCTGATAAAAGCGGCTTATGACCGTTTTTTCATACCCAAGACCGTTGCAGCCGCCCCCATGGCCACGTGATCAAAATTCAGACGTTTGGCAACTGACTCACATTTATGTCGGTTGCAGAGTCCCCGGGGGTGTGTGTGTGTCACGTGATCCCCTTTTACGACCCTCTGACAAGCAAAGTCAACGGAGGAGAGGGGGGGTCAGATTCACTTAACAACCGTGTTCCTAACTTAACAGCTGCAGCGACTGACTTGTGGCAAGAACGGTTGTAAAATGGGACAAAATTCACTTCCCTGTCTTGCTCGGACCACAGCTTGGCCAACAGGGATGGGCTCATTCGTCACATGAGTATTTCAGGAACAGGAGGCAGGGAGTAGAAATGTTTGAGAATCCATGTAGGATCCTTGGGGCAACCCTCCTTTTCTCTGGCCTTGTTTTCTAGTCCGCTGCCGGAGGAAATGGTCTTTTATGCCCGCGAGGATACCCACTACTTGCTGTATATCTACGACAGAGTGAGGGAGGCTCTCTGGGAAATGGCCAACGAGCAGCCCACTCAGCTCCAAGTGGTTTGGCAGCGAAGCCGGGGCATCTGCTTAAAGGTGAGGGTGTAGAAAGCAGAACTATCCTTGGGCTCATGCAGAGAAGAGAAGCTGTTGCATTAGAGCAGGGGTGTCAAACTCAAGGCCCGCGGCCTGGATCCAGCCCACGGGGTACTTAGATCCGGCCCGTGGAGCCGGCCGGGAAACAGCGAAGCACCAGCCCGTGGTGCCTCTGCCAGCGAAAACGGAGCTCGGGAGGGCCGTGTGCGGTCCTCCCGAGTTCCGTTTTTGCTGGCAGAGGGTTGCAGGAGGCTGTCGCAGCCGAAAACTGGAGCTCGGGAGCCCGTTTTCGCTGGCAGAGCGCTTGGGCCGCCACAGGCGCCCCCGACACGAGTGACGTTGAGCTGGCCACGCCCACCCTGGCCACGCCGCCCCAGCCCCTCTGAGGCCAAACACAACCCTGATGTGGCCCTCAATGAAATCGAGTTTGACACCCCTGCGTTAGTAGAGTTTTGATACACAGACACTCGCGCACCTTAAGGAAGCAAATGTGCCACATAGAAATGGGAATTTAAAATAAATATTGGGGACCTCCTCTGTTTTTGTTTTCCAGAGGAATGGCTGGGTTGTGATTCAGTAGCCCGCTCTCTCGAGCGGAAAACCATGGGTGTTCCCCAGACTAAATGTGTTGATCTCTTCACAATTAGAAATATGCCAAGCCCATCTTCACGGACGATTCGTACCTGGAACTTTATCGCAAGCAAAAAAAGCACCTGAACACCCAGCAACTCACAGCTTTTCGGCTGCTCTTCGCCTGGAGGGACAAGATGGCGCGCCAAGAGGATGAGAGCACAGGGTGAGGAGAATGGCCGCTGGGCGCCTCTCTTGGGTTCTACCAAACCAGCAGTTTTGCTTTGACTTTTTAGTTACATTAGAGAAAGATTCTTGGTGAGGTCCAACGAGGAGTTGGGGACCCCTCGTTCCCCCAGCAGAGCAAATATTGGTAGTCCTCGACTTAACAACAGTTCGTGTAGTGACCATTCAAAATTACAACGGCACTGTCAAGATTGAACCTCTTTGCTTCTTTCAAACCTTCTCGCTATTCAACTTGGCAATGAACTGGGGGGGGGAGGGAGTGCTGAGAATGTGCGCGCGGATCGTGAGAGCCTGGAAACCATCAAGGTCACGACTGCAGGTGCTTGAGAAGGAGGCGGGCTGTTCCCATAACCAAAGGACGTCTCATAATCGGACAACGTGATCACCCAGGGGTGGGGAGAAAGGGAAGCTATTGTTTAACTAGGCAAGCCTTTGCGCGGGAAAACCAGAGCTGGTTTTGATTCTTCAGTACCAAAATGGTGTACCCAATAAAGTTTTACTTTTGGGAATTCGAAGCTCCCGAGAGTGTTTGCTTGTTTTGGGTGCGCTTAGTCAGACAGTTGACATTTAACCAGCTCTCGGTTTTCCACGCGAATGCACGGAAAATGTGACATGACCGTTTCTCACAGTTACGACCGTTGCCGCATCCCCACGGTTCACGTGGTCAAAAGTCCGACGCCTGGCAGCCAGTTCGTATTTATGACTGTTGCTGTGTCCCGAGGTCACGTGATCCCCCTTTTGCAACCTTCTCACAAGCGAAGACAAGGGAGAAGCCAGATTCACTTAACAACCGGGTTACTAACTTATCCGCTGCAGGGAATTCGCTTCACAACTGTGGCGAGGAAGGTTGTAAAACGGGGCAAAACTCACTTTAACAAATCTTTCACTGAAGAACAGACACTTTGGGGCTCAACTGTGGTCATACGTCGAGGATTGCCTGCATTTTATCGGGACCAGCTTAAAAGAGGTCTGCTCTAGCCACGGTTGATCAAATGTGGACTCTTGACAAAAGACCTCAACAGGCACCCGAGACAAGCAACTAACTCTTGTTTATTGTTGGACCAGATGAGGGTTGGACTAGATGACCTACAGGGTCCCTTCCAACTCTGAATCTGAATTGTCTGGACTTCTTCTGCAGATACATCCTTCCCAATCACATGTTGTTAAAAATAGCCGAGGAGCTACCCAAGTAAGTCGATTCTACAAGCAGGTATCTTGAGTAAGATGGAGGGGGGTTCAGGACTGATGTTCTTCCCTTTGTAAGTTAAAAAAAAAAAAAAAACATTGGTCCCTTCACCCAAACCTGCTCTTCCTGCTTGTCCGGCTCTTTAGAGAACCCCAGGGAATCGTTGCCTGCTGTAACCCGGTTCCACCTCTGGTCCGCCAGCAGCTGAACGAAATGCATCTCCTAATATGCCAGGCTCGAGAAATGCCACTGTTAAAGGTAAGAGGGAGCCTCCCAGGTGTGACGAATGGCCTCTTTCGTTGAAGTAACGGAGCGGAAGGGCTGGCCGAAAGAAAGAAAAATGTTTGGAAAGCCTGCGTTTAAAAATCTCTCTAGATCAGGGGTCCACAACCCCCGGTTTGTGGACCGGAACCGGGCCGCGGCATGTCAGAAACCGGGCCGCGCAAACAAGCGAAGCCCCATCCGCGGGATGCAGGCAGCACGCGAAACCACGCCCCTTCCTGTCCGCGGAAAAACCTCTCTCCACGGAACCGGTCCCGGGTGCCCCAAAACATTGGGGACCATTGACCTAGATGACTGTTTTCGTGCACAGTTTCTCGGAGCAATGTTGATGGACATTGGGAAGGAGGGAAGAAGAGAGTGCTCATACAGGCAATCTTTTTTTTCTTTGAATTCTTTTCTAGGTCAGTTTCCTTGTTGTTGTTGTTGTTGTTGTTATTAATTTTTTTATTATTGTTGTTCTTGTTGTTGTCTCCTCTTAGTCAGAATGTGCGGTTGGTGTGAGAAGGAAAGAGCCTCCTCAGAATTTAGAGGTATGTAATCTTCAATCTCCATTTCCCATTTCCATTCAATGTTAATGTGAATTTTGTGCACCTGAAGGACATTTCAGATAAATTTCTGGGTTGCCCAGCCGCCTTCTGGCTTTCCTTCAGCAAGGTTCCAGATGTTATGTGATTGCCTTTGTTGTTGTTGTTGTTAGTTGCGAAGTCGTGTCCGACCCATCGCGACCCCAGGCCTTCCTGTCCTCTACCATCCCCCGGAGTCCATTTAATCTCACGCCGACTGCTTCAGTGACTCCATCCAGCCACCTCACTCTCTGTCGTCCCCTTCTTCTTTTGCTCTCAGTCTTTCCCAGCATTAGGCTCTTCTCCAGTGAGTCCTTCCTTCTCATTAGGCAGCCAAAGTATTTGAGTTTCATCTTCAGGATCTGGCCTTCTAAAGAGCGGTCAGGGTTGATCTCCTCTAGGACTGACCGGTTGGATCGCCTTGCAGTCCAAGGGACTCGCAGGAGTCTTCTCCAGCACCACGATTGCCTTCTTTCCCATTATTCCATAACTTGATTTGGGGTTCCTCACAAACGTCCAGACAATTAGGAAACTGCTGTGTTGACCCCATTTAAGCTCCTTTGAACTTAAGATTGCATTGGTTGCAGAGAAACTGAAGTTTAAGTCATTTTAATTGGGGCCCTGCCTCTTGCCTTGAAGAGTTTTGGTCCAGGAGGACAACAAAATTAAAATGGTCCACAGAAGCCTGTTTTGTTGTTGTTGTTGTTGTTGTTGTTTTTTAAAGCCTCTGGTATTGCTAGATTTGCCTCTTCTCTAATCTGAGGCCCTCCAGAGTTTGGATAATTCCAGCTCCCAGAATCTCTTAACTACCTTTTTTTTAAACTTATTGTTCCTTTGTTTCTTTTGAGAGCTTATTCAATATTTAGTTAGTATGTATGTCCAGCCTAGTGAAAATAAGGACCAGGGGAGACATGATAGCAGTCTTCCAATATCTCAGGGGTTGCCACAAAGAAGAGGGAGTCAAGCTATTCTCCAAAGCACCTGAGGGCAGGACAAGAAGCAATGGGTGGAAACTAATCAAGGAGAGAAGCAACCTAGAACTAAGGAGAAATTTCCTGACAGTTAGAACAATAAACCAGTGGAATGACTTGCCTTCGGTTGTGGGTGCTCCATCATTGGAGGCTTTTAAGAAGAGACTGAGCAGCCATTTGGGGTCTCTTGCTTGTGCGGGGTGGGGGGGAGGGTTGGACTAGAAGACCTCCAAGGCCCCTTCCAGCTCTCTGTTATTCTGTCTTTTGGTTTTGTCAGAAGCCGGAGAACATTTTGTTTGGGCCTCACGACAGCTCCCACAGTGCCCAGGATGAGAAACTCAACCATTTGGACCACGGTAAATTTTGGAAAGGGGGAAGAAGCGTCTTTAGCCCATGAAGGGGGTCAGATCATGACCACGCATGGATGCAAAGCCTCTGGTGGGCAAGGCAGAAACTCCCAACGATGGAGTGAGCCTCCTATTTTCTTCTTCTGTCTCGCCTTTCTCTGTCTCCTACCGCCTCCCAAAATTAGCCAATTGTATAACATCTTCCCCAAAACTCTGATCAAAAGTGTGGTGATTTAAAATAAAGCTAGAGTGGGCAATCGTGGACAGTGTCCAAAGATTCCTAGGAGAACAAGTGATGGGGTTTTTTTTAAAAAAAAATATTTTTAAAAAAGTAAATTATTATTTTTGCCTAATTTCTTTTCTTCTTTCCCTCTCTTTCCTAAAGACCCTGGACTGCCTTTGGAGCACGCAAGCCTCTTTTCAGAAGGGGAGCCTTGGTCAGAGCAGATGGGCAGGTCCCCGCTGTGTCTCCGGTTAAGAGCTAGCATCAGTGTTTTTAACGTGAGTTTGGGCAAGCTGAGAAGGATTTGTCTGCGGGGAGAGAGGAGAGGGAAGGGGTTGGATCGAATCATCAGGATTAGCAGTAGCACTTACTTATATAGCACTACACAATGCTTTACAGCCCTCTCTAAGCAGTTTACAGAGTCAGCCTATTGCTCCCAACAATCTGGGTCCTCATTTTACCCACCTCAGAAGGATGGAAGGCTGACTCAACCATAAGCCGGTCAGGATCGAACTCCTGGCTGTGGGCAGAGTCGGCCTGCAATACTGCATTATAACAGGAAGGAAGGGAAGGAAGGAAGGAAGGAAGGAAGGAAGGAAGGAAGGAAGGAAGGAAGGAAGGAAAATAGCAATAGCACTTAGACTTATATAGCGCTTCACAGTGCTTTACAGCCCTCTCTAAGCGGTTCACAGAGTCAGCCTCTTGCCCCCAACAATCTGGGTCCTCATTTTACCCACCTCGGAAGGATGGAAGGCTGAGTCAACCTTGAGCCTGGTGAGATTCGAACTGCCAAATTGCAGGCAGCCGGCAGGCAGCAGAAGTAGCAGCCTGCAGAACTGCACTCTTAACCACTGTGCCACCGTGGCTCATAAAACAAGTTAGGGCTGATGATCATTTCCCCTGTGTTCCCACAGGAGCCCGAAGAGAACGAAAAAGGCAAGAACTTAACCGTGGCCCAACAGAAAGCTCAGCATATCATGGAGTCCTTCGAGAACCCGTTTCGAATGGTAAAAACCACCCTCCCCCCGGCTGTTACTATTTGGCATTTAAAGAAGACGCAAATAGCTACCTTAATCCAGGGGTCCTCAACTCCTGGTCCGTCGATTGGCACCGGGCCATGGCTTGCCAGAAACTGGACCGCGCAAACAAGCGAAGCCCCATCCATGGGATGCAGGCAGCACGCGAAACCATGTCTCCCTCCAGTCCGTGGGAAAACCTCTCTCCACGGAACCGTTCCCCGGTGCCCAAAAGATTGGGAGTCGCTGCCTAAACCGATAACCCAGCCCTTGGGTGTGTCCACACACTCTGGCCTTAACTAAGGTGTCCCTGCTTTTTTTTTTACTTCCCTTAGTATTTGCCAGAAGAGCTCAACCCAGTTCACATCTCTCAGGCTGCTAAGTCGGACCCGTCCTCAAAAATCTACGAGGTAAGAACGTTTTCATAAACCACTGACCAGTTTGTTACAACGAGAGGCTCCCCAGATCTGTTGTGGCCCGCCAGAAGCTAGCGGAGCTGGCAGCAGATTCGGACAGTGAGGAGGTTGGGGAGGAACATGGGCCAGTCCTGGAGTCTGGGGAAGGTTCGGACGAGTGCTCTGCGTCGGAGGCAGAGATGGGGCCAGGGCTGTCTGACAATTATCAGCTGCCTTCGGAATCAGACATCAGTGAGGCAGACGAACAGCTGGAGCCTGTTCCCAGTGTGCGCATGCGCAGAGTTGCCAGACAAAGGGAACATCTGAGGAACAAGGGTCGACTTGGGAGTAAGGCCACAGGTGGATGATGAATGGCCCCTCCCATAGGGATTAAAAGAGCGAACGGGGAGGGGAGTTTGCAGAAGACAATTAGTTCGCTTAATTAGTTCATTCCTGCATTCTTGCCAAGTATTGCGGGCGTCTGAAAGATATCGGCCTGGCCACTCTCCAAGCCTGATAAAGGTCGGTAATTGTGAACTGTCTTGAAAGACTGTGGGAGAGGAAAGACTTTGCTGGAGAGAAATTCACTGTACATTAAATAAAAGAGGTTTTATCGGGGGGCGAGGAGTCTGCTTCGTGGTTTGGGGAAAGCCTAGGTCAGAACAGGACCTTGCAGTGGCCTTCTGTCCCTTCTCTGCCCTAAGAGAAAGCCAGGGCTGATCTGGCCACCGGGAGATGGCTTCTCAAAGGCAGCGTCGTGTCTTTCAGATCAGTAACCGGTGGAAGCTCCTCAGCCAGGCCCAGCTCCAGGCGGCAGCAAAGAAAGAACCTGCAAAGCAGAAACTTCAGCCAGGTGAGGCTGAGTGGCTTGGCTGGTAGCGGCTCATAAAAATGTGAGCCCGAAAGCATCTTCGGCCCTCCTTTTGATGCAGGATCCCCCTGAGGGGGGAGGACAGAAGTCCTACTCATAGGGGTAGCAATCTAGAACAGCGGTCCCCAACTTTGTAGCTTAGTGGCCCGGCTGGGATGGGGGAGAGAGGGGAACTGGGCTGTGCGAATGGCAGATCAGCGTGCACGCAGCTGGCACGCCGGCGCACATGCGTGTGAGTGCCCACTGGCCTGCCGCTCATACAAGTTGAGCCGTGTGCATATGCACTCGGGGGGTTGGGGACCCCTGATCTAGAATATATAAGTGAGCATCAGTGCTCATCTTACTTGTAGAGTAAACGCTGCAGTGAAACCAAGCGGTAGGCAGTTGCCTCCTGGGCGGAGGGGAGAGGGGCTGTGTGTCAACCCTGAAGCTGACCTGGCTGTGGCCGTTTTCTTTTCTGTAGCTTTTTCTATAGGGGTTTTTCTTCACATGGCTTCAGGCTTGACACAGCCTGGAGCTGGGGGTGGGGTGTAGAGATAAATGGGGGTTTGTAGCCAAAACAAAATAGTTCTCTGATGAGCCAAGGACATTCCAACTGCTGGATGGCCAGAGGAGGAGGAGAAAAGTAACCAGGCAACCAGCCAGCACCCAGATTAGGCAATGTGACTTCTTGTTTGGGAGAACAGGAAACTTTCACTTTTTAATGAGGTGGAAAACGCGGGAACTCTCAAGAGTTGGAATTCCACCAGCCTGTGCCAAGATGAGATCTCCAAATAAAACTCTTCTTTGAGGAATCAACCTGCCTCGGAGTTCTGTTTGCAGTGTGGGTGTATTGCTTGGAACCCTGACACTTTGTGTTAGTGATCCGTTCCCACCAAAGCCGAGTGAAATGATCCTGAGCGGCGATCCAGCAAAGCTCCCTGGGTGTTCAAGAGGAAAGTTCTCCCTTCCCTCGACACGGAGAGCAAGCCAGTCCAGATCAATGTTCCCTGTAACAGGAGAAAATGCCGCGCGGCAGTTAGAAACTGGCGCGCGGCGCTCTCTTTTCCTGTGCGCGGGAGCGCAGGCGCGCAGCCTCTGCCATTAGAAAATGCCGCGCGGAAGTTGGAAACTACCGCGCGGCATTCTCTCATTACGTGCACGGCCGCGCGGCCGCGCTCCTTAGAGGGAACAGTGGTCCAGATGCTTGAATTTCTCCCTTCCTTCCTTCCTTCCTTCCTTCCTTCCTTCCTTCCTTCCTTCCTTCCCTCACAGCTTCCGCTCCCCAAGCAGCCCCGAAGGGTGCAGAGAAGGAGCCCAGGATCAAAGACACGGACACCATCTCTGTTCGCCAGTTAGCTGCGGTGAGTGTCAACGCTAGAGTGTGGAAAGGATCCAAAACCTGTTGATCCTTTCTGGGAAGACTCTTTCCCAGCATGGATCTCCTATGCTACAGTTGAAGTAGCTGCAGTCCCGTTCCAGCTTCTGCTTTGGCAGTGGGGGCGAGAATTTGTCCTGCCTCCTTGGAAACCATGCAGAGATCTTTTCTCCTTCCTTGGTTGTGTTTCCAGCAAGAACACGCCACCCCAAAGCGGGAGGCAGAAGACCAGAAGCCTGCGACGGAGACCCCCAAGAGGAAAAAGGCCAAACCTGAAACTCCCCAGCCTGAAGCAGACGCTGCTGCCAGCCACTTCACGCCCTTCGACTACAGCAAATCCGATTTCCGAGTCTTCGCCGGTAAAAAAAAAAAAAAAAAATCGCCCTTCCTTTGTTTCTTCAGCTACCACCCAACTGTCGGGTGTGTCCTTGGTTGCTGAACACCAAGCAGCTTTGGTGTTTTTTCTTGTCTTCTGTTACTTTTTGGACTTGGTACTTTTGCACCGACATTCCTTCCTAAGGGTGTCCCTTTCGGATTTTCCTTTCTTTTCAGGGAGCAGCAAATCCAAGCCGCCACGGCAATTTAATCCCACCATCCAGGCCTCTGGCAACAAGGTATGCATTTATTATTCCACCTTTTATTATTTTTATAAATAACTCAAGGCAGCGAACGTACCTAATCTTCCTGCCTCCTCCTGTTTCCCCCACAACAACATCCCTGTGAGGTGAGATTGGGGTGAAAGAAATGGACTGGCCCAAGATCATCCAGCCAGCTTTCATGCCTAAGGCGGGACTAGAACTCATCACCTCCTGGTGTTTGGCCTGGTGCCGTAACTGCTAGACCCAACTGGCTCGTTTCCTCGACTCATTCGCTGCTTCAGAGGAGAAAGTTAGCACAAAGAATGAATGAATGAATGAATGAATGAATGAATGAATGAATGAATGAATGAATGAATGAATGAATGAATGAATGAAATGAATTTTATTTGCCACCCATGTGGTAATCAACGACTCTGGGCGGCTTTTCAGAGCCCTTCTCCTCAACCCAGCCTAGAGGTCACAAAAATCAGGCTGCTGTGTGTTGTGCATTGTGTTCTCTTGTGGCTCTTTCAGGTATGGGGAAACCTAAAGGGGTGTTGTGATGGGTGGTTCTGAGGGGGGGGGATGCTTGGCCAGACAATGTATTGTAAGCTGGAGATGGGTTTCTAATAATTATTGTTATGGAAGGAAAAACAGAATTGTCAAGAGTTTCAACCAGACTATTCATCCTTTTTTTTTTCTTTTCTCTTTTCTCTTCCCCCAATCCCCCCCCCCCATATAACAACCTCCAGAAATTTTCAGGAGCCAGCAAATCACAGCAGCCAGCAGGAACAAAAAGCATGTCTTTCACAGCTGGGAAATCCAACAGGTAAGTAGAGTTACAAGAAAATAAATATAAATATATATGTATAGGTACCATATTTTTCGCACTATAAGATGCACTTCCCCCCCCCCTCAAAAAGTGGGTGGAAATGTCTGTGCGTCTTCTAGAGCGAATATTGCGGCGGGGGGAGGGGGGTTGGTGCAGCAGTGGAATTCACCACCTGTCACCGCTGCTGCCGTTTGCCGCCGCCGGGGAATGCTGGAGCCTTTGCTGCCGAGCAGCTGATCGGCAGTTGGATCAGCCTCCTGGAATACCACCAATCAGCTGTTCTAGGTGGCGGGAATCGCCCCCGCCGATCGCTGCTGCCACCAATCACCGCCGAATGGTGGCGACAGGTGGCAGCAGCAGCAATCCCCGCCGCCTAGAACAGCTGATCATCGGGATTCCCAGAGGCCAATCCAACTGTCGATCAGCTGCTCGGCAGCAAAGGCTCCAGTGTTCCCCAGCGGCAGCAGCAGCTCAGTTCAGTTGTCCGGTGGTGGGCGCAACGGAGCAGAGCCCTGACGAGCCACGTGCTGGGGCTGCGATAACATGCTGAAGCTGACCAGGCTGTTTGCTGTAAGGACGCTAGCCAGATGAATACTGGATGGATGCTGGGAGGCAGAGGCAGATTTTTTTTTTGTTTTGTTTTCCTCCTCTAAAGTCTTATAGTCCAGAGCATCTTATAGTGCGAAAAATACGGTATATGTATATCAGGGGTGGGTTCTAACTTACCTCGCCGCCGGTTTCCTTCCTCCCGTGCTGCGTGTCCGCGCCGAAAATTCCAAAAAAATTCCAAAAAGAAAAAAAGCCGAAAACAAGATGGCGCATGCGCAGTGCCGGCAACTCAGCTTCTGTGCATGCGCAGAAGAAGAAAAAATCGAAAAAAAAATCCCCCCAAAAAACAAATTCCCAAAAAAAGATGGCACCGTCCACGGACCGGTACCGACCAAACCGGTTCCGTGACGTCACCAGCGGGTTGCTACCGGTTTGGGCGAACCGGGAGGAACCCACCTCTGATGTATATATATATATGTGTGTGTGTGTGTGTGTGTATTAAACAGCTGGAATATTGGAACTACAGATAGTACTCAAAGTACGCTCACCATAGACCCCAAAATTTCTGTTGCTAAGTGAGTTAAATGAGGTTTGCCCCATTTTACAACCTTTCTTGCCAGAGTTATTAAGTGAATCACTGCAGTTGAGTTAGCAACATGGCTGCTAAGTGACTTTGTTTGTTAGAAGGCCATAAAAGGTGATCCTATGGCCCTGTGACATTGCAACCCTCATAAATACATGCCAGTTGCCAAGCATCCGAATTTTGATCATGTGACATGGGGATGCTGCAAACAGGTGTAAATGTGAAAAACGGTTGTTACATTTTTTCAGTGCCATTGTAATTTTGACTACCTGTACCTTGCAGATAAGACTTACAAGGATTCTAGTCCATAATATGTCATGCCACTACCCTGTTTCCCCCAAAATAAGACATCCCCTGATAATAAGCCCAATCGGGCTTTTGAGTGCATGGCAATAAGGCCAAGCGCTTATTTCAGGGTTCAAAAAAATATAAGACAGGGTCTTATTTTCAGGGAAACACGGTGACCATTTGCCATCCTGTAGTGAAATTAGAAATGTTGGGCAATTCCTGATAACTTAATCAGTTCAGCTCTCTTCTTACCTTTCTGTCATCCTGACACAGGGGTTTTCGGCACAACTGGCCAAAAAGATAACACAGTTCAAGGAAGTGCTTGGAAGACCCGAGAATCAAGAAACTTTCTTGCCACTTTTTGTACGGATACATGTTTTCGATGTGGTGTTTTTTTTAAACAATTAAAGTGCTTTTCTTTCCCCTGGAAAGGAAAGAAGGCAAGTTTAAATTAAGTGATGGTTCATTTGTTTTGCTTTTCTTCTCTTGCTCATATATGCCTTGCACGGTTATTATAGTTTAAATTAGCTTTATTTAAATTCACATTCAAGTCAGTTTACTTAACAGTGAAGGAAAAGGGAAATTAAACATATAAACCGATTTAAGATTGTTCCAGAGTTTCTGAGCAGATGCAGAGTGCAACTCTCTCTTGAATAATGGTAGAAATGCTCCCCAACAGCCACCTGGCCCTAAAAGAGTCAGTATTGAACTAACTGGTACTCCCCACTGACTTCCAAAAGGTAATTGGGTGGAGGCCTGGCTAGTTATGAATGGGATACCACCAGGAGATCCCATGGCTGTAGACTGGGAAGCCAGCAAGAAAGGCACTCACACCAGCTAATGGCTCATACAGTATATAGGTAGTCCTCGACTTACAACCACAATTGAGCCCAAAATTTCTGAGAAATTTGTTGAGTTTTGCCCCATTTTACGACCTTTCTTGCCACAGTTGTTAAGTGAATCACTGCAGTTGATAAGTTAGTAACCCGGTTGTTAAGTGAATCTGGCCTTGCCCATTGACTTTGCTTTTTTTTTTATTAGTTTATAATATAAAATACAACAATACAAAAGAAAATAATAGGAAAGATAGGGGAGGGAAAAGGGAAGGGAAAAGTGTAGGAAAGAAGAGAAAAAGGAAGAAAAGCCACTGACTTCCGACTCCCTTTGGGTGCAGTAGAATAATATAATAACACCAAACCTCAACTTTTTACTTTTACATAAGTAGTATAAACTAGCCATTTCTATAACAACAGATCTATTTAATCAGTAAAACCCAAAATCAAAGTTTCTTTTTTCTTCCACCTCAAGCACAAAGTCCAGGAGCGGTTTCCAAGTAGAAACAAAAGTCATTTTTTTTTTCCTATAACCAAAAAAGTCAGTTTAGCCCTCTCTGCTGACTCCCATCGACTTCTGCAGCCAATTCGTCCATTGCGGGAATCAAACCGTCTTTCCATTTTTGCGTGTAAAAGTAGTCTGGCTGCCCGTGGACTTTGCTTGTGAGGTCTCAAAAGGGGATCGCATGACCTTGGGACACAGTAAAGGTCATCAATATGACCCAGTCGCCAAGCATCTGAATTCTGATCCACACAGGGAAGCTGCAAACTGTCAAAAACGGTCACAAGCCACATTTTTCAGTGGTTGTAACTTTGAACGGTCACTAAGCGAGCTGTTGTAAGTCGAAGACTACCTGCATAGAAAAAACAGGGTTTGAAACAACACTGCGGGCCCCAGACCCCAAGAAAAGCTAGGGAGGGAAAGGCTTTTGGCTGAGACTGATGGGTGCTGTAATCCAAGCGGTTGGATGTACAGCGTCTCGCTCTTAAGACGGCTCTCCTGCTCCGGAGGGCGATTCTCCGGGAGGTTCTAACTCGGGTACGGCTGAAAAATAACCTCCCCGAGCAAAGTGTCTATGGAGATTCTCAGTCATCCGGGTCATGGTTGTCCCAAAGGTGCTTTTTCTTCAAGAGGCAACTGGACTTTCTGGGTTTTTTCTTTGAAGACGTTTCGCTTCTCATCCAAGAAGCTTCTTCAGCTCTTTTTCAAGAGGCAACTGGATTTTCTGGGTTTTTTCTTTGAAGACGTTTCGCTTCTCATCCAAGAAGCTTCTTCAGCTCTGACTGGATGGTGGGGAATGAGCTGAAGAAGCTTCTTGGATGAGAAGCAAAACCTCTTCAAAGAAAAACCAGAAAGTGTTCAGTTGCCTCTTGAAAAAAGCACCTTTGGGACAACCAGGACCTGGATGACTGAGAATCTCTACAGACAACTAT
>QLTV01003150.1:144873-156538 GCA_003457575.1 Thermophis baileyi
CATCTCCCCCCCCCCCATGTTCGTCTTTTAGAGGAGAAGCAAAACCTTCTGTTTCACTGTTTGGATATTGACTTGGACTCTGCTCTCAGAAACTCCTTTTTAGCTGACCCAAGAAGCGTCTGCCAGCTGTTAAACTCTGCTTTGCCTGCCTGCCATCAAGAGAGAAGAGGCGTTTTTAAGCTCCCTCCGTTTTTTGCTGCCGGAAACGTCAGTATAACGGGAGCGTTTCCAACCGACAGCAAGCCTGGGCCTTTTTCCACACACCGCTCCCAAATTACTGTTGTAATCATGTGTCTTTGTGAAGCCGGGGCAGAAGCAGCCTGGAAATGAAAGGACTACCCCTCCCAGAAACGTTTTGTACAAACGTGAGGAACTGTCCCCCTTTTAAGAAGATAACCGTGGTGCGTTTCACAGGTGGTTTGCAAAAATGACATAGACCTTGAGCTGGTTCTTCTTTGGGAGTGTCTTGAGCTACAAAGTGCCCAAATTCCCAGCCTGATGATAAAGCAGGCGCCCTTTGACCCAGCCATGCCCATATTCCTTTTAAAGACCAAGATAAGATTCCAGTCCTCCTGGTTCAAAATAAGGGCCAAGGGCTGGGAATTCTGGGGGGCCTGCAGCCCAAAAGCTCTGGAGAACACCTGGGGAGAAAAGGTAACCCCTCAAGAGACCCCTGATTTCAGCCAGTCCCCGTGTCACTCATTCTGCCTTGTGGGAAAATTGTGCCTACTAGGTACAGCGTAGGCTGGAAGGGTATGTCTGTATGTATGATTCTGTTTCCTTTTTAAAAAAAAAAATCTAAAATGGTCTTTGTCTCTTTTTTTTGGTGGTGGGTGGGGAGGAATTGACGACAGCAACCACTAACGTTTCTGCCCACAGAACCAGAATGCTTATTTTGGCCTTTTGTGTAAATATTGGGATTTGGCAAATGCTTGTAGAATTCTGTGGGGTGAGAACTGCTGTCGTCGTTGGTGTCTTTTGGCCAAGGCAAATGGTCAGGGTCTTATGGAAATCACCGACCAATTATTGTAAAGATTTTACCGGTTTGCTCTTCGCTCAGATTAAGCTATTTTTTTCCCCTCGATCATGCAAAAGCAATAGCACTTAGAGTTATATACCGCTTCATAATGCTTTGCAGCAGTCTAAGCAGTTTATAGAGTCAGTCTATTGCCCCCAACAAACTGGGTCCTCATTTTACCGACCCTGGAAGGATGGAAGGCTGAGTCAACCTTCAATCGTTCAGGATCGAACTCCTGGCAGTGGGCAGAGTTATCTTGCAATACTCCATTCTAATCAATGCACCACCATAGCATCTATCAATCATCTCTCTCTCTCTCTCTCTCTCTCTCTCTCTCTCTCTCTCTCTCTCTCTCTCTCTCTCTCTCTCTCTCTCTCGCACTTAAGACTTTACAGCCTCTAATTGGAAGGCTGAGTCAATCTATCATCTATCTATCTATCTATCTATCTATCTATCTATCTATCTATCTATCTATCTATCTATCTATCTATCTATCGTAATAGCACTTAAGACTTTACAGCCTCTAATTGGAAGGCTGAGTCAATCTATCATCTATCTATCTATCTATCTATCTATCTATCTATCTATCTATCTATCTATCTATCTATCTATCTATCTATCGTAATAGCACTTAAGACTTTACAGCCTCTAATTGGAAGGCTGAGTCAACCTACCTATCTATCGCAGGGGTCTGCAACCTGCGGCTCCGGAGCCGCATGTGGCTCTTTGGGCCCTCTGCTGTGGCTCGCTGTGGCCCTGTCGCAGCAGAGGGATGAAAGCTGTCGCCCTGTCGTGGCGGTGGCATGGCCGGAGCCTTAGTGCGGGAGCAAAGAGCCCCTGCATTTGCTTTTGCGCGGCAACAGCATTCCACCTTCATTGCGGTACATTTGCTGTTGCTGCCAGCAAAGAGGGCTGGGAGAGAATGGCGGGGGTGGATCTTGCAGGGTGGGGGCCATCCCCCAAGCCTGGCCTCCCTTGATGGCGGGGCCAAGAGAAAGAAGGGGGCGGCGTGGAGTAGCGTTCCCCTCCCCCGCCGAGCGCCGAGCACAACAGCCCAGCGGGAGGGAGAGATGGCTCGGCAGAAGCACCCCCATTGGCCACTTGGACAGCTGAGAGGTGTGGTCTGGCTCTCACAGCAGGACGCTGTTCGGCACATCCAGACGCGAGCTGCTGTCTTTGAAACGCGCTGCTTTCTGTTGCCTGTGCCTTCCCCGATCTCAGCTCCTAAGAGCTACGTTTTTGCTCGCTTTCTGTTACCTGTACCCCAGCCCCGATGGCTGGGGCCGGGGGGGCAGCAGAGGCGTCAGGGCTGCTCCCCCCCCCTCAGCAAGCCAGGCCTCGAGGAGCATGGAGAGTTGCGGGCGAGCACCAGAGGGTCAGAAGATGTGCTCCGATGTCACCCCAACACATGTTTCCAGGGCACGCTCCTCTGTCCCGAAGTAGGATTGAGTGGGGGGAAGGGGGAAGGGGGAAGGGTAGGAGGGAATGAGAAGCCCGGCTGGCTTTCCTTTGGTGTGGGGTGGGGGAAAGACCCAATACCCCCTCCATGGCCTGCCCGCTGCTCTTGCAGCTCCTTGCGCAGCACAGCGAAAGCGTGCTTCACAATGGGGGACACTGCATCCCCTCCTCTTCCTGGAGCCCATTTAACTGCTGCGCAAGGCGCTGTGTACAGCAGTTAGATTTAGCGCGCTCTTCACAATGGGGGAGACAAATCCCCTCCTCCTCCTGGAGCCCATTACAACACAGCATCTGCCACAGCTGGGCCGGGCCAGCATCTCTGGGTGAAGAGGTGCGGACAAGACTAAGAAGCGCCGGAAGAAGCCTCCACGAGATGAGAGGCAAGTACAGGGGTGCTTCCGTCTCGTTCGGAGTAGTCTCCATCCCTGCCGTCGCCCTTGTCTTCTAGCTTCATTTATCTGGGAACCTGAAATGACTCTTGATTTTAAATCATATGGTAAAAAGCACCCAAAGAAGAAGAAAGAATATCAGGGGGAAAAAACCCAACCCTTGCCTGTTTTTGGAAATGGTTCAAGAGGGAGCACACACACACACACACACACGAGAGAGAGACGGGGGAGAAAAGGAAGGGAAAGAGAGGGGGGAAAGAGAGAGAGAGAGAAAAGGGGAGAAAAAGAGAAATGAGAAAATGATGGAGGGAGAGAATGAGAGAGAGGAAAAAGAGAAACAAATGAGGGAGAGAGGGCGAGAGAAATGAGGGGAAAAGAGGGAAACAGAGAAGGGGGAGAGAAAGAAAAAGAGGGAGAGGGAAAGAGAGAAAAACAAATGAAAGGGAGAGAAAGAGACAAATGAGAGAGAAGAAGGGGTGAAAAAGAAAAAAATGATGGAGAGAATGAGAGAAAAGGAGAAACAAATGAGAGAGAAGGGGGAGAGGGAGAGAGAAATGAGAGAGGGAAGAGGGAAAAACTGAGAGAGAAGGAGGGAGAGAGGAAGGAAGGAAGCAAGTGAGGAAGGGAGAGGGAAGAGAGAGAAAGAGAGAGAGAGAGAGAGAGAGACATTTCCCACAGAAAACACCCAGAGCCACAAAACCTGGGTAGGCGTGGCTGGGGCAGGTCATGTGACTGGATGGGAGTGATGTTGAGTTGGCCACGCCCACCCAGGTTTTGTGGCTCCCAGTGTTTTCTTTTCTGTGGGAAACTGGTCCAAGTGGCTCTTTGAGTGTTTAAGGTTGCAGACCCCTGATCTATCGTAATAGCACTTAGGACTTTACAGCCTCTCTAAGTGTATTGGAAGGCTGAGTCAACCTTCAGCCAGTCAGGATCGAACTCCTGGCAGTGGGCAGAGCAAGCCTGCAATACTGCTTTCTAACCACTGCGCCTCCGTGGCTATGAAACTAAAGACTTTAAAATGTAAACATGGAACTTACAATTTTTTTCTAAGCAGAAAAACAGCAGAGCCATATTTATTTTATTTTCCCCAGTAGCCCTTTAAATGTGCCTGCTTTTTGTGTCTGTTGACTTCCTTCAGTGTTTTAATAAAATGATTTTGGAGTGGGGGGTGAAAATATTGTTCCCAGTTTTGAAAACTGAAGGGAGAAAGATTCATTATGCACAATGCAGAACTTTGTTTGTGTAACTAGTGTGGTATTGCTGAAAAAAAAAAACACTCCAATTTCATCATTTTCGACCCCACCCTCCACTTCTTAAGGGTATGCAAATATTTGATTTGAAGGAGCAATTTCAAGGCAATTCAGCCTTTCAACCCAATTGCCAAATTAATTTGACACAGCAAGTGAGGTATCTTGAAATAATTTGAGGAAGATTAAGACATGGTTCAGAGCTTTGAGGGATTCGGCACATACAGATAATGTTCAATTTGAAAATGCAAATCTATTTGACTTTTGAGGGCCCCCCCCCCCTTACTTCAAAGGCAGTACCCATGAGATCACCACCAGAGGGTGCCATTGTGCAACAGTTGAGTTTTGAGGTCTTGGCCTAGGCAGGCTAGTTAGTAGATGGTGCTGCCCCCTTTTGGATCAGACTGGAATTGAAATTGCTGGTCCTCTGGTCACTTTTCTAAAAACCATCTTGGGATGCTAGCCACAGAATTGGAAGGAATGACGGAAAAGCAGCTCTTCTTTTCCACCCTCCAAAAAGAAATCATTTGTTTGCATAACACCAGATTAGGAAAAAAAAATAACAGCTGCATGCACTAACGTGCTTAGTTTTTATGTGTGCCTATTGTGCAAAATAAGACAATAGAATCATTCAGTCATCAGGCTGAGAGCTAGGCAAAAACAGCCTTTGGTTTGGTCAGGAATAGTCAGAGGTGGGTTCCTCCCGGTTCGCACCGGTTCTATAGAACCAGTAGCAAACCGCTGGTGATGTCACGGAGCCGGTTCTGTCGGTGCTGGTCCGTGGACGCCGCCATCTTTTTTAAAAAATTTATTTTGGAATTTTTTGCTATTTTTTTTTCTTCTGCGCATGCGCAGAAGGCGAGTCCCCGGCACTGCGCATGCGCCGCCATCTTGGTTTGGGGGGGGGATTTTTTTGCGATTTTTCATCACTGTGCATGCAGCCGGAAGCGCGGGAGGAAGCGAACCTGCAGCGAGGTAAGTTAGAACCCACCCCTGGGAATAGTGATGGAAGTTGGGCAGAGTCTAAGTGTGAGGCGCTCTCTGTGGAGAAAAGATACGGAAGGTCACTGCAGGAACATCCTATCAGGGTGACTCCCCATGGCTGAAGAAGGGAAAAGCCACCAGTGGGGTTCCCCATCCCGTTTTTCAAAGATCACTTACATTTCCAGGGCCTGCAAAACACACCCGGTATGACTTGGGCATGGCCTGTCTGGAGCCCAGCCAGCCTTCCATATCCTCCCACTGACCCTTCTGGGCTCCTCTCGTCCTTCTTTTCTGGATCATGGCAAAAGGAAACGAGACCCCTGCAAGCCTTCGAGCTGCTTGCACAGGGCAATTCCTTCGTGGACTGGACCTGTTTAAAGAGAGTTTAAGTTTAAGTTTATTTGTATTTCTATGCCGCCAAACTCCCAAGGGACTCTGGGCGGCTTACAACAATATAAAAAAACTTGTTAAAATATAAAAACTATTAAAAAGAGACATAATAAAAACATTTAAAAACAATTAAAAACTCATACACACCGTTTCATGGCCGGATCTCGCCAAATTGCAAAAGTGAGATCAACGGCCCCAGGCCTCCTGGAAGAGCCAAGTCTTCACCGCTTTCAGGAAGGCCAACAGTACCGGTCGCTGGGAGCTATGTGGTAGGAGGCGGTCTCGAAGATAGCCTGGCCCTGAGCCATGTAGGGCTTTAAAGGTAATAACCAACACCTTGAATTGTGCCCGGAGACCAATAGGGAGCCAGTGCAGCTCGTGGAGAATTGGTGTAATGTGGGTGTACCTAGGTGCCCCCACGACAGCTCGCACAGCTGCATCCTGGACCAACTGTAGTCTCTGAACCCTCTTTAAGGGTAGCCCCATGTAGAGCACTTCCTAGAGAGCGCTAGGATGAACGTACAGGGGGGGGGAAATGGGTCCTGGATTTCCATTGTGATGTGGAAGTGATCTCCTTTGTTGCTTTTAGCCTCAACTGTCTCAAGAGAGAGATGTTCTTAGACGGGCAACTTGAGGATACAGTCTTAATGCTAACACAGTAGGAACTTTTGTTTATTTATTTTCTTAATGGTTAGAATCTCAAAAGCCTATGCACTAGAGCAGGGGTGTCAAACTCAAGGTGCGGGGGCCAGATCCGGCCCACGGGGTGCTTAGATCTGGCCTGCGGGGCCGCCCTGGAAACCGCAAAGGACCGGCCCGCGGTGCCTCTGCCAGAGAAAATGGAGCTCTGGGGGGCCACACATGGCCTCCCACCCCGAGCTCCATTTTTGCCTGTAGAGGGTTGCAGGAAGCCGTCCCGGCCAAAAACGGGGGGGGGGGCAAGCTCCGTTTTCACTGGCAGAGGGCTAGCAAGACTAAAACTAAAAACAAAATAAAAGGAGAAATGTTTCCCCTTTTGCATTCAGGCATGCAAGAAGGGACAGGAAAGGAGAAAAGGAAAGAGGAAAAACAAGAAAAAGAAGATGGGAAGAGAGCAAGGAAGGAAAAATAAGGAAAGAGGGGAAGGAAGAAGAAAGGAGAATGAAGAGGGAAGGAACAAAGAAAAGGAAGGAAGGAAGGAAGGAAGGAAGGAAGGAAGGAAGGAAGGAAGGAAGGAAGGAAGGAAGGAAGGAAGGAAGGAAGGAAGGAAGGAAGGAAATAATGAGAGTGAGGGAGGGTCTGAGGGAAGTCCTGCCTTAGCACTTGGCCACCTCAGGTGCTCCCGACACGAGTGACATCGACCTGGCCACACCCACCCTAGCCACGCCTACTTCGGGCCCCTGAGGTCAACCCTGATGCGGCCCTCAATGAAATCGAGTTTGACACCCCTGCACTAGAGCAGTACTTTTCAACCCGTGGTACGCATTCCACTGGCAGTACCGTACTTCGGCACCTGGCAGGTGGTAACACAACATCTAGACAAGCGTAGCAGGCGGGGGATGAGCTGAAGAGGCAGCAGCGCCGCGCAGGCCTGTATAAAAACTAAGGAAAGGAATTGTCTTCAGCTGGAATCTTTACTTCTATTCTCTAACCAGTTGTACCATATATTCCAAATCAGATAGTATTCAGTTTCTCCTCTTTCTTTTATTTCCATTGTCAGCCTATCCATCTCCGCACATTCTAGCACTTTCTTTATCACCATTCCATCAGAGAGTGTACTATCGTTTTTCCAATTTTGCGCGTAAACAATTCTGGCCGCTGTTATTATGTGTAACATAATATATTGGGTTTTTAAATATAATTTCCTATTAATATACCTAATAAAAATAACTCCGGTTTTAGATCTATTTGTTGTTTGGTAATTTCCTCTAGCCACTTTCTTATCTTTATCCAATATTTCTTTGCTTCTGGGCATGTCCACCACATGTGGTAGTATGTTCCTTGCTTCTGTTTACATTTCCAACATTCCGCTGGTCTTTTTGGGAACATTTTTGCTAATCTTGCTGGGAGCAAATGCCAGCGGTAAAACATTTTATATAAATTTTCTTTGTAGGCCGCCAACATTGTCAGTTTATAATTTTTCCCCCACAGTTTTTCCCAGTTCTCTAATTCAATGGTATAGCTGAAATTTTTTGCCCAGGTTATCATGGTTTCTTTAACCGTTTCTTCTTCCATCTTGAATCTCAGTAAATAGTTATATGTCTTTGTTATCATTTTTTCCTCTGTCCCCTGTAATAATTTGTCAAGCTCTTGTTGTTCCCTATAGAAACCATACTTTTCTAACTGCAAAAGGCTCAAGAGATTTCCTAGCTGAATCCTTCTCAGTTCTATAATAGTTTAGAGAAGACTTGCGTTCCTATTGACCAAATTACACTTTGCAAGTCCGGATCAGTGTTAAATGATCCACTTTTGGAGAGACATGAGTTATCTGTACCAGAGGTGGGTTCCTGCCGGTTCGGACTGGCTCTATAGAACCGGTAGCGGGAATTTCCCCCCGCTCGCCGAACCGGCAGCGATAGCCGGCTGGACACCCCCCCGAACCGGCTCTCTTGGTGCTGCCGTAACTGGCTCTCTCGGCGGCGCCATAGGCGCCATCTTGTTTTTTGCTTCTGCGCATGTGCAGAAGCTGTTTTTTGCTTCTGCGCATGCACAGAAGCTGGGTTTTTAGCACGTGAGGAAGCGAACCGGCAGCGAGGTAAGCCAGAACCCACCCCTGATCCGTACCTCCTTACACTAAGCTGTTGGGGGAATCGTTTTTGTTCCTTTTCGAGAGAGGGGGAGGGAGTACAGACTTCCCAATGAATTAGCCTGGAATTAACTCCTTGCAGCTGCCACTCCCAGCCTCGCCAAGGGAGAAGAATGCTATGGGTTCTAATTCACAGATTTTTCCACCCTGCGGCAAACACGAGCAGGAGCAAGAGCTGATGGGCGGCTTGGTTCTCAAGATGCCCAAGAACTGGGGATTCCTTCTCTGATGTTGATCTCCAAACCCATTCTTCAATGCTCAAGGAACTATGGCAGCTGGCTAGCACCAAGGGGATCTAAGTTCTCTGCTGAGCAGTAAATCACGCAGAACGGAAATACCTGCAAATATTGTTTCTTAATGCTCTACGAGCATTATAGCCCATGGCACCAAGTGTTCCTGATTAAAGAAAGGGTAGGGGGGTCTAAGCACTTTCTTTGCACTAGGGGGAGGAAAATCCATAAAACGGCAGCCCAGAAGCAGCTGCTGTTCTACATCACTCAGTTCTGAAATCCGGAGAACTGCCATGAAGTTCTTGGCCAGCGGCCAAGTAGAAAAAAATACACGTTCTTCCGGGACGCGGTGACTCTGATTGGGGAGGAGGGAGGCTCTGCATTACTCACAAATGCTGGGAACTCAGGTAGATTTTAGGAAGGAAAAACATTTCCACCCCTTATGCGTTCCTGCCTTGGGGACAGCTGCATTTGGGGCAGGTTAACAGATTAACAGAGTTGGAAGGGACCTTGTAGGTCATCTAATCCAACCACACACTCCCCCGCGCACTCATGCAGGAGACCCTACATCATTTCTGACAGATGGCAGTCTAATCTCTTCTTGAAAGTCTCAAGTGTTGAAGCTCCCACAACTTCCAAAGGCAACTTCTGTTCCACTGGTTGATTGTTCTCACTGTCAGAAAGTTCCTCCTTATTTCCAGGTTGAATCTCTCCTCGATCAGTTTCCATCCATTATTCCTTGTCTGGCATTCAGGTGCTTTGGAGAATAGCTTGACCCCCTCCTCTCTGTGGCAGCCCTTCAAATATTGGAACACTGCTATCATGTCTCCCCTGGTCCTTCTCTTCACTAGACTAGCCAGGCCCATTTCCTGTAACCGTTCCTGTAACAGGGGCGAAGGTATCCTACTGGGCTCCATTCCTACAAAGGCCCTTCCAGCTGAGCATTGCAGCTCAACGGTAACCCCATCACTGGCCTGGAAAAAGGTCAAGAAATGGAACCAGTGAAAGGGAGTGTGAAACTGGCTTGTTTCTGCCCATAGCCGCTGAGGAAACAGATGAGGGTATTCCTGAAACCATATACGGTCTCACTCAAAATTTCCGCTACCGGTTCTCCAGACCCTGTCAGAACCTCCTGAATTTCACCCCTGGTGTGGAGCCTTCTTGGAACTGCTAAAAGGACTGTGTTGTAGACTGGAGATAGGCGATGTCGTATCCCTTTAACCTTTAACCTTGATTTCATCCTTTTAGATACTTTTGGCTCAGATGACTTAGTCGTCATTTACATGTTTTTTATTTTGGAGAAAAACCCCTGCAAGTCGGTATGGCAAGAGTTAGTACATTCCAATGACTGACACTCTGCCTACCCAAAAATGTTCATTTGGACTGAAGAAGTTACTTGAATGAGTTTTTTTTTAAGGTTTTTTTTTTTTTGCTTTATTTTGAACAAGTAAAACGGGTGGTTTTTTTCACCTGTTTTACGTTGCAGTAAAGAGATTTGACTTAACTATGTACTGAGGTTCTTGAGGTAATGGTCAGAATATTTCAAAGAGAAAAATCTAGCAGGAAACTTAACTTGAAAGGTTTTGAAATTTTAGAAGCCAGTATTGTAAAATGTCAACACTTTCTTTTTCTTGTTAAAACTCTACAGGCCTTGGAAAACTCTGGAAATTCGTAGTAAAAGGGTTGAAGTTGGGAAATACCCTCTCGGGTCCAAATACTGAGGAGAACGGAGAAGAATTCCTTTCATAAAATCACCGAATGGACCAGATGACCAGAATGGACTAAAAATAAAACCACAAAAATATACACAGATCAGGGTGATGATGGGATGGGATGACAAAGCGGAAACTGCAGTGCCAGCCCCGTCATCCCTCACAATCGGGGCATCTTATATGAGGAAAACATTATTCCACCCTTTCTGTGTGATTTTCTAAACAAAGAAAACACAATAAAACATGCTCAGTAGAATCTTAAAGTATTGATGTCCTGAAAAAGAGTCACATTCCAAAATTGAATCTTAAGTAGCCCAGACGGATTTTACAATGGAGTTCTGTAGAATCCATCCACCTAGTCAATTGCACAATTGTTATTATGTGACTGGATCCTAATTGTGCTCTAATGTTGTGACATTTCCTCACAGAGGAAGTTTCTCCTTCCGCCCAGTAATTTTTTCTCTGCATTTCTCCTGTTCTACATAAAGAGACCAACTACGAAAACACAAGCAGGATAAGATTAGGAAATCTGTCCAAGGGACTTCTTTTTCTTGTTTAGTTAAATGTGTACGTTGCATTCATTCAGGAAACGTACATTAAGAATGTGTCAGCTACATTATTTTATTATTATTGATTGTTATGGCACCTTTATTTTATATAATTCAAGGTGACGAAGATACCTAAGATTGACTCAGCCTTCCACCTTTCCGAGGTGGGTAAAATGAGGACCCAGATTGTTGGGGGCAACATGCTGACTCTGTAAACTGCTTAGAGAGGGCTGTAAAGCACTGCGAAGCGGTATATAAGTCTAAGTGCTGTTGCTATCTAAAAATGGTATAGGTCAGTGATGGCGAACCTTTTCGACACTGAGTGCCGAAAAGGGCGCGTGTGTGTGTGCGCGTGGCGCTGAGTGCCGAAAATTGAGCACTTTGCCTGGGCCGCGATGAGGAAGAGGAGTTGCCCAGGGGGCATATGTGCCCCCAAAAAATTACTTCTGGTTTCCAGTGCGCATGTACACGCGCCAATCAGCTGGCCGGCGTGCATGCTCACGCTGGAAAATGGAAGGCCAGCTCTTCCGGTTTTATTTATTTATTTTATTTATTTATTTGTTTGTTTGTCAAACATGTACAAGATAGCAGGTATAGGTATAAACATAAACATAATCAAGGTGAATACAGATAGATGAGGACAATAGGACAGTAGGACAGGGACGGTAGGCACGCTGGTGCGCTTATGCACGCCCCTTACAGACCTCTTAGGAATGGGGGGTGAGGTCGACAGTAGACAGTCTAAGGTTAAAGTATTTTGGGTTTGGGGAAGAAACCACAGAGTCAGGTAGTGAATTCCAGGCATTGATCACTCTGTTGCTGAAGTAGTATTTTCTGCAGTCGAGTTTGGAGCGGTTTACATTACATACACTACATATACACATTACATACAATACCTTTAAAA
>QLTV01003150.1:159163-169366 GCA_003457575.1 Thermophis baileyi
TGACATTTCAAACATTTAAGTGATTGATCTTTAAACATTTTTGATAATTTTTCTGGTGACATATGCCATCTGTAAAACATTTTATACATATTCTCTTTATAAGCTGTGGACATGGTTAGTTTATAGTTTCTTTCCCACATTTGTTGCCATCTATCCAATTCTATTGAATAACCAAAATTCCTCATCCATATTATCATTGTCTCTTTTACTACTTCCTCCTCTAATTCAGTTTGTAGTAAAAAGTCATATAGTCTCTTAATCATTTTTCCATCCTTACCTGTCAAAATCTCATCTAATTCTGAAATTTCCATCATAAATCCTTCTTTTTTATCTTTTTCATACCTTGATTGTATTTGCAGATAAGTGAACCAATCTGTCTTGATTCCCTGCTTTTCCAAATCTTGTTTTGTTTTTAGATCTCCTTTTCCTGTTAAAATATCCTTATATCTTATAATCTTTTTTAAATTAACTATATTCGGGTGTACAAGTGCTTCCATTGTTGAAAGCCACATTGGAATTTTCATATAATATTTCTTCTTTACTTTCTCCCATGTTGATAGTAAACTATTCCTTACATAATGACTCTGAAAATATGAATGCGCTTTACTCTTCCCGTACCACAGGAATGAATGCCAACCAGTTTGTAAGTCATGACCTTCTAATGTTAATAGTCTAATATTTCTCAACAAAACCCATTCTTTTAACCATGTCAGTACAGCTGCTTGATTGTAAAGAAGAATCATGAGGTACAACAGGATGCAAGAGTGAGAGGTGGTTTTGGAGTACCTAACTGGGAACCAAGGTGCTTGTTTCAAGAGGCAAGTGGGCTCTCTTTTTTTCTTCTTTCTTTCTTTCTTTCTTTTTCTTTCTTTCTTTCTTTCTTTCTTTCTTTCTTTCCTCCCTTCCTGTCTGTCTTTCTTTCTCTCTCTCTCCCTTTCCTTCCTTCTTTTCTTTTTTTCCTTTTCTTTCTTTTCTTTTCTTTTCTTCTTTTCTTCTTTTCTTCTTTTGTTTTTTCTTTTCTTTTCTTTTCTTTTTTTCTTTCCTTTCCTTTCCTTTCCTTTCCTTTCCTTTCCTTTCCTTTTTTTCTTCTCTCTTCTCTTCTCTTCTCTTCTCTTCTCTTCTCTTCTCTTCTCTTCTCTTCTCTTCTCTTCTCTCCTCTCCTCTCCTCTCCTCTTCTTTTCTTTTCTTTTCTTTTCTTTTCTTTTCTTTCAAGAGTCCAGTTGCCTCTTGAAAAAAAATCACCTTTGGGACAACCATGACCTGGATGACTGAGAATCTCCATAGATACAAGCTGAGCTGTAGATATGTATGCACAAAGATGGAAACCCAAAGAAGGCCTCTGCATTACCTCAGGCCGAACTCCAGAATTTCAAGATTTCACTAGCTCCATTGCACTGCACAGGTCGTCCTTGACGTACGACTATAATGGAGACCAGAGTTTTGTCACTAAGTGATATGGTTGTAGAGCACGACATTGCAGTCCCAGCTGACATCGTAACTCCAGACACGTGGGTCCCTAAGTGGGAAATAGAGAAGGGGTCTCGGGGAAAGGAGTGCAGGAGTGCCACATGGGGGTAGGGAGTTCTCCTGAGGACTAGATCAACCATGCCTGAGTTGTGGGGTTGCTGCAGTTCAGCACGAGTTCGAGGAGATCAGGAAAATAATATGCTGGTGCTGGAGACTTGGTGCACCTCAATGGGGTACAAAGCCACAGCTGCCCCAGAAGCTTCGGACACCCCAGCCTGGTCCGAAATCATGGCTCAAAGCTGCTGCTGTGCACAGCACAACACAACACAAAGCCACCACACCCAGAAAGAGATCTTGATCTTACAATCCATTCTTCACTGAACAAGGAACAAGCTGCTAGATTCACGGCGATCCCTTCCACGGAGCACCTCCTCGAGAACACGGAGGACTCAGAGTCAGGGATAGGAAGGTCAATTAGGAGGCTGTGTCCCCCTTCCTTGTCTTGGGCCATTACCTTCATTTTTGCCTCGTGCAAGAACTTGGCTTGGTTGCTCGGGGCTTCTGGCCTTGGTCAACTTGGGAGGCAATGGCTATGCAAAGGGACAAGGCAGAACCTTCCTCTCTAACAGCCCGTTCCTTCCTGGAACCTCCTGACTTGGACCACTCTCTTCAGTGAGAAAACATGCACAGGCAGTGGTGTATTAACCATTAAGCAGACTAAGCACGTGCTTAGGGCACCAGGCCCAAAGGGGGCACCACAACGATAAAAATTGAATCTTGGGGCACCAGGATTTGTCAGTGCTTAGGGCACCAGTGAGCCTTAATCCGCCACTGTGCACAGGGGGCAACTTGCTGTATCTAAGAGCTGTCAGGCGACTGGGGGGAGATGACACCAAAGAGAGCAACTCGAAGAAGAACCTTCGTTTTTATGCTGTTTTTGCTTCTTCAACTGAATCATAGATGCTTAATGGAGCAGAGCAAGCATTAACAGCCTGTATTTAAAGAGGAAGAAGTCATCTGGAACACAATAATGATTAAAAAGCATGGTAATTATTATTTTTTCTTTCTTTCAATAGGAAGTACCTACTGGTCAAACGGACCGTAAACAAAGAGTACAAAGAGTACAACTGACCACGTGGACAGTTGAAGATATCAGAAACGACCCTCCCATATTCAACGTAATTTTTCTTGCTGCCATTTCCAAATTGCAGGAGCTATATGGTCCCCAAAAATGAGATTTCTCAGATTTTTGAGTTCTGAGCTTCCTTGTTCTTTTTGCTAAAGTAAACTGAGGAAGGAGGCTCAGAACTAAAAAATCTCTACCACACTGAACACATTTTACACCAGAGAACTTACTTTCCACACTACATCCCACAACTTACTCAATGAAATAATTAGCCACAGCCATCTCATGCCTCAAAATACAAGGAAATCAGGCTGGCCACGGAAATCAATAAATCTTAGTTCTTCCCTTCCAGAAAAGAAAGTTTTAGTTTTGTTTTATTTTGAACAAGCAAAGCGGGTGGTTTTGGGTTTTTGTTTTCCCACCTGTTTTACATTGCAGTAAAGAGATTTGACTTAACTACATACTCAAGTTCTTGAGGTAATGGTCAGAATGTTTCAAAGAGAAGCGGAAACGTAAGTTGAAAGGTTTTCAAATTTTAGGATTATAAAATGGTAATACCTTCTTTTTCCTGTTAAGGGGGTGCAAATCTTTGTAATTTGTTTGTAAAATTCCTCAGAACCTGCTTTTGCCATAGAGCCTGGACAGAGCCCATTAAATGTTTGTATTCTGTATATATATTTGCACTCTCCCCTGTAATTTTGTTATTACTGGTAATCCTTGCTTAACTTCGATAATTGGGTCTGGCTCTCACTAATTGATGCAGTCATAAAACATGAGCCGCGGTGGCGCAGTGGTTAGAGTGCAGTACTGCAGGCTGCTTCTGCTGACTGCCGGCTGCCTGCAATTTGGCAGTTCAAATCTCACCAGGCTCAAGGTTGACTCAGCCTTCCGTCCTTCCGAGGTGGGTAAAATGAGGACCCAAATTGTTGGGGGCAACACGCTGACTCTGTAAACCGCTTAGAGAGGGCTATAAAGCCCTGTAAAGCGGTATATAAGTCTAAGTGCTACTGCTATTGCTATGAGGTCACGTGACTGCTACAATTAATGACGGCAGATGTGGCAATCCCAGTTGCCATCATTAGGCAACCCCTGCACAGTTGCAGCACTCACTGGTTATGTGAACCCCATTTGTGACCCCCCTTCTTCTGTTAGATGGGAAGGGAGTCAGAGTGGAAGACCAGGTTCCAGGGGTGGGGGGAGCAGAGTTGGGGGTTCAACAAGACATCAACTGTTGTCCTTACTGGGGAAGTCATATCCAGATATTCCTTTCGTCATTGTTGTTTCTATATTTCCCCAACTAATCTTACATTGTTTCCTAGAAGGTTGCAAGGTGGACTCATTATGGAGCAGTTCATGGAATGCAGTTCATCCAATGGTCCATAAAACGAGCTCAGCAAGTACCCAAATTTGTATTCCTAAATTGCATTTGGTTCTAGTCCAGGAAGAGGTGGAGGGTCGGTCAACAGAGCGTAGCCAAGACTACATAAGGAGCGGCCCTTGCCCCCTGCACAAGTTCTGCTTGAGCCGGCTTTTTCCACTCACCTGAGAGATTCCAGATCTTTCTCTCTGCCATGAAGTTATTGCCTCTCCTCCTGGGAGTAGTACTCCTGGTTCTGATTATGGAAACTGGCGAGACAGTGGGCAAATCCGAAATAAAATCTGATGAAAAGCCGGACAATGGCAATGAAGAAGATGAAACTAAAGACAAGGTAGGTAAATGGACTGACATTTCAAGTAGTCCTTAACTTACAACAGTTCATTTAGTGACCATTCAAAGTTACAACGGCATTGAAAAAAAGTCTTATGGCTATTTTTCACACTTATGACCATTGTAGCATCCCCATGGTGACACGATCAACATTTGGATGCTTGGCAACTGACTCATATATATGACAGTTGCAATAGCAATAGCAATAGCACTTAGACTTATATACCGCTTTACAGGGCTTTACAGCCCTCTCTAAGCGGTTCACAGAGTCAGCATATTGCCCCCAACAATCTGGGTCCTCATTTTACCCACCTCGGAAGGATGGAAGGCTGAGTCAACCTTGAGCCGGTGAGATTTGAACTGCCGAACTGCAGCTAGCAGTCAGCTGAAGTAGCCTGCAGTGCTGCACTCTAACCACTGCGCCACCTCGGCTCTGTCAATGTCCTGCGGTCATCTTTTGAAACCTTCTGACAAGCAAAGTCAATGGGGAAAGATGTTAAGATTCACTTAACAACCATATTACTAATTTAACAACTGCCGCGATTCACTTAACAAATGTGGCAAGAAAAGTTGTAAAATGGGGGAAAACTCACTTAAGAAATTTCTCACTTAACAACATATATTTGGGGCTCAATTGTGGTCATAAGTTGAGGAATATCCGTATTCTTTCTTCGTTGAGTTCATGGGCCTATGTCTTTCCCTGTTGTAAGCCAATATTTAAAACCTAAGTTGGCCATAATGTAGATCTGGAAGAAACAGTTCTTTGAATTCCCATCCCATCTTGAAAGATCTCTCATCAAATTCCTCTAATTTATTTATTTGTTAGATGCATGCTTAGGATTGACTTTAGAGTCTTTTGGTGTGCACAATAGTGAGTAATCTCTGCACAGACCTTTCTAACACATTGGTAAAACACCCCATCAAAGGAATTTGCAAGAAATTGTAATCTCATAAACTGTCATTAACCAGTTTAACACACTCATATACCTGGTGCAGCAATAAAACCAGAATTTGGAAAACATATAATAGCAATAGCACTTAGACTTATATACCGCTTCATGGTGCTTTTACAGCCCTCTCTAAGCGGTTTACAGAGTCAGCCTCTTGCCCTCAACAATCTGGGTCCTCATTTGACCCACCTCGGAAGGATGGAAGGCTGAGTCCACCCTGAGCCTGGTGAGATTCGAACTGCCAAATTGCAGGCAGCCGGCAGGCAGCAGAAGTAGCCTGCAGTACTGCACTCTAACCACTGCACCATGATCCACAAAACCTCACAGGGCTAATTTAATTCCGAACACTTCAGGTTTACTTTAGCCCAGGGGTCGGCAACTTTAAACACTCAAAGAGCCACAAAGGTCCTAACTGGAAGCCCCCCGTTCAATTCTGGAGCCGGCAGGAAGTCCGGTTTCCCCACCATAGAGTCTCCTCCTAGCACGGCGGCCTTTTTCCTCTACCTGTCCTAACCGAAAGCCCTATCAATTGTGGAGCTGACCGGAAAACCCGCCCCTTGCCATAGAGTCTCCTCCTGGCATGCTGTGCTCCCCCCCCCAAACCGGA
Organism: Thermophis baileyi; assembly: GCA_003457575.1. Taxonomy (NCBI): domain Eukaryota; kingdom Metazoa; phylum Chordata; class Lepidosauria; order Squamata; family Dipsadidae; genus Thermophis; species Thermophis baileyi. Next base: position 165,022 of record QLTV01003150.1, read on the forward strand.
AGCTCCTCTCAAAATTGTGGTGCCGACCGGCGACAGGGAGCCACAGCAGAAGGATGAAAGAGCCACATGTGGCTCCAGAGCCACGGGTTGCTGACCCCTGCTTTAGCCAAAAGAGCAAGGAGGCTCAGAACAGAAAATGCTCCCGGGCTGACGGGAACCCTTTTCACAAGAGAACTCCCTTTCCAGGCTGGGCCCCTCAACTTCCCTAATGGAATAATAATATCCATGTCTAGAAATACAAGGAAATTATATCAGGATGGTCAAAGACATCAATAAAACTTAGTTCTTCCCTTCCAGAGAAATAAAAAGATTTTGGGTTTTTTTCCCCCCTTTATTTTGAACAAGTAAAGTGGGTGATGTTTTCCCCCCCCTCTGTTTTACATTGAAGCGAAAAGATGTGACTTAATTACATACTCAACGTTCTTGAGGTAATGCTCAGTATATTTCAAAGAGAGAAATCTAGCAGGAAAGTTAACCTGAAAGGTTTTGAAATTTGAGAAGGCAGTATTATACAATTTTAACACCTGCTTTTTCCCATTAGAAGAGTGAAGGCTTATGGGGCAAAATAAAAAAATTCAGCCTAGCTACTAAGGACTTTGCAAAACAAAAATTACATCAAGCCGTCGAATGGCTTTCTGAACTGAAGTAGTAAACCAGAAGAAGATGAACCAGTAAAATCTACAGATCCGCCTGACGATGGGATGTAGAATGCTGCCTTTCCTACTCACGGCTCTTCTGATGAAGCGGAAACTGCAATGCCAGCTTGGTTTTCCCACACGATCTGGGGATCTGAAATGAGGAAAACAGGATCCCCACCCCTCTTTTTGTGTGATTTCCTAAACAGAAAAAAAAAAACCACAATAAAGCATGCTTCGTAGAATCTTAAAACATCGATGATGTGTCTTCCTTGTTTTTCTTTTTCTTTTCTTTTTTTCTTATTTCATTCTCTTGGATTGTTTCTGCTTTTAGTGTCAGCTGACCAGAGTCATTTGGAGTGAAATGGCCTCTAAATTGTGAAGGGAGAGTGACACCTCCCCTTACCCCTGCTGGGCCTCCCAGAAGGCCTTAAAACCTGCTTTTGCCATGGGGCCTGGGGACCCCATGGAAGTGCAGGGCCTATTGAATGGTTGTATTGTGTGTGTGTGTGTGTGTGTGTGTGTGTGTGTGTGTGTGTAAGTGCAGAGCCTATTGAATGGGTGTATTCTCTCTGTGGGTGTGGGTGGGTGTGTGGGTGTGGGTGTGGGTGTAAGTGCCTGACAGAGGTGGGTTTCAGCAGGTTCTGACCAGTTCTGGAGAACCGGTAGCGGAAATTTTGAGTAGTTCGGAGAACCGGTAAATACCACCTCTGACTGGCCCCACCCCCATCTATTCTCTGCGAGTCTCAGCTGATCAGGAGGAAATGGGGATTTTGCAGTAACTTTCCCCTGGCGTGGGGTGGGAATGGAGATTTTAAAGTATCCTTCCCCTGCCATGCCCACCAAGCCACGCCCCCCAAGCCACACCCACAGAACCGGTAGTAAAAAAAAATTGAATCACACCACTGCTTTGCATGGCACACTTGACCAGGAGGTCTTTTGTCTGTCTGTCTGTCTGTCTGTCTGTCTGTCTATCTATCTATCTATCTATCTATCTATCTATCTATCTATCTATCTATCTATCACAGTAGCACTTAGACTTATATACCGCTTCAGCCCTCTCTAAGCGGTCAGCATATTGAGTCAGCCTTTTGCCCCCAACAATCTGGGTCCTCATTTTACCGACCTCGGAAGAATGGAATGATGAGTCAACCTTGAGCTGGTCAGGATCGAACTGCTGACAGTCGGCAGAGTTAGTCTGCAATACTGCATTCTAACCACTGCGCCACCATGGCTCTTATATAGCAATAACACTAGCCCTTAGACTTATATGCCACATCACAGTGCTTCACGGCCCTCTGTAAGCAGTTTACAGAGTCAGCCTCTTGCCCCCAACAATCTGGGTCCTCGTTTTACCGACCTCAGAAGGATGGAAGGCTAAGTCAACCTTGAGCCGGTCAGGATCGAACTGCTGACAGTCGGCAGAGTTAGTCTGCAATACTGCATTCTAACCACTGCGCCACCATGGCTCTTAACTATTTATTATAACTATTACTACTATTACAGGTAATCCTCGCTTAACTGTGGTAATTGGGACTGGCCCTCACTAAGTGATGCCATCACGTGACTGCACCGGCAGATCCAGTTGTCATTGTTAGGCAAATCCTGTACAATCGCACCACCCCCATGGCCATGTGATCGCCATTAGTTACCTCCTGCTGGCTTCGCCATTCCCTTTTTTGGAAATTGGCAGTGAAGATTGGAAATGGAAGGAAAAGAAGCATTAAACCCTATCATCTCCCATCCACACCTTCTGCCATAGCATGTCCAGCCATGCCAGTACACACCCGTTGTCATTGGCCCTTTCTTTTACAATGATACCTGCAAGTAAAGAAATGATTAAGATCACATAATCAGTGGTGGGCTGCTGCCGGTTTGGACCGGTTCAGGCGAACCGGTAGTTCCAAGCAGCGGCTGGGCCCGCCCACCTGCCCCGGAGCTATCCGGTCCTTTATAACCGCCATATTTTTGTTGCCGCGTACATGCGTTGCCCCGCACGCTCACATTTTCGCGCTCTGGGCGAACCGGTTGTTACATTATGTGATGCCCATCTCTGCATAGAATTAGGTGTTTATTCAGAAAGGAGGCTAAATCATAAGATTTTGGCTAAGCGAACTAGGCATGTTTAGCCTAATGAAGAGAAGGCCCAGTGGAGACATGATGGCAGTCTTCCACTATTTGAAAAGCTTCCACAGGGAAAAAATTGTCAATTTATTCTCTAGAACAGCAGAGGGCAGGAGAAGAAGCAATGGAGGAATTTCCTGACAGTAAGTACGTAGGATTAATCAAGGGAATAGCTTGCCTGTTGGAGTTGTGGGTGCTGCATCGTTGAAGGTGTTCAAGAAAAAAAAACTGGATAACCATTTCTCCAGAATAGTACCAGGACTCCTGTCATGGGTGGGGAGTTGGAGTAGAGGACCTCTGAGGTCCCTTCCAGTCCCATGACTCTATGGTTGCATGAAAATCTGGCTGTTCAGCCAGGTTCCTTCTCCCTTCTTGGAGGATAAATCTGCCTCTGTCCAGGGTTCTGAAAGGCAGTCACCTTCCACAATTGAACTTTGAGGAGCACCGGACAGCTTTCACAATGGAGAATCCATCCACCAGTCAACTGCACAATTGTCATTGTGTGATTGGCTCCGAATTGTGCTCTAATGTTGTAACATTTCCTCACAGAGGAGGTTTCTATTTCCGCCCAGTAATTTTTTCTCTGCATTTCTCCTACATAAAGAGACCGAATACAACAACTGCAGAACAACACAAGCAGGATAAGATCAGGAGATCTGTTCAAAGGACTTCTTTCTCTTGTTTAGTTAAACGTACCTTAAGAGGGTGTCAGATGTCAGCTACATTACTTTATTATCATTACTGACTGTAGTGGCATTTTTATTTTATATAACTCGAGGTGGCAAACACACCTAATTCTGCTGCCTCCTATTTTACCCACAATACCCACAGCTCTGTGAGGTGGATTGGGCTGAGAGGCAGGAACTGGACCAAGGTCAAGCAGTCAGTTTTCAGGCCTGACTCGAACTCACGATCTCCTGTTTTCTTCACACCACTGTACCACAGTAAACCCAAATGATTCCATCACATCTGCAGAGATTGCACAGCTGTGAAATTACACAACATTTCTGTCCTTTAGGCTCAGATTTGAATAGGCTGAGGATTGTTTTTATTTAAAGAGAAAAGGTAAAGTTTTTTTTTTTTTTAAAGATCTGTAGCTCATCTCCCTTACAATGGGCTACTCAACTGATGGAGAATCTCTAAACCTGGCCTACCATGATACCCGATCCAGCATCCCCATGGTCATGTGATCAAAATTCAGATACTTGGCAACTGACTTGTATTTATGATGGTTGCAGTGTTCTGGATCATGTGATCACCTTTTGCGGCCTTCTGACAAGCAAAGTCAATGGGGAAGCCGGATTCACTTAACAACATGTTACTAACAGAGTTGAGACTCTGGATCACATAACAACTGTGCCAAGAAAGGTTGTAAAATGGGGCAAAATTCACTGAACTACTATCTCACTTAGCAACAGAAATTTTTGGACTCAATTGTGGTCGTAACTCGAGGACCTGTATAGCTCAAAGTATAATTCCTCCTGAATTTGAGACTCCTCTTAATTTTATCAATTTGATGAACTCCAGCTGGCTCATAGATGTCCATTTTGTGCAGGGAGGTTGATTTTTCCCTTATTTCTCAGCTG
>QLTV01003150.1:181468-195219 GCA_003457575.1 Thermophis baileyi
GAGTTTGGAGCGGTTTACATTAAGTTTGTATCTATTGTGTGCTCATGTATTGTTGTGGTTGAAGCTGAAGTAGTCATTGACAGGTAGGACATTGTGGCAGATAATTTTATGAACTACATTTAGATCGGTTCTAAGGCGACGTAGTTCTAAGTTGTCTAAGCCCAAAATTTCAAGTCTTGTGGAATAAGGTATTCTGTTGCGAGTGGAGGAGTGGAGGACTCTTCTCGTGAAATATTTTTGGACTCTCTCAATTGTATTAATGTCCGATATGCAGTGCGGGTTCCAGACAGGAGAGCTGTATTCGAGAATTGGTCTAGCGAACGTTTTGTATGTTCTAGTTAGCAGTGTAATGTTGCCAGAGAAGAAGCTACGCAGGATTAAGTTGACTACTCTTAGTGCCTTTTTGGCAATGTTGTTACAGTGGGCTTCTCCTCCTCTTCTGCCTTGCAATTTCGGCTTCTCTATCCATGCTCAAAAGTCAGGGCCAGAGAGAAGAAATGCCAGTTTTCTGAGTTCAAGAAGCTGCCTTGGAAGAGTTGAGAAATGGAAATTGGGTTCTCTCCTGCTTGTCCCATCCAAGAGAGGCAGATCTGGCCAGTTCTTAACATGCACAGATTTAACCAAAAACAGCAATCCAGCAGATGGATCCTAGCATGCTGTGGATGGAAGTAAAACAGTCAGTCAGTTCTGATAGGAGACACATCCATTTGCGACGTAAAACCTCCTTTTGTGGCTGAAAAATCAGGGCCACTTGCCTTTCCTGGCATATTGCTTTATTTTCAGTCCTGGCAAAACTAACAGAGGGATAGAATCAAGATTACGTGAACTAATATCACTAATACCACTTAATACCACTCAATACCACTCTATAATGCCTTAGTAGAACCACACTTGGAATACTGCATCCACTTTTGGTCACCACACTATAAAAAAGATCCTGAGACTCTAGAAAGAGTGCAGAGAAGAGCAACGAAGATGATTAGGGGACTGGAGGCTAAAACATACGATGAACGGTTGCAGGAACTGGGCCTGGCTAGTCTAGTGAAGAGAAGGACCAGGGGAGACATAATAGCAGCCTTCCAATATTTGAGGGGCTGCCACAGAGAGGAAGGGGTCAAGCTATTTTCCAAAGCACCCGAAGGCCGGACAAGGAATAATGGGTGGAAACTGAACAAGGAGAGATTCAACTGGAAATAAGGAGAAAATTTCTGACAGTGAGAACAATCAACCAATGGAACAGAAGTTGTGTTCGGAAGTTGTGGGAGCTTCATCCCTGGAAGCTTTCAAGAAGAGACTGGACTGCCATCTGTCAGAAATGGTATAGGGCCTCCTGCTTTGGCGGGGGGTTGGACTAGATGACCTACAAGGTCCCTTCCAACTCTGTTAATCTGTTAATCTGTTAATCTTCTTTCCTGAAGTTGTTTAATTGTAATGTTACCTTGAGAAGAAGCTTAGCGGTACAGAGAAACTGGGAGGCGAGGGGAGGAAACATTTTAAAATCTTTTCAGCCTTTGTTAGGGTGCTTCCATAAAAACACATCCACTCGCATTAGGCCAGATGTCACTCACACGCTTGGCCTTTCTTTGAGAACTGAAGAGGTGACAGAAACATGAGGTGAAAGAATTGGGAAACGTAACAAGTTTTTGCTTCAATGCATCCTGTCTCCTTGACCTGCTCTGTCCCCGGAGGCTGCTAATGGATCATCAGTGTTGGAAGTTCCCCGAAAGTCTTTCTAGACTAAATACAGAATAACAGGGTTGGAAGGGACCTTGGAGGTCTTCTAGTCCAACCCTTTGCTCAAGCAGGAGACCCTATACCATTTCTGACAGATGGCTGTCCAGTCTCTTCTTGAAAGCCTCCAGTGATGGAGCACCCACAATTTCTGGAGGCAAGCTGTTCAATCAAGCCATTAAAATAGAGCTGGAAGGGACCTTGGAGGTCTTCTAGTCCAACCCCCTGCTCAAGCAGGAGATCCGATACCATCCCACACAAATGGCTGTCCAGTCTCTTCTTAAAAACCTCCAGCATTGGAAATCTTTGTCCCTGGCAAGAGTTTCAGAGAACAATGGAGGCAGCCCTGAAGAGCTTCTGCACAAATACCGTACATCTAGTTAAAGAGAACCGAACACTTCCTGAAATGTATCTCTAAAAAGGGTTAACAAGTAATGTTTACCCCAAATCTATTTTTAAAGTTTTATTTATTTTATTTTATTTATTTATTTCGTCAGGCATCAGTGGTGGGATTCAATTTTTTTTACTACCGGTTCTGTGGGCGTGGCTTGGTTGGCGTGGCTTGGTGGGCATGGTTTGGTGGGTGTGGCAGGGGAAGGTTACTGCAAAATCCCCATTTCCTACCGATCAGCTGGGACTCGGGAGACAGATAATAGATGGGGCAGGGCCAGCCAGAGGTGGTATTTACTGGTTCTCCGAACTACTCAAAATTTCTGCTACCGGTTCTCCAGAACTGGTCAGAACCTGCTGAAACCCACCTCTGTCAGGCATGTATTAGATAACAGATATAAGTATAAACATAATTATGAATACATGAAATGGATACGAATAAAAGGGAACGTTAGGACAGGGACGGTAGGCACGCTGGTGCGCTTATGCACGCCCCTTAAAGACCTCTTAGGAATGGGGTGAGGTCGACAGTAGACAGTCTAAGTTTTTCAGGCACTAGATCTGCCTCTGGAGAATCTATCCTTAGCATGGTAGCTCTTTGGCTAAGTTGAAAATCACTTTTCTATCTCTGCTTTACCTTCCCTTCTCCAGGCTAAGCTTATCAATACAGCCAATAATTCATCATAGGCAGGGGTGGGTTCTAACTTACCTCACCGCCGGTTCGCTTCCTCCCGCGCCGCGTGGGCGAGCGTGCATGCGCAGTGCCAAAAACCCAGCTTCTGCGCATGCGCAGAAGCAAAAAACAGCTTCTGCGCATGCGCAGAAGCCAAAAACAAAATGGCGCCGCCTATGGTGCCGCTGAGACAGCCGGTTCGTGGGCGTGGCCAACCGGCGATCACTCCCAGTTTGGCGAATGGGGGAAAATTCCCGCTACCAGTTCTAAAGAACCAGTCCGAACCGGGAGCAACCCACCTCTGATCATAGGTTTAGGGTTGGTGCAAACACATCAGAATTCCTATTCCTGGTTTGGCTTTCTTTACAGAAATTCATTTTCCTTGCCTGAGAGATCATAAAAGCAAAATAAATAAATAAATAAAAATAAGGGAAGGAATAGAACAAACAAATGGCCAGACTTTTGCATAAGTCTTTTTCCTTTTTCTGGAGTCCGCTGTGCATACTTATCATTTGGGGGGGGAGGGATTAATCTTTTTGTGTGGTTTGGGGCATCCTCTTATTGAATTGACCTCACTCTCTGGCTTTTCCTTTGCAGTACCGGTCTCACAGGGCCGCCAATTTCAGCATGAGTTGAAATGAGTAGAATATTGTTTTCATTCTGTTTCGGGACACTTATGGAAAAACAATGCTGCCATAAGGCTAATGGGCCCCCTAATAAAGAAGCAGCTGTGCCATATAATTAAGAAATTAAGGTGGGGAAGACAAAAAGCTCAAAGCTGCAGTTTAGGGAGGCAGAACTGGGGACATGCAAACATTCTGAGATGAAACAATACAAACCGACAGACTTCGTCTTCCTCTCCTATGCTGGTTGGTCTAACGCAGCCTGCTGCAATTTGGCAGATAAATTCGGACAACCGTTTTCATAATTCTGGGGTTACTCCCAATACATCCAAGAAAGACTGGAGGGTGACAGGATAGCAGTGTTCCAATATCTGAGGGGTTGCCACAAAGACAAGGGGGTCAACCTATTCTCTAAAGTACCTGAGGGCAGGGCAAGAAGTAACCTGTGGAAGAACATTAAAGAGAGAATTAAAGCGAAATTTCCTGACAGTGAGAACAATTCATCAGTTCAATGGCTTGCCTCCAGAAGCTGTGGGTGTTCCATCACTGGAGGTTTTCAAGAAGAGACTGGACAGCCACTTGTCCAGAATGTCATAAGGCCTCCTGTTTGAGCAGGAAGTTGGACTGGAAGACCTCTAAGGTCCCTTCCAACTCTGTTATTCTATGATCGTATTCTCCAAAGCACCTGAAGGCAGGACAAAAGAAGCAGTGGATGGAAATATCAAGTGAGGTCCTAATACCATTCTATAAAGCCTTAGTAAGACCCCACCTAGAGTACTGCATCCAGTTTTGGTCACCACACTATAAAAAAGATGTTGAGACTCTAGAAAAAGTGCAGAGCAGAGCAACCAGGATGATTAGGGGACTGGAAACTATAACATACAAAGAGCGGTTGCAAGAACTGGGCATGGCCAGTCTAGCGAAGAGTAGGACCAGGGGAGACATGATATCAGGGTTCCAATATTTGAGGGGCTGCCACAGAGAGGAGGAAGGGGGTCAAGCTATTTTCCAAAGCAATTGAAAGCCAGACAAGGAATAATTGATGGAAACTGAACGAGGAGAGATTCAACATAGAAATAAGGAGAAATTTTCTGACAGTGAGAGCAATCAACCAATGGAACAGAAGTTGCCTTCAGAAGTTGTGGGAGCTTCATCACTGGAGGCTTTCAAGAAGAGATTGGACTGCCATCTGTCAGAAATGGTGTAGGGTCTCCTGCTTGGGTTGGGGGTTGGACTAGATGACCTACAAGGTCCCTTCCAACTCTGTTAATCTGTATATGAAAGTAATCAAGGAGAGAAATAAGGAGAAATTTCCTGACAGTGAGAACAATTAATCAGTGGAATTCTTGCCTCCAGAAGTTGTAGTGCTCTATCATTGGAGGTTTTTAAGAAGAGATGGAACAACCGTTTGATGGAACGGTCTAGTCTGGGGTCTCCTACTTGACCAAGGAGTTGGATAGAAGACCTCCAAGGTCCCTTCCAATTCTGTTATTCTGTTAAATCTGGAAGTCCCATATTGGGAAAGGCTGAGCCATCTTCGAGGGAAGGAATCGGGGCAGCGTGCATGGATTGGAGCACTAATGCAGCCTAAATAGCTGAATATCCTGAGGCTCGTCTTAGCAATAGCAATAGCAGTAAGACTTATATACCGCTTTACAGTGCTTTACAGCCCTCTCTAAGCGGTTCACAGAGTCAGCATATTGCCCCCAACAATCTGGGTCCTCATTTTACCCACCTCGGAAGGATGGAAGGCTGAGTCAACCTTGAGCCTGGTGAGATTTGAACCGCCGAACTGCAGCTACCGGTAGCAGTCAGCTGAAGTAGCCTGCAGTGCTGCACTCTAACCACTGCGCCACCTCGGCTCTTCCGCAAATGAGGGCATTACTGTTGGCCATCAATGCTACCCAACTATTTAATGCCTGTGTGCCAAATCTATTGCTTGAGCCAAGTCAACAAATCAAGACAAGAGTGTGATCTGTTTGCAGGCTCGTTTTATTTAGTCCTGTTTTCAAAGCAACAAACCTGGCAGAAAGGGTTGGGGAAGAAAGCTGGCCAAGTTGGAGTCTAGTCTAACTGATTGTCACAGAAAACAAGCCAGGAAAAACTGTTCCAACCGCATTATACAAAACTGGAGGTAGTGATGATGATGCTAAAATGCATAATGAGTCTTTGATAGCGGACTCTGCAGGAAGTAGCACCTGCCAGACCTTGTTGGTGCGCCCAACCTAAGCAGGGTTGGGCTTGGCTAGGATTTGGATGGGATCATGAGGGGATCTCTCAGGACCAAAGGATAGACTGGAGGACTGAAGGGAGAAATCAAAGAAAAGCAATGCAAACCACGGCCAAGAAAATGGCAAGGATGCATCCATGAAGCCGTTAGGAATCCAGCTCTTTTCTTCGTCTGGGAATAGAGGCAGGAACTTCACTTTTAACCGGGATGAGCAGCCGAGAGAAGCGGATTGCCTTGTTCTCCTCAAATTGAGCCACGGTGGCGCAGTGGTTAGAGTGCAGTACTGCAGGCTACTTCTGCTGATCACCAGCTGCCAGCAAGTTCGGCAGTTCGAATCTCACCAGGCTCAAGGTTGACTCAGCCTTCCATCCTTCCGAGGTGGGTAAAATGAGGACCCAGATTGTTGGGGGCAATATGCTGACTCTGTAAACCGCTTAGAGAGGGCTGTAAAGCACTATGAAGTGGTATATAAGTGTAAGTGCTATTGCTAGTGCTATTGCTAAATCCTGTGAGCTCAATGAAAATCCAAACACTCAGATGTGCCCATGAAGCAGGGGTGGGTTCCAACTTACCTTGCTGCCGGTTCGCTCCCTCCCGCGCCGCGTGGGCGCGCCTCGTGGGCGCATGCACATGCACAGTAACAAAAAATCCAAAAAATTTTTTTAAAAAAAGCCGAAAAAAAGATGGCAACCGCATGCACAGTGCCGGAAGTCAGCTTCTGGGCATGCTCAGAAGGAAAAAAAATCAACATTTATTTTTTTTTTGAAAAAAATTCAAAAAAAAGATGGCGGCCCCCACGGACCGGCACCGACCGATCCGGTTCGGTGACGTCATCGTGACGTCACCAGCGGGCCGAACCGGGAGGAACCCACCCCTGCCATGAAAGAAAAGGAAAGACGAGACGAGAAGCCACCTCAATTCCTTCAGTTCTGCTGGAACACCAAAATCCTGAGGGTTTTCCTTCCTTGAACTGTCTCCGAATGATATTTCAATGTTAAAAAATGTTATTTTAAAAGAAGATGCTCTTTTTGGGGGGGGGGGCTTCTCTTCATCTTTCACTCACGTCATGGAGGGCTGCTTTGGGGCTCCTAACTGTGATCTAATTCAAGCTCAGAAACAGGGCTTGAATCTAGGTCCACTGTTGTGCACAGGATTCAGATTTGTCAACTTCTCAGTTGTGACAAGCAGACCCAGGAGACGGGGAGAAAAAGTTTGGGCTTCCTTTGTCATGACACAAGTTCGCCTTCTCTGGAAGGTGTAGGTTCTACCTGAGCAAAGGGCAAAGGCATAACGTTGGGATAGCACTTCTCACAAAGCTAAAGAGGCTCAGATGCAATTGGATGGGAATCAGGGGGTTTTATGACTGGCATCTAAGCTCGGAGCCAACCTGACATCTGCTCCTGAGAATATTCAGGATCCATTATCTTTCAGCGCTTGTTCACTGCTTGTCGCAATGATGAAAAATGGGACATTGGTTTCGGGGGGAGGGGGGAAATTGTACAGCCGTTTATGTTTAATGCACCTGACAAGCTTCAGATGGGCAATAGAACCTGGTCTCAACATCATGTACTATGCGATTTTGCGTTAGCTGAAAACACACAGGTATACTGTTGGCACGGGGATTTGAACTGGGAGATTTCTGGTTTATATGCAGTTTACTTCTTGCAACGAGCAGCAGGTATAAATTATCTGGGTTCGTCCCCCGAGATGGCAAATTAAACACAGGACTTTTTTTTTTAGATGACATGTGAACCCGGTCATGAGTGAGCCTGCACGTTGAAAACACAGTTGCATTGGGCTGCGAATCCCAAGTAATAATATCTCCTATGTTCATTTACCCTCAAATGAACAATAAAAAATTGCAGACAAACCCACTTATCTTCGTGACCCAGATGAAATCTGCTTATTCGTTTTTGATCAGCCATCAGTTCGTATTTCCCCTACTGCTCAGGCCAAAAAGTATGAATTTGATTTTGCAAATGAGAAAATGACAATAGAGCCGTACGTGGCAGTATTGGCCACCTTGCGGGGAGGGGGGGGGAAGGAAGCAGACGTTTCCACTAATGAGTTCTCTCTGTGATAAAATGGCAAGGTAATTGCCAGCCCCGGTGATCTTGAAAAACAAGAAGCGAAGAGGTGGCAGGTATTGTTGTAGGTTGAGTAAGGAGCCCACTGAGTGCTTTCCAAGTAATCCAAATGCCATCGCTGTCATTAAAGAAGCTGTAAGTGTTGGAGGAGAATGTGACAAGGACTAGGATCTTGGACTACCAAGTAAAATCCAGAAAAGCAATAGTCAACCGGTGAAGACAAAATGGACTTCAAGAGAATCCTGGGCTGATTCAGACATGACAGCTTCATATTTCATAGCCGCCCAGAGTCCCTTGGGAGTTGGGCGGCATACAAATTTAATAAATAATAATAATAATTTGCTTTGGTGGGCTGGAAGTCCTAGCTGGGTGGAAATGGGGAATTATGGTTCAGTCAGTGACCTTGCTTTGTGGAGAGATGCCAGTCAATTCAGTACCGGCCTTCTCAAAAGGATGATGGACTTGGGAATGCAAGCAGCTGACAGCTAAATTGGTTATTCTTTGCAAAGGAGTTTCTCCTCTCATATTATAGAACTAGCTGGATACCCGTGCTTCGCTACGAAACTATGTGATGGGGCTTGATAAATTGACACTTAAAGCTTGAAAATGAATGAGTAGTTAAAAAAGGGACTGTATTATTTCGTTAGAGATGGTAAGCTAAGTTTCTGTTAACAGATGAAGACATTATTTGCATAGCATAGACTTTAAATTCGTCCCTCAGATGAATTGCTCAGGACCTCCCTGTAAACAACATTCCTGGTTTTGCTCTCTGGCTGGAGGATGACCAGGCTGTCAGGTGAACTGACTCTGGAACATGCCACGTAGAACTGGGCATGGGAGAAACAGGCAGCTTCCCTTACTTGTGTTTTCCTAATCGCATCTGTAAATCTTTTCCTCCGTTTTTTGCCTCTTTTCCCTTTAACTGGTGTTACAGAAGAAGGAACAGATTCGTCTGTCCTCTGCTTGTGTTTTGCATTTGGATCAGATTTATTTTCAGGTGGGGAGGGGGGAGTAGAACTCCTTAGCATCAGAGCTTGTTAATATTAATATAAGAAATACTCATGCTGCGATGGTCATTTTGAAAAAATCCTTTCTTAGTGAGCACCTAGAAGCCAAGAGGAACATACCTGGCAAATTTCAAGTTTGTAGGCTTTATGGTTCTGGAGATTTCGTGATTAATGCGTGAGTGGTTTTCGCTTTTATATATGTAGATTAAAATTAAAATAAATGCATATACCTTTCCTATTTATCTTCTTCTACATACTTCTCCTGCCTGGGAAGAACTGGCTAAAATACTAGAAAAAAGATATTGCCTGTCCCTAGGGACCAGAGGCAAAGCGACTTCGAAGTTTGTGAAATTTACTTTTTACTAAGAACAACCAATTAAAGCCAGATTCAAAATACTTGCTTAGGGAGTACAGATTCCCTAATGTCCTAGTACAGTGATGGTGAACCTTTTTTGGCTCGGGTGCCAAAAGGGTATCGCGTGAGTGCCCACACCCATAATGCAATGCCCTCCCCCGTGCATGTGCACAACCCCCGCTGCCCCTCGCGCATGCGCACAGGCCTCACTGAAGCCTCCGGACTTCCTGTAGGCCCGTTGGGCTGTTTTTCGCTCTCCCCAGGGTTCAGGAAAGCCTCCTGGGGACGGCGAAAAATGGCCCAACGGGCCAATCAGAAGTTCGGGAACGAAACGGAAGTGGAGCTGCCCTACTACTTATCTTCAGATAGTTGCAACCAGAGCTTGTTAATATTAACACACCTTGGCCCATTTCTTCTGCAGCAAGGCTTTCCTGAAGGCCTCAGTAGCCGATAACAGAGCTCGGATCGATTTGGAGCTCTGTTATCGGCTGCAGAGGACTTCAGGAAAGCCTTGCCAGCTGCAGAAGAAATGGGCCGAGGTGTGCGAGGCCCGGTTGCAACTGTCCAAAGCCGAAGAAGTTCCTGAAGACCTCCGACAGCAAAAAGGAGGCTGGGGGTGACGCACACAAGTGAACTTCCGGTTGGCCCGTTGGGCCGTTTTCGCCATCCCCAGGCTCCAGGAGGCTTTCCTGAAGCCTGGGGAGAGTGAAAACGGCCGAAAAGAAGGCCGAAAATCAGCTGGCCAGCGTGCACATGCGTACTGGAGCTCACATAGGGCAACGCCTTGCGTGCCCTCAGATATGGCTCTGTGTGCCACCTGTGACACACATGCCATAGATTCGCCATCACTGTCCTAGTAAATGTGGAAGAAATGTGAAATAACCAGAATTCATGGAATTCGATGTAAAAGCATCTTTATTATCGGGGTGATTTTCAAGGGTGGTGACTAAACAATAAGGGAAAAACCAAAATATTTAGAGTATTTTCTTTCAGGTCTGATTTAGAAATGCAATAAAAGGAGAGGGGGAAAAAAAGTCCTCATTCATGTATTTAAGGCAAGGAGCAACCGTTTTAAGGTTCCAGTCACCATTCGCTACCGCTGGCATTGCCCACACAGTATATTCAGAGAAAATGAAAATATTTCCTCCCTCCTTCCCTTTCTTTCTCCAGCTGCAGGAGAGGTGCCTGGATTTTTGATACGCTCACGGACATTACACAAGAGCGGGGAAGACCCAGCTGACGAAACACAATGGCTATTGCCAAACACAATCCCTCCCCCCCCTCAACCCACAAAATTATGTACTTCCCTGTACCTTCCCCATTTTATCTCAGTTGCTTCACCCGCAAGTGCTTTTTTTTTTTTTTTTTTTTTTTTTTTTGGTTTTTTTTTTATTAACTTAGAAGTTAAAAGACTTTAGGTGTGTCTTTCTTTAAGGGAAAGAAGAGCGAGGAGGCCGAGAACAAACCGACAAAAGCCCTTCCCAACTTCCGCCACTTGCCTGCTTGAGAGAAACGTTAAGACCAGAGTTCAAAATTCAGACAAACATCGGAAAAGTTTTCCTCAACAACGTAAATAGGCCGTGGAAAGCTATTGACTGCAAAACCCAGGTGGAAATAGACAGGAACTTTGCTGTGATGAGGTATGTTCTATGCACGGTTCTAATTAAACAGGGGTCTGGAATGTGAACTTGTTTTAACACTTTCGACCAGCAAAATCTCACTGATCCTTGTAAAAAACTAATGTAGGCAGCCATGAGAGAAGCAATCTCTTCTACAACACATTGAGATACAACTTGGTAGAACCTAGTTTTTGTCTCCTTATGTGGGAAGGAGAACAAATTGAGAGGTTTTCTCCTTTCTCTCCAATGTAATGATTTCTACCAATATCTATGGAATTGCCATTACCTTGTTTCGATGGGGAAATGCTTCCATAATTCAATGCCTTTGGGCAATGCATGGTTTGCTGTGAGGTTGCTTTGTGCTTTTCAAATTGTTCCCTTCATCTGTCCATGTGATATTTCCCCGACCCTCTGCTACTGCAGACCTTACCCTGTTTCCCCCAAAATAAGACATCCCCTGATAATAAGCCCAATCGGGCTTTTGAGTGCATGGCAATAAGGCCAAGCGCATATTTCAAGGTTCAAAAAAATATAAGACAGGGTCTTATTTTCGGGGAAACACGGTATTCAATTTCTGGAGACAGTATGTCCTCCATCAACTTACATGACTTTAGTAGGCTGTTTGATAAATTAATGGAGGAGAACAGGGTCACGTCTGCTTCTGTGAGGATTCTTATTCGGGCATGGAGGGAGACAAGATACCATATTAAATCAGTATTTAATTTGATCAACCGTGGCTTTTCTTCTGGTGTTCTTTCTGTTTCATGAAGTGTAGTGGGCTTTCTTAAATTCAGCTTCGATATGGTGATGACAGGGATGACAAATTGGCAATTCTGGCTTGGACAGATAAGAATTGAAGTTCATATGTTTACGGGGTAGTCTACAGAATTCAATCAATGTGTGCCTGTTTTAGTAACGGAATTGAAACAGTTTTTATATCTGACTTTTTAGCTTTACAGAATATTTTTTAAAGGGGTAATGACGGCAGCCAGGCTCAGAAATCTGAAGAGGAAGGAAGAGGAAATGCCAATCAGCATGAGTGAAGGATCAGCCAGCTGGGGTTGTGTGTGTGTGTGTGTGTGTGTGTGTGCGCGCGTGCGCGCGTAACTTTCCCTATTTCCTCTGGCACAGATTCTGCTTCTTCCTCCTCACTTTGTGGCCTGGGATACTTGGCGATGTTCTTCGGCTAGACAAAATGTACGGGAGGATCGCCTCCCCGGACTTCCCCAACGTCTATCCTAACAGCAAGGAGAGGATATGGAATATCACTGTGCCTCAGGGCTATGCCATCCGCATCTATTTCACTCACTTCAACCTTGAGCTGTCTTACCAGTGCGAATACGACTATGTCAAAGTACGTCCAACTGCCGTGTAGCATGGCTTGGTGTGCATGTTGAGATTTATACTGTGTAGACCCACACGCGAGAACACTTTTGGTACGAGTGAGCAAGCAACCTGACGCCTTGTTTCATATTTGCTTAGCTCCGAGAAAGATGGAACGAGATTCTCTTGCTCAGCCTTCCGTCCATCCAAAGTCGGTACAATGAGGACCCAGATTGTTGGGGGCAATAGGCTGACTCTGTAAACTGCTTAGAGAGGGCTGAAGCGGTATATAAGTCTAAGTGCTATTGCTACAAGAGCCATGGTAGCGCAGTGGTGAGATTGCAGTATTGCAGGCTAATTCTGCCCACTGCCAGGAGTTCGATCCTGACCGGCTCAAGGTTGACTCAGACTTCCGTCCTTCCGAGGTTGGTAAAATGAGGACCCAGATTGTTGGGAGCAGTATGCTGACCCTGTAAACTGCTTAGAGAGGGCTGAAGCGGTCCGTGAAGCGGGATATACCCTGTTTCCCCCCAAATAAGACATCCCCTGATAATAAGCCTAAAATGGCGGCGTCCGGGCGGGTGGGCGGTGCCTCGCGCTACCTTGGTGACCGGCTCTACGGCGACCGACAGGTAAGAGCAAACCGGGAGCATTTCACCCGTTTTAGAGACAATATTGTCTTTTGCTTCATTCACTGGACTTCATCTCATATTTGCAAGTATTCATTCAACATTTAAGAATAGAGTTGACTGACAATGATTAAAGTGCCATTAAGTCAGTATCAATCCTTAATAATCACATCAATTTTCTCCAAGATGATCTGTCACCCAGTATTCAGGTTTTCTAATGGTGCAACAATCACTACTGTAACTGAATTTATACACCCTGATATTGGTCATCCTCTGCTTTTTCCTTCCACCTTTCCCAGCATCAGAAGAGCCGTGGTGGTGCAGTGGTTAGAATGCAGTATTTCAGGCTAACTGCATTCCCACTGCCAGGAGTTCGATTCTGATCAGTTCAAGGTTGACTCAGCCTTCCATCCTTCCGAGGTGGGTCAAATGAGGACCCAGATTGTTGGGGGCCAGAGGCTGACTCTGTAAACCGCTTAGAGAGGGCTAGGAAGCACTGGGAAGTGGTATATAAGTCTATTGCTATTGCTTAGGGAGACCACCTGTGTCCTACTAGGTCCCCACAGAAACTCGGGGGAAGATGCAACTCAACGGCAGAGCTCATTCTGTGTTTGCTTTACAGCTGAACTCAGGAGGTAAGGTCGTGGCCACTCTCTGCGGGCAAGAGAGCACTGACACCGAGGAGGCCCCTGGGAAAAAGATATACCGCTCCATTGATAACAATTTAGCAGTGACTTTCAGATCGGATTACTCCAACGAGAAACAGTTCACGGGCTTTGAGGCCTTCTACGCTGCTGAAGGTGAGAGGAGGAGAGAAATACCTAGAGGAGGCTCTGTGTTTTGATGATTCTAGGGAGGGGGGGGAAGTGGCAACGTTATGGGAAAGGGGTCTGCCTGAGACCCCATTGATGGAGGAAGTACTGAGTCCAATGGGCACCGGTCTGATTTGATCATAGGGTGCCATAATCGGCACATTCCCTCCCCACTCCAGGGGAAGGATACTGCAAAATCCCCATTCCCTCCCCACTCCAGGGGGAAGGATACTGCAAAATCTCCATTCCTTCCCAACTCAAGGGGAAGGAAA
>QLTV01003150.1:206693-233463 GCA_003457575.1 Thermophis baileyi
ATGAAATCCAAATTTTTTTACTACCGGTTCTGTGGGCGTGAGTTGGTGGGCGTGGTGTGGCTCCCTCCCCACTCCAGGGGGAGGGTACTGCAAAATCCCCATTCTCTCCCCACTCCTGGGGGAAGGATACTGCAAAATCCCCATTCTCTCCCCACTCCTGGGGGAAGGATACTGCAAAATCCCCATTCCCTCCCCACTCCTGGGGGAAGGATACTGCAAAATCTCCATTCCCTTCCCACTCCAGGGGGAAGGATATTGCAAAATCCCCATTCCCTCCCCACTCCTGGGGCCAGCCAGAGGTGGTATTTGCCGGTTCTCCGAACTACTCAAAATTTCCACTACCGGTTCTCCAGAACCTGTCAGAACCTGCTGGATTTCACCCCTGGCACAGAGGCATGAAAATGGGAGATGTCAGGCGCAAGAAATCGGGAGCCAAGGTTAGGTCCAAAATTAGTACGAGTTTATTTCATGCTACCACTAAACGAGAATCTATACTACCAACGGTCAAGGCAGATTGGCAGTAAAGTCCATGGAATTCAAGGAGGGCTGGACTTGTATCTCTTGTCGATGCAAAGGGACTCTGAACTGATGGTGTACTTGACTCCTCCCTTGATCTCAGCCTGCTCATCTCCTGGAGGAGGTTATCAGTAAACTATGGCAGGGGTCTCCAACCTTGGCAACTTTAAGACTTGCTGGCTGAGGAATTCTGGGAGTTGAAGTCCACAAGTCTTAAAGTTGCCAAGGTTGGAGACCCCTGAACTATGGGATGCAAATTGGGACCTTCCGGTGAGGGTTAGGACAGTATTTAACACTGGTGGGAAAGAGCTGGTTGCAATTTGAAGCATGGGTGACATCTCTCCTTACCAAGACTATACTGTCTATGCAGGTAACTACCGGTGTGCCCATGATGGTTTCTGGAAGGATCACAAGGGAAACAAAGCACCTCCGGTCTGTGAACCAGGTAATATATATGCAAGTGCTCTACAACAGGTACATAAGACAAGGATATGATCTCAGGCAAATGTCACCATTTCCTTGCTTCGTGATGCTTATCTGTTCCAAGTGGTGCAGAAGCAGTTTTCTCTTCCTGACCTGTCAGCTGTCCATAATTGTGTGTATGTGTGTGGGTGTGTAGAATCATAGGTATAAAATAATCCTTTTTTTGTTTGTTTTTAATCTCATGCGGATTTTTTCATATCCATATAATCAAAGATGACCGAAGGCATTTTTCATTCAGCATTAACTATTTCACTTTTAACTATACAAAAGAAACTATTGTAGGCACTAAAGGCTAAAGACAGGTATTACAAGCTTCTGGATGAGAAGTATGTGAAATATCCCTTATTGCAACCTTTTTTTAAAAAAAAGTCTCTCTAAGAACTTCTATATTAGTACAAAATAACCTTTATATTTTGTCTCAATTTAATTAGCCAAACTGCACAATCGGAGACATATCAAACAACAAAGCCAGTATTTGAAAAGACCAGACTGCACCGTATAGTATTACCAACAATAAAGTAGCATTCATATTTGTGAAGATAGTTGAGCCACTCAGCACCTGGGAGATCTCAAAGCAAGGCCATACATTAAGGAAAAATTGGTTATTTCCATAGTTTAAGCATCGACGTACTTATGTGGCCTAGATTTGCGACTAAGAAACACGTCTCGCATTAAATGCCTTTAAAGCTGCAACAGATGCCAACCAACGTTCCCTCTAACAAGGGAAATCGCTGCGCGGCAGTTTGAAACTGCTGCGCGGCGATTCCCTGTCACGTGCGCGGCCGCGCAGCAACGTTTCCTCTGACATGGGAAATCGCTGCGCGGCAGTTCAAAACTGCTGCGCGGCGATTCCCTGTGACGTGCGCGGCCGCGCACCTTAGAGGGAACAGTGATGCCAACATGTTACAATGCAGCCATAGCTCTGAACTTTGTTATGGGAAAGATACTGATAACCACTACCTCTCCAGGTGGGGGGAAAAGCCTCATAGCTTACAGGTCGAAGGTGCTTGGCAAACCTGGCATCCAAATTTCAACCCACCCACCCCTCTCTGGAATTCCTTGTTGGGGCAGAGAAGAATGGGAAAACAACCCGAGTTTGGGACACATAATCCAATCCCCACACTTTTCTAGGTCTTGTAGACTGAGGCTGAGACTCTCAAATCTCACTGAACTAATAACAGTCTGACTCGCATCTCCTTTCTCTTCCTTGCCAGTCTGTGGAGTGCAAACGGCTAACACTTTGAAGCGCATCTTTGGGGGGCAGAAGGCTCTGCCCGGCCAATTCCCTTGGCAGGTTTTAATCACGGACGCGCATGGAGCAAATGGGGCTGGAGCCCTTTTATACGATAAGTGGATCTTAACAGCCGCTCACGTCCTGGGCAGCCCAGCTGATGCGTCCTCCCTGACCTTGAAACTGGGACTCCTAAACAAACGTTCCCCTCATTACCACCAAGTCTGGGCAGAATCGGTTTTTGTCCACGGCGGCTTCACAAACGATGGCATCAATTTTGACAATGACATCGCTTTGATTAAACTGAAACACAAAGTCCCCATTAACAAAAACATCACTCCGATTTGCTTGCCGGGATACAACCCCGGCTTCCGCGTGAACACAAATGACACTGGAATAATTGCCGGCTGGGGAAAAACGGAGCGGGCCCGGCAGTCCCGTTTCTTGTTGTATACCGAGGTAGATGTTGTGGAGACGAACAAATGCAAAGCTGCCTACGCAAACCAGACTTTGGAAGGAAAGCAACTCAGGCTGACGGAAAATATGCTCTGCGCAGGAACTGAGGAGGGGGGGAAGGATTCTTGCTATGGGGACAGCGGAGGAGCCTTGGTCTTCTACGATACTAAGGCCAGGAGGTGGTTTGTCGGGGGTGTGGTCTCCTGGGGTCTGGAATGTGGTTCTGCTGGCCTCTACGGGGTCTACACAAAGGTGTCCAATTATATGTCATGGATGGAGGACCTAATTGCACGCCATTCTTGATCGGTTTTTGTTGTGTTTTTCAATAAAGCATAGATCACAATTACTTCTGTAGATTTCTAATAATGCTCATCTATAGCCCCCCCCCCCGCCAACTGGGTTTTATTTTAAGATCCACAGAATCTGTCTCTAAGCTATGCAACCAACAAACTATGCTTTTTAACCAAGGCGAGTTGAAAGATCTGATTCTTCGTGAATTTCTTATGACCAACCCTCAACTGAAAATTCCACAGGGGCCCCAATTATTATGACCGTCCATTTTAAATTAGAAAGTTCATAGAAAGCATCCAGACCAATGTTCACATTTTCCTCCCAATTCTTTCTATCTATCTATCTATCTATCTATCTATCTATCTATCTATCTATCTATCTATCTATCTATCTATCTATCTATCTATCTATCTGGGATGTAGATGGATGGATTAGATAGATAAATGACAGATAGATATCCCAGCCTTGCTCCCTGCCGCAACCCATTATGGTTAAAATTCCCATCTATTCCGTTTTCTCATGTTGTTAAAGCCATCCGTTTTCTTCTACCATAGTCAATTTTAAAATCCAAATCTTTAACTCCATTGGGGCTAATCTCTTCTCCCTCATTTACATTTACTGAAGCTTATCTTAATGAGATCAACCTAGCATACAAGGAATTCCTTTATTAGCTACCAAAGAGTTGGAGGTAGTAGTATTCTCTTTTGATAAACAGGCATCGCTGACAACCGGTGGGGCGGAAGGGGAAGAGAAAGTGTCAGGCATTATGTAGCCCACAGGAAGGGAGCAAAAGCCCCAGAGGCCCTGCTTATTCAGCTGTTAACAGTTTGGTCTCAACTGCTGAGACCAAAATGCTCCAAGATTTAATTCGCGCCCACACAAATCTGGACTGGAAAAAGGAATTGTCATCATCACATCCATTTGAGTAGCAAAGTCTCAGTAATTAAGAGATGCTCAGCAGGCAACTGAAACACACATTTGCTCACATTGGGCCTCTGTTAAATTACAATGCTGCTTATTACTAAATGAAGCTCATTAGCAAGATAATCCTTCTAGCAGTGGCAAACCGACTGTGTTCCTTATTTCCCTCTTTAAATTGCATTTAGCACAATACGTACAAGGGCTGCAGAAAGTTAAAAACAAGACTCCAGACAATCAAGTTATGAGAATTCTGTTTATTAACTCACTTTCAACACTAACGAAAAAAATTAATGATATGAACCATGTTTGAAAACAATTCTAAGATGCTTAGGGATTGGAGGGAGGGGGACATTAAGAGCCCTTAGTGCTCGAAGCAGCATTAAAATGATCACAGCATGGGTCCCCCTTTCTATTCAGAAGTGGCCCTTGGGTTTTATAAATACAAGCTGAAATAAATTACTGAAACCATGCTAGTGAGGTATCAAACTTACCCTCATGATCCTTCCTGGGATGACACAGTTTAGCCTTGGGAGGTCCGAGAAAACCATATTAAGTGTTACTCAGCAGCAGTAGCTGGTGTTAATGCAAGTGCTAAAATGCAAAATTCAGATGGTAGATTTTGGCAATGGATCGGATTTAGGTGAAGTAAAGATTATGCAATGTAAGACTATATGTCCTCCGGAATATTCACAGATCTGTTTTACACCAAGAACCATCTTCTGGTGTAATAAACCAGTTTTAGTATCGAACAACAACGCCCCAATAAGCACCCAGCAAATAGTTTTAAGAGTCCACCTACTACACTAATGTCCTTTAAAAGGAAATAGGATTCTTAGCTGAAATGCAAAGAAAATCAGGGGAGCTAAAGATGATTTTAAAGTGTATAAATTTAATGGGACCAAATTGACGGCTCCCATTACCTATCAAATGAAAGTTGTAGGTTTGTATCGAGTAAGGAACAATATAAGGCCTGTTACTGTATAACTCATTTGGAGCCAAATGTTTGCCAATACTTTGTCGAACTGTTCACCACATTGAAACTGAGGTTATTAGCATCCTGTTCCCAGCAAGGCTGAATGCCCTGAGAACACACTACTACAGGCTCAAGGGTTATTTGGGATTTTTGCTTACACCCAGGAAATTAGTGGCGGCTGCTGACCAGGGATGGGCTACTTCATGTGACACAATTGCATTTCAGATATGTTTATCGCAAAAGCTATGAAGATAAGGCTGGGTCTTAGTTTTGGAGTTTCTGCTACATGAGGCAGGCAAACCTAAAAAAAAACATTTTAAAAAACTTAAATCTTATTCTAAATGATACTTTAACCAATTAAAAATTTAAGAGCTCTTTTGCTCGGGGGGGGGCTGTCAAACACACACACGTATTACTTAAATCAGTTTTATTTAAGAATTTCCTACATTGACAAATCTTATAAAAAAGCATCCAAACACAGAACTTCAGCAAACAGCATTCATATGAATATCTTACAGACAGAAAAACTTCCACCCGCAAGGGAACACCTGAGCTTGCAAGTGAGCTTTGCTGGGGAAAAAAAAAACCACACACAGAAAGCACACTACGAACTGGATGTTCCCATCAAAAAAATCCCCACCTTCGGTTCACGTTACCACACTTACAGGATCATTGAACAAAATAACACACACCATACAGCATTCACAGCAGAGTTGACATAAAGGAGAAAAAAAAAATACAGATATTCGTTTCACTTAACACATCCAACTAATTTGGTTAACTAAGTAAAAAGCCCTCCCCCCCCTTTTTAAGTTCTTCCAGATCAGATGTCCGTTTTGAATGCAAGGAAAACATTCGTACGTCTGCTCCCATCGCTCTCCGTACACTCTCTCACCAAAGCCACAGGATCGAGGGACATTGCGTCAAGAAAAAAAAAATATGTTTTTAAAAAAAAAAAAATCCCATAATGCACCACCAAGTCTCTCTCCGCATGCGCCTCCTTCTTTTTCTCGCACATACCAAGCCCTCACATGCCTTGGCACCACAAATCCAATCCCACACAAGGTTTTCAGAAGTTCAAACAAGCCTTCTGGTTTCCATCTCACAGCCTTGCGTTCACAGCGTTGAGTACGACTCCATGAAATAAAAAGAGGAGCGGATAAAATGGAACACCCACCATCTTAAGACGTAGCATGTGCAGTGTGATGAAGGAGTCTTGGATGAGGAAAGCATGGAGACAGGAGTATTCCTAAAGCAGATATTTTTTTTATATATTTATATATAGGTGTTTGTGTTTGTGTATTTTTTTTTAAACTGCACTGTTTTCAATGAAGTGCTTCTTCCAGACACATTTGAAATGAGATGAACTGCAAGAACTAAATGAGGTCTCCATACTGTACTTTAGTATGAGAAGGGAGACAGTGTTAAAAGGAAAAAAAGCCGACACCAACATTGCATTCTCCACACAGGACATTTGGGGGAGGGGGAAGGAGAGAAAGAGAGAAAAATTCTTATGGCGGGGGGGATCAAATTAAATTTAAAAAAATTAATAAGGATAGGATGCAGTTTCTGAAAAATGGCTTCCATTTTTTTTTTTGAAACATGCAAAGATCTCAGCTGACTAGGAAATCCAATCTTTACAAATTCCTATTTAAATTGCAGGACACCCGTTTACCAGTCAGGGAAAGAGTTCACGTTCAGCCACTCAATAATCCCAACTCATGTATTCCAACTCATGGTAACAAAACCTATAAAACTTCATTTAATCTTTTTTTCCCCCTTACAAAAGAAAAAAAGTGTCAAAAATACTATCGAAATATACTACACACTGAACAAATTGATTTGGGGTTGGTTTTTTTTTTTCTTTTTCCTTTTAGTATATGCATTTTAGATTATACTTACCAGGAGCTCTAGAAAAAAAAAATTGATTTCCCACCAGAGTCAATATAAGCCTGCCTACATCCCCCATCCCGATGACTTGGAATCCATGCTTGAACCAAACCCACCATTAAAGCCGCTACTGGAGCCTGTGTTGGAGGAGCCCCAGCCTATCGCTGGGCCAGAGTTTGAGCTTCCATAGGAATTGCTCCCAGAGCTAAACCCTTGGTTCTGCTCCCTCGGCATGTTGCCCTGTGGCTGGTTGCTCCCTGACGGCCCAGACTGGTTTTGTTGGCTAGCGAGCATGCCCATCATCCCCCAGCTGCTTTGCAGCGCGGCCTGGGCAGCCGCCATCATGGCGGGATTGATGCTGAAGGCCCCAAAGTTCATCCCACCTCCCATGTTACTGCCCTGGCTGTTACCCAGTCCGCCGCCTCCCCCGCCTCCCCCCCGGTTAGGAAATCCACCCTGATTCCCAAAGCCTCCTGGATTACCACCAAATCTTCCACCTCTTTCTAGTTGTCTACTGCTATTATGCTTAGGTTCAGCATTGGATATATGGACGCTGATTCCTTTTATGATCAAGTCCTCACCACAAAGGGACTGGGCGACCTGTAAGGAACAAGGAGCAAGGGCTGAGTAACCCCAGGAACAAAGGAAGAGAGACAACAAATGCACAAAAAGAGCTCTAAGAGCAGCAATGAATACATGTGTTTGTTTGAAGCATTCATGATTACCTAGCTGACTATTAGCATTCCCTCACAACAGTGGAGAACTACTCTCCTTTTCTAAAAAAACAAACATACAAACAAAAACAAAAAACCAGGACTGCACAATACTAATTTAATTTGCATTGTACTTCATATTCATTCTGCTCGAGTCTGAAACAAGAAACCCGTTTCCTCATAAAAGCTTCCACTGACATTTCTAAAAGGAAGCTCATCCCACACAATTATTCCAATTATAGTTCTTAGGCAGCTGATTTTGAAATTGAATCCTGCTTCATACAAATGTATAAGTAGCCACTGGCCCAGAAGTCTGTGGCAAGATTAATCAGCTTCCCAGACAAACAAGAGTTAAGAATTGTTTTTCCTTCATTCTCAAGGGCAAAAATGATTAACAGCCAGTTTATTTACAAGGTTTGCTTTGTGCCTGTTGTTATTTAAACAGTGGCAATGAAATGGAAGCATCTAATTACACAGTAATACTGAGATACTTTAGATCAAGCTTTCCTGAATGAAAACCTCCCTTAAAATGATTGTGGAGCTGACAGGAATAAAGTATTAGCAGGATATATGCAATTTATGTGTCTCATAATTCAAAAGCCAACTGCATTTATATTTAACACACAACAAAATTAAATAGGAATGTCATGAAAACTGCTTAAGGAAACAGTGCATGCTCCTCGGGCAAGGAGGGCACTGAGTGAATACCTGATCATCAGCAAACGTAACAAAGGCAAAAGCTCTGAATGGTTTGGGAATGAAGACATCAACGACTTCTCCATATTGTGAAAAAAACTGACGGAGCTCATCTGCAGTCATGTCTTCAGTGCAACGCCCAACAAACACCTTCCTGCTACGCAAAGGTTCATCTGGACTTTGCTGGTACCAATGCAGATGATTTATATTAATATAAAAGAAAAGAGTTACAGTTACCAATAAAGGTTTTACCCACCACCACCACCACACACACACACATAACAATGCAGCAACTAGCCAATGAAAAATTTCAAACTCTGAAATTGTCTCTTCTAAAGTTCAAGTGATATGACACGGAATTTGAAATCGGAAAACTAAGAAGTGCTTCACTCCACCTGAAAAACCCTGTCAAGTCATATGAACACCTGGACCACTCTGGTCTTCTGCCAACTTGTTTCAGAGAACAGAATCTCTGGGCCCAATTTGATTCACAAAGCCCACAAACGTCATCATGTACCTTAGAATTGGGGAGCTTGCAGTCGCACCATCTTCCATCGATCATGTGACGCTGAGACATGACTTTTACTTGGGTTTCATAGTCGGTAAATCTTACAAAACCAAACCCCTTTGAGTGGCCAGTTTTGATGTCCTTCTTGACCTAGGTTTAGAAAAGGAAATTATAGGGCCAGAATAGCATTATGCCACTGTAGTCACCTTACTTCTGAAGTTGATTTGAAATATGTAATAATAGAAAAATACTAATGTTCTGTCTCTTAGCTGAAGCTTTCATTCTGCGTTACGGTCTCTGATGAAAAGCTGCAACAAGATCAGCTCCCTCTCCCTCAAATGCCCCCTCCATTTGGCCTAGAGGGAGAAGAGGCAGGTCTTCCCTGCTGAGGTGGCTCCATTTGAGTCCTTCTCCAGCTAAACTACATTTTCATTCTCACATAAGAACCGCCGTGCAGTTCAAGAACTAGTGCCACATACCTGCACCATGAGAACTTCTCCAAACGTGCTGAAATATTCTTTCAGATCTTGCTCTGTCGTTTTCCATGGAAGACCCAAAACTATCAGATCAGAGGTTTTTTGCACGGCTCGTTTCACTTTAACGGCTGATGAAGCATCTGTTTCATCCATTTTCCTCTTGTTGTCTAAGAAACAGCCATGGACACAAACATAGATTACGTTAATTGCAACACAAGTCTCCCAAAGTTGCTGGAAGCTGGGCAGCCTATACTTTAACCAACTATGATTGTTTGTGCAGTCAGAGGCTGAGACTGGATTTGGCATTTTTTGACTATTGAGTCCTTCCCAAGGTTATTACATATTATTAAAAATCAGTTTGGCCACCTAATGAGAAGGAAGGACTCACTGGAGAAGAGCCTAATGCTGGGAAAGATTGAGGGCAAAAGAAGAAGGGGACGGCAGAGAATGAGGTGGCTGGATGGAGTCACTGAAGCAGTCGACGTGAGCTTAAATGGACTCCGGGGGATGGTAGAGGACAGGAAGGCCTGGAGGAACGTTGTCCATGGGGTCGCGATGGGTTGGACACGACTTCGCAACTAACAACAACAAAAATCAGTTAATTTTAGAGCTGTGCACATCTCAATTGTTACTCCAGACAAAGGTATGCTCGACATGAAACTTAATACATTCAACATAATGTTCAATATGCGTAATAATTTGGAAATAAGCTTTTATGCACATACAATCTGTAATATGTATTTAGTTACATGTCAGTAAGCGGGGCCTTACTAAATAACCATGTTTATATAACCTCATAATATGAATGCATATGCTGTTAGACAGAATACTATTACTGTATTTGTGGTTTCCCTTCCCAATTATTAAAAAGAACAACAGGTTAAATAATTCAGTTGTTTCCACACATGGCTGAAATAAAAATGTTTTATGAACTGGTTTAATTTCCAACTATATATTGTTATAGTTGATAAGATTTTTTTTTAAAGAAAAGGAAGAATAGCTTTAAACACACACCTTTGGGATAATTCACCACATACACCAAATTTCCCCAGCCATTATCTGGTGCATGAAGAATTCCTTCCACTAATCGGACTCCTCTCATACACTGAGACACGGGGTTTCTGTAACGCAGGCCACAGGCCCCTGGGAACTGTGCAGTAACTGTGGAGAGTAATACAGTCCCATCATCCTCTGAAGGGATCTCAATGGGTTCCTCATTCTCATCTTCCGTTACTCGGATGTATTCTGACATCTCCGCCGTGATGTTACTGAAGGGTGAAAAGAAACAGATGAATAAAAAAGCAACAACATGCAATTTATTAAAAAAGTAATCAGTGGTTTGGCTAATGGTAGAATCTAAATACTGTTTATCCAACAGAACTTGAATTGAAAAAGGATAGATTGTAACTAAAATGAAAAGAGCATGCTTTGTGTGGTAAAGGCTGTAAATTCAATCCTTGTATCTCTAGTTGAAAGTAATACAGGAGACTGAAAAACTTTAAGAACCTAAAGATCCACCTACAATCAGAATGGACAATATTAAACTGCCTCAGTATTTTATTTTTAACATTCAATAGCAATAGCAATAGCACTTAGACTTATATACCGCTTTACAGTGCTTTACAGCCCTCTCTAAGCGGTTCACAGAGTCAGCATATTGCCCCCAACAATCTGGGTCCTCATTTTACCCACCTCAGAAGGATGGAAGGCTGAGTCAACCTTGAGCCGGTGAGATTTGAACCGCGGAACTGCAGCTAGCAGTCAGCTGAAGTAGCCTGCAATGCTGCACTCTAACCACTGCGCCACCTCGGCTCATGTATCATTCAGATACATTTGGCATACAAAAACATTCCATTTAAATGATATAGTACCAACTACCATTTTAATTCCAACAGTAGCCATTCAGATGCTCATAAATTTTATAGTTTATATTTACATGCACATTCTAGTTATTCTAATTATAAAGCAGCTACTGTCCCTGCCATCTTGCCAAACTGGCACCCATTAGCCAGCTATTAAAAAAGTAACAGGGTGATTAGCAAATTAATTCCACCAGCAAGGCAAGACACCAGCAATTTTTGACTATAGTACATCCTTTGGCTTTCCTGTTCAATTGAACATGTTAAAACAAACAGCAACTTGTGTTTATACTGCAACAGCAAAATTGATCCCTTTCTCTTACACAAAATCATAAAAGTATTATGTTTTGTTTATTCCGCTTTATCTTGTATTTTTACATTACAAGCTAATAATGTTGCTTACCCTCAAGGAGAACAGAATGAGGTGTGTATGCATATGGATAAATGTATAATTAAAACAACAACAATCTTGTTTTAAACTATCTATAAGCTGCCCCAGTAGTAAGTATGCAGAAAAATTAAATATAAAACCTTTAAAGAAATAAACTTTTAACATACAATGCTACAAAAAGAATATTATACATAAAATGAGGAATAGCATACAAGTAGTCCTCGACATATGACCATGATTGAGCCCAAAATTTCTGTTGCTAAGCGAGATAGTTGTTAAATGAGTTTTGCCCCATATTACAACCTTTCTTGCCACAGTTAAGTGAATCGCTGCAATTGTTAAGTTAGTAACACGGTTAAGTGTATCTGGCTTCCCCATTGATTTTGCTTGTCAGAAGGTCACAAAAGATAATCACATGACCCCGAGACACTGCAACTGTCATAAATATGAGTCAGTTGTCAAGCATCTGTATTTTGATCACATGACCATGGGGATGCTGAAACAGTCATTAAGTTTGAAAAACCATCATGTCACTTTTTCCAGTGCTATTATACCTTTGAACGGTCACTAAATGAACTGTTGTAAGTGGAGGACTACTTGTGCTGAAACTGACTCTAAAATATATTTTAAAACCAAACATGAAGACACATATCCAGTCTTTGGGGATAGGCATTAAAACCCTATTTCCCATTATTAAGAGTTTCATTAGCAATAGCATTAGCATCACAAATAGAAAGAGGAATACAAAGTTTATTTTGGTCCTATAGTTCAGACTACCACAAAAGGGATTTATGACTCATTTGTTCCAAAGAAGACTGCTTTAGAATAAAATTGTCACTAACAGTATCAATGGAATGAAGATGATATACAGGTAGTCCTTGACTTACAACAGTTCATTTAGTGACCGTTCAAAGTTACAGCAGCAATGAAAAAAGGTGACTTATGACCCTTTCTCACACTTATGACCTTTGCTGCATCCCTATGGTCATGTGGTTTACACTGAGATGCTTGACAACTGACTCATATTTATGACAGTTGCAGTGTGCCAGGGTCATGTGATCACCTTTTGCGACCTTCTAACAAAGTCAATAGGGAAGCCAGATTCACTTAACAATCAAATTACTAATTTAACAACTGCAGTGATTCACTGAACAAATGTGGCAAGAACAGTCATAAAAGGGGGCAAAACTCAACAAATTTCTCACTTAGCAACATAAATCTTGGGCTCAATTGAGGTCCTAAGTTGAGGACTACCTGTATTATAGAATGTATGTATTTTCTTGAATTGACTCATCTATCATTCTGGGACGTCAGAGCTAATTTCCCCCTCCAGCTGGTAGCCCATAATAGACCACTTACACATTTCTTATTGGATGGCAAGTGCACAACTTTTGAACAACTGCTGATAAAAATTGCTGGATCCAACAGAAATTCAATTACAATCAATTTCTGTTGCAAATGGATTTTCTTGCAAGGTGCTGTTTTTTTTTAATATATATATAAAATTTCTATATTCACAATAACAGTATACCATCTGGGTACAATCTCTATTGAATACAGATAGTAAATCTTATACACACAGTAGTTGTAACTATTATTTTCAATACCTATTCATCTTCATCTTCACTTATCCTTGTTGAAAATTTTGCGTTATTTGATTAGGCCCTCTGTTCAATTTTATCTATAATCCATTAATAATATCAAACATTATAAACATCAAGTAAACATCACATTTTTAACCATTAACTTCCAAATAATCATAAGGTTAAACCTTATGACGTTTGTTTTTTGTTTACAACTGTAAACACACACTATGATGGCATAAACAGGTACAAATTTAGCCACTCTGGGAGAAAGTTATCCATAAATGTTACCCTGGAAACCAGATTAAATGTTTTTAAAATAATTATGCACAAAATTCTTTTTTTTTCCAATTGGCCTATCAAAGGAGGTAATTCATTCATTTTAGAAATAAATAGTTTCCTTGGCTTCTCATGGCTCCATGGTAACATCCACGAAATTTTCTTGGCAGAATATGGAAGTGATTTGTTTATTGCCTTCTTTACGGATGTTCCCCCCCCCTTTTTTTTTTACTTCTCAGCCAAAGTGACAGATCTAGGATTTCCTAGTGGTCCCCCATCCAAGTTCTTAGTCCGACCTTTATTTACGGTAGGTTTTCAAAATCAGAGGCGGGAGGAAAAGACATAGGTTGAAAAGTACAGGCAGTCCTCGACTTACAACAGTTCATTTAGTGACCATTCAAAGTTGCAACGGCACAACAGTTCATTTAGTGACCATTCAAAGTTGCAAGGGCACTGAAAAAAGTGACTTAGGGCCGTTTTTGTCATAGTTAACGACCGTTGCAGTATCCCCATGACCACGTGGTCAAAATTAAGACGCTTGGCAACTGGTTCGTGTTTACGACCGTTGCTGTGTCGTCCCCCCCCCCGGGGGTCACGTGATCCCCTTTTGCGACCCTCTGACAAGCACAGTCAATGGGGAAGCTAGATTCACTTAACAACCGGGTTACTAACAGCGATTCGCTTAACAACTTTGGCAAGGAAGGCCGTAACATGGGGGGCAAAACTCGCTTAAAAAAAATATGCCTCACTCGACCACAGAAATTTTGGGCTCAATTGTGGCCGTAAGTCGAGGACTGCCTGTACTTGGAAAGAAGGAGCAGGGGGCACACAGCACTGAGGGCAGCCTGGTTTTGCTCTGATCCGAGACCTTCCCCTCTGAACTACAAGTCCCAGCAACCTCCATTCCTCTCAGCGTCTATCCACACCACACGCATTGGCTGCCAAATGGGGGGGGGGGCGCAACGAGAGCCAGCGCGAACTGGCAGGCCCCCTTTGCCAAAAGAAGGCCTCGCTGGCTAAATGGTGGAAATCGTAGTCCCTCAACCATGGAAGCCTCACAGCTGGAGAAGGGCGCCTTATTCTTCCGTCCTGCGTGGGGTCGGGGAGCGCGCGAGAGAAAGGCCCCCTACGCGCAATCGAGGCTCGGCAGGGTTTCAGACACCGCAGCCTCCGCGTGAGGGCCCGGCCTGCCAACCCGAGGCGGCGCCGACTCGTCCTCCAACCGTTGGGACTCACCGTCGGCGCGAAGCCTAGGCAGGACAGGAAAGAATCGGTTGCGACTAGGCCGCGAGAGGACCTTGGGCAAGCTCCCGGCTGAGGCCTCCACTCTCCTCGCTGTCGACAAAATGGCGGCGCCCTCTTTTCCCTCAGCAACTGCGGACCGAAGCCGCGGTCCCAGAACGAGCCACGCCAAGTCGCTTGGGGGGGGGGAGGCCGTGACTTGTCACTGAAGGCTTTTACCATTGCCACGGAAAAAAATGTGCTCTGGAGAGGGCATAGTTCAAAATTCTTTTACTATTATTTCCATTTCGAAGTTTCTCATATTCTCTTTCCTCGCAAAAGGAGGTAATTTGAAGTCTACGGTACGGTCCCCCCCCTTATAGAAACCAAGGAGTGGTATGGCCCACTCGGCCGTGTCATGCGCATGCGTTACAAGGACGCTGCGAAGTTATAGAGGAGAAGGCGTCAGAAGCTCGTTTCAGTAGCGTCTGTTATTTCTGCGCATGTGGGAGAGGCGGGACCTGGAGACCACGAGCGGGAAAAGGGCGGGAAAAGCCACTGGCGGCAAGCGTTGCGCATGCGCAGTCCCAGAAGTGCTGAATACTTTGAATTTCCTTTGTGTCCAAAGGGGTTGTTTTAGGTTTTTGCGCTGCTTTTTTTTTTTTACAAAAGGTGCCCCCCTCAAAAACTGTATTCTTAATCCCAAAGTTCCTTCTGAAATGCGTGTAGACTACCGAGGTTGACTTTGTAGCGAAATTCTGAGCCCGGTTTTGCTACTAGACTCCCCTTTTCCCCTCAATAATTTTTGCAGAATTTTGCATTTAATATTTTTAAATTTTAGAGGGTTTGAAACTCTCCCTGGGTCGTTCCTACAACCAATGCATTGGAGTGGATCATTGAAGCTTTATTTCTAATTTAAAATACTGCACCTGATGCATAAAAAAAGCTGATTATTTACAAAAAGCCATATAGTAAATGTAAATGAACCATATATATCCAAGAGCAAACCAGAAAGAAACCCACAGAATAAGTTGTGTACAAATAAAAATATCCTGTTCTTTCATTTCTCTAAAATACATTTTGTGTATGGCATTTTCAACATACCTTCAAGTAGCAAAAGAAAAAAAAATGGGACAATTTACTATAAGGAAAGTTGTTTTCTTAACACTTGAGGTGGCAGTTTTTAAAAATTAAATACGATGTAACTTGCAGTCTGGTTTAACCTCTCTCTTTATGGCCACATCCAGTATCTAAAATTAATCTCTTTTTTTCTAACAAGGAATGTGTTTACATTGTAGCTAAACCAAGATATTTTTGTGGCCGAATTTTGGCTGAATAACCCAAAACTAGCATGGCTGTTGCAGCATACTGAACTATAAACCATGGGTCACAAACTCTAATAACTGGTTTCACATGTAAGACAAAACCAACCCAGCAGCCACATTGTGACTTTCCATGATGGCTTATTACAGTGTTGGAGTGATGTATAAAATACAGGCAAATGGGGCCTGGTAATCAAACCATGGCTTGATGTTTATGCGTGAATCAAATTAGGAGGTGAAACTAAACCTCCAAGATCAGGTAGAGAATATTTTTAAGATATTACAAATCTTAGAAATATTCAAGAGCAGGCCTAAAATTTAGTTTTACTTATTCTTTTCCTCCTATTTGTTATTTCTAAACTATTTCATCTGTTTTGGAGAGCATAGTTGTGCCTAGAGATGTGAAGGCCCGGAAAAAAACCAGAAAAATTTGGAAAAAAAACGGTTTTTTTCCAAAAGGCTTTTTTGTTTTTTTCCAAAAAATAGGAAAAATTGAAAAAAGAAAAAAAAAACACTTTTGGTTTTGAAAATTGTTTTGTGGAGGCTTTTTGGCTGTTCCACATAAACTAGTAAGCAGTTCAGGAGATCGTTGCTCCCTTTGTTACAAATAAATATTATAAAAAAGTAAATTATGTTTGTGATAATTGTTTGGATACACTATATTTTTAATATGCTAGTTGTAATAATTTTATGTCAAGTCAAATTGTCCATAGTCATATTTTATGTTCCTAAAGTAACAGAATGACTTTCAATCTTAAAAAGACAAAAAAGTGCTAATGTAGCATTTTTTTCAATTTTTCCAAAAATTTCCGTTTCCCCCCCAAAAAAACCAGAAAAAAACGAGGTTTTTTTCCGAGCTTCAAAATTTCCGGAAATTTTACATCTCTAGCATAACTTTACACAAGACTATCTTATTGAAGATATTCTCTTGTTTGAAAGCAAGTTGGTCCAAGTTCAGGTTACAGTTAATATAGTTAAACAGGAAGAGCAACCAGAGCTCTAGAAATGTCTATCAAACATTTGACTGGCATAACTTTACGGTGAAATATGATTCTTTTTACATGCCAGCCATTCTTTTGAAATTGGCATTTATAGTTAGAAGGTAGTGGTCAGGGGTGAAATGCTACCGGTTCAGCCCGGTTCAGGCGTACCGGTAGTGGCGGCAGTGCGAGGCTCTGCCCACCCACCCGGATGTCGCCATTTTCTTGTTTTTAACCCTATGCGCATGCGCATAGTGTTCTGCGCATGCGCAGAGGGTGAAAAAGTGCACGCGAAGTGAGCGCTTCCGAACCGGTAGGGAAGGTAAGTAGATTTCACCGCTGGTAGTGGTACAGTTTTAATATCTTCCTATTAAATCTCCTTTCCTTTTAGTTGTAAGAAATTTCTATATAGTCTATTAGTCTTCTAACTGTCATTTGATTCCCCCATTTAGGGCTAATGAAACTGGGAGTCTTCCTAATCATGTATCTGATAGGAGAAGTTTCAAGGCTCTTCTGCAAAAAAATTTTTTTCCTGTTGGCAATGGAGATAAATGAACCAAGTGCAGGTGAAAACTTAGTTCTACACCTTGTCTCTGAAAAATATGTGGATTATTTGTTTAGTTTCTGAAGTTGTAAAATGTCGCTAATGGTTGCGATTACATTTGACTTCCAGTTTATTTTGATTACTTTTCTCCTTAGTTAACAACATGTTGCAGAAACAATTCTGGTGCAAACACAAGTGGTGTGAAGACAAAGAAAAGAGGCTCTACACAGGTAAGTAATTGAATACTATGAATATTTACACTTCATTTTGTTCCAGCTTAAAAGCAATAACCCTAATATTGTGATTAGCCACAGAAGCCTTCTGACTTGCACACACTGCAAAAAATTAATTGTTTTAGTCATTTGGAATTCTGGTATAATAATCCTACTTTCTTCACTTGTTTCTTTACCAAATGCAGTTTTAAGCCTAATAATAATAATAATAATAATAATAATAATAATAATAATAATAATAAGTCCAAGAATTTCACAAAACACATCAAGAAATTGCAGCTTCCTGCAATAACACCAGCGGAACTGCAAAAGACTGCGCTACTCATATATTTTAAGAAAATACTTGGTTGATACCTAGGACGCTGGCAGCAACCCGTATCAACCATTAGCACCAGTCAGTGGTATTTGTGACACTTTTTAAAATGTTCAATTGACTGAGTTTCATGTTTAATGAATAAAAGAGATAATAATAATAATAATAAAATCTTTATCTTGGCATAACAGCTCAGTTGGGCATATTGATCTTCAAGTATCCCCATGCCATGACAGTTTAGCAAATGCTCCATGGAATATAAATCTGCAGCTACTCTAATAGTATCATTCCAGTTTTAGTGTATGTGCTGCCGAAGCGAGCACCACCTACTAAACATGTTTAGTTAAGTGTACTCACAACCTAATATGTAACATGGAAAAGTAAATGACTTGTAATCCAGGTAAATATACATATGATGTAAGGATTAGCTGCTGATCCTAACAGTTAAGATGGAGCAACAAAGAAGCATAAATGGTTATTGAAATATAGCTATTTGTAAAATAGTTTAGCTTCAAATAACTATCTGTTGTGAGATCTTTGACTTTCAAACCAGTCTTGGTTTTTCTTCTTTGTCTGAATCAGAGATAACCTGTTTTAAAAAGGTAAAGGTAAAGTTTTCCCTTGCACATATGTGCTAGTCGTTCCCGACTCTAAGGGGCGGTGCTCATCTCCGTTTCAAAGCCGAAGAGCCAGCGCTGTCCGAAGACGTCTCCGTGGTCATGTGGCCGGCATGACTAAACGCCAAAGGCGCACGGAACGCTGTTACCTTCCCACCAAAGGTGGTCCCTATTTTTCTATTTGTATTTTTTTCGAAACTGCTAGGTTGGCAGAAGCTGGGGCAAGTAACGGGAGCTCACCCCGTTATGCGGCGCTAGGGATTCGAACCGCTGAACTGCCGACCTTTCTGATCGACAAGCTCAGCGTCTTAGCCATTGAGCCACCGTGTACCTGTTTTACTGTGGGTTAATTGATACAATAGCTTGACCCTCTGAAGAACTGACCATTTTTCACTCACATTCCTCCTACGTTACTCTCTTGCCAAAACCTAGTCTACTGAAAGACCGTGGCCCTTCCAACTCTTTTATTTGTGCACTTGCTTTAATTATTTTTACAACAGCAGTGTCATGAAAGCTAACAAATCAAACAAAACCGTAAGTAGTATTCTCTGGGCCCTCAAGGCAAGCATCTCAGATGAGCAGCCCTTGTCCACATTAAGAGCAGAGCAGAGCAGAGCAGAGCAGAGCAGAGCAGACGTTGGTGCTTGGGACTTTCCCACAGAAGCAAAATGGCATCACAGGTTGCCTGGAGAGCTTTCTTGCTTAAAACAGTGTGGCAGGTTGCATCAGCACTAAGGGACTTAGGTAACAAAAATCTGGACAACTGCTAGGTCAGTGTTTTTCATCGGTGACAATTTTAAGATGTGTGGACTTCAACTCCCAGGATCCCCCGCTGGCTGGGGAACTCTAGGAGTCGAAGTCTGGCACATCTTAAAGTTGTCAAGATTGAGAAACACGGTCCTACAGTAAATAGTGCAGGAGAGAATCTTCCGTGCAGTGTGTCTCCTTACCGCCACTTAGTGGCTGCTATAGTCAATAGGCCTCAGCCTACTTCCACCTGCTGCTTTGTTATGCTTAATGAAAATGCTTAAGTTCCTCTGTGTATATTTGCTGTCATACTGTACCAACCTGGTTCTTTTATAAATGGAAGGGCCAGCTGGATCCCTTATGCCTCTTGGCTCCAAAAGCAGCTTACCACATCTGCATTTATTTGCATATGTATCACTAAATCAAGTTACGGTGCACATCAGTTTTCCAGAATTTTCTGAAAATACTTTAAAAGGATGGTTTGCTTCTGTCTAGAATTCCATAGTTAGATAGAAACTGTTTGCCTTTGGACATTTCAATTCAAAATGGCCAAGTTGGACTGGAGCAGGGCACGATATCAGCAAATGTCTTGTGAGCAAGGGGCAGAAAGTAGCCCTTGCTGAGACTACTGGAAAGATGGCTCTTTCTTCAGCCATTAGCTCCATTGACACAGCAAGATGCATGCAGCTTAAAGCTCCCAGTCTAAATAACGCAGAGAGCTGGCAATTACCGCAGCAGGATTCAGCAGCAGAGCTGCTCCAGCGCAGCTGTTTTCTCATTAGAACCAGAAAGTCATTTGCACTCTGGGACTTGAAGCAACATCAACCACGATGCCAGGAATTTAAGTATCTCTTGCTTTTCTCTATAAAGGAGAAAATGGGAGGAAGAATTGGGGTGATCACTGCCAATTGGTCCATATGGTGAAGGGGTACCTAGGACTGTTTGGGTGAAGCATTGAATTCATAAAGAGACAACTCTTTTATGAAAATTATTGGTGAAGCACTGATAAATTGCTTAAATATGTGCTAAATTTTATTATAGTACTTACTCTAGATCAGGGGTGTCAAACTCATGTCGTCACGTCATCGTCACGTGACGTATTGGGACTTTTCCCCCCTTCGCTAAACCAGGTGTGGGCATGGCCAGCGTGTAACGCATCTGGCCCGTGGGGCGGGAGTTTGACAGCCCTGCTCTAGATGCACACTCACCTGTCAAGAGACAGGTAGGAGCAGCATAGGAGACTGCCATGCATTGAGTTGACTGTTTAGCTGACAGACAGTGAATCTTTGATTGCAGACAGAGGATTGTTGAGTTTTACCTCCAAAGGCCAAAAATTTGATCCTGTGATTCTCTAAATCCCAGGATCAAATTTTGTCAAACTCACGGCCCCGCAGGCAAGATGCGTCACGTGCTGGCCCCGCCCCTGCCCAGTTTAGCGAAGGGGAAAAAAGTCCCGATATGTCACGTGACGCTGCTGTGACGACGCGAGTTTGACACCCCTGCTCTAAATGAACCGAACAGATCATAGGTTCTGAATACTGTTGCATTACATGCAGAATTACACACACACACACACACACACACACACACACACACAGAGAGAGAGAGATTACCAGCAATTAAGATGATAAAAGGCCTAAAGACAAAAATGTATGAAGAATGGTTGCAGGAATTGGGTATGGCGAGTCTAGAGAAAAGAACTTGATAGAGGTGACATGATAGCGGTATACCAGTATTTGAAGAGCCGCCACAAAGAAGGAGGGGTCAACTTATTTTCCGAAGCACCAGAAGGCAAGATAAGAAACGATGGATGGAAACTAATGAAGGAGAGAAGCAACTTGGAATTAAGAAGAAACTTCCCAACAGTGAGAACAATTAACCGGTGGAACAGAAGTTGCCTCCAGAAGTTGTAGGTGCTTCATCACTGGAGGTTTTCAGGAAAAGACTGGACAGCCACCTGTCTGAAATAGTATACAGTCTCCTGCTTGAGCAGGGGGTTGGACTAGAAGACCTCCAATGCTCCTTCCAACTCTGTTATAAGTTGTAGGTGCTTCATCACTGGAGGTTTTCAGGAAAAGACTGGACAGCCACCTGTCTGAAATAGTATACAGTCTCCTGCTTGAGCAGGGGGTTGGACTAGAAGACCTCCAAGGTGTCCCTTCCAGCTCTATTCGAATTCTGATTCCTGTTGTTATACAGCTTCCTTCCATTTTTTCTCACAACATGACCCTAATTTTGATAAGTCTTTCAGAGAAATAAATAGTGAAAAAGTACATGTGGATTGTTATTCTGGAGCAGGTCTCACAATATTCAGTAGGGCTTGCTGCCTAACTATTTCTAGCATAGCTGAGAGAGACCTTGTGGAACTCAGTTGGCCTTTCTTATCAGCAGAGATCAGTAAACTTAAACTCTTAAATCCCCTATATTTTCATTAAAAAAAAAAGTGTGGAATTCCCACTTTGGACATAAGGGGGCAATGTTTTCTGTTGAACAACTCTACCAGTTGATGAAATGTCTTTTGCCTGAATTTGGTGTTGCAGGAGGCATAATCTGTTCTCTTTTACTGACCCAAGCTGTCTCTACGGGGAAATAGAGAATTCTGTTTTTTGTTTTTCAAAATGGCAAGTCATCCAGGACTGAACCGTGGAACTCTTTGGCTGTGGAAAGGATGGGTGGGGATAAGGCACAACTGGGACTTAGCTGGCTCTGAAGGAAGGGAATGTGATTTCAGTAGTTATGAATGCAGATTTAGGGGGTAGTTGCTACTGCAGTGAGAGCTTCATAATACGTTTTTAATGTTCACTGAGGGGGCTATAAAACATAAAGGACGAGCCTTTCCATATTTGAAAATCCCTTTGATTGGCAGTTTTATTATCTTTGAAAGGTGCAAGGCCTTCAACACAATCAACTTAAGTGTTTTTCCTTTTATTTTTTCAACAGAGAAAATTATATTGCTTCTTAAGTCAAACGCATAGCTAATTGTGTTTTAATAATTATTTTAAAATCTTTCCATATTCCTTTAATATCCCAATATTAAACCAAATGATAACTGGGGGGGGGCACTTGAGGACAGTCAGATTTATGAAAGAGGCTTCTGTGTAATGAGGCTTCGGTGGCCAAACATTGTGAGGTTATCACGCAGTCGTAATAGTCTGTGGCTTGGGTTACGATCCAAATATTCCTTCCAGAGCTGACATACCTTTCTGGCTCAATCAGGGGGCACGTGGACCAGCAAAATTGCCTCTTTTTGTTGATTTTCTTGCAGATTTATAAGTAGCTATTTGGATAATTACCAGACACAAAGGAGCAAGGTTCCAGCAATTCTGCAAGGAATCTTTTGTAACCCGAAATAACAAAATATATCCACCGATCTTAAAGAGCCAGCATAAATATGTATCCGGTTTGTTAGACTGCATCTAGTAGCCCCTGGAAAAAAATTGGACAAATCTGGACACTTGCTTTTTGCCTATCTCCATTACCATCTCCCATAGCAAAACAATATAAAAGAATTCACTATCATTTCAGCCTGTATTGGGAAATGCTATTTAGCCAATAAGTGTCTGTGAGTTGCTTAATGTGAGCTAGGGAATATTTTGCCTTTTCCTGCAGTTCCCAGCTGCTGATTGATTGACAGACTGACTATGATCCATTTATTTGTTGTCAATTCTTAGCAACCACATAGATAGACCTACAATCATCATCATCTTCTTTTAATGACCCCATAATCCCTTGCGGGGTGGAGTCTGGGCAACTGAATGGAGCTGAGTGTTTACTGGCCGGATGCCCTTCCTGTCGCCAATGCGGAGTTTTTTTCAGCAGATATATTCTCATTGTGCCCAGAGAGAGAAATGTCTGCCTCTACCTAGAATCGAACTCACAGCCTCCTGATTGTGAGGTGAGAGCTCCACCTCT
Organism: Thermophis baileyi; assembly: GCA_003457575.1. Taxonomy (NCBI): domain Eukaryota; kingdom Metazoa; phylum Chordata; class Lepidosauria; order Squamata; family Dipsadidae; genus Thermophis; species Thermophis baileyi. Next base: position 229,849 of record QLTV01003150.1, read on the forward strand.
AGGCCACCTCACCACTCATAGATAGACCTACAATAACCGGTTAATTTTTGTACTGTCTTCTATCCCTGGTACTGATTACACTTCCCTATGAAGCTGAGCCCCTCTTAACATTATTGGGTAAAGACTTGGCTTTTTATCTTCACATTTATGACAACATCCACAATCTGACAATGACTTTGTTCTTAAAATACTTTGCTAGCTTTGTTAAGTGTTTGTTTCTTTGCATGTGGGGTTTGCTGTAAATGTTTTAAATAAATGGATGCCGTAAGCCAGAGGTCTTCGAACTTGGTAACTTTAAGACTTGTGGACTTCAACTCCCAGAATTCTCTAGCCAGCATAGCTAGAGAATTCTGAGCATACCAATGTGGGTTTTAAGCAAGTTGGAGGTATGCATGCTAGTGTTTTCAGTTCCAGATCAGATCAGAAGGGATCTGATAGATAGACAAATAGAATAATTTTAGGGAGCAAGAAACTTACAGATTTCTGTGGGTTGTGGAGTCAGATGAGTGGATTTGTATTGAAGGCAGAGAGATAATAGATCTACTGTTTGTAGACATACACACTGTCCCGCTAAAAAGGCTTTCCTGCTATAGGTAAGATCAAGCGCATTGCCCAAGGAAATTGGGGATAATTTGATGTTTTCATCTCATTTTCCCAATTTAATTTGAAAGTGTTTGGGGGATTTTTTTTTTATAAATTTAAAAATTAATAGTCTTTGTGTAGATATCCATAACAAATCCCAAATATCTTTTCTTAGTTCCACATGAAATAAAAATAAAAAATGGAATTGTTTGTGTAAGATTCCACTTATTCAAGCAAGCTGGGAGGCACATGTTTGCCTGCGAGTTCTGTGTCGGAAGTAAATGTCCAGCTATTCATTCCTCTTTTCATGTGGTTTCTTTAATCCCCCAGATTCAATTTCAGAACTATTTTATAGTTTCAGTTTTACAAAGCAAAAAAACCTTCCTTTAATGTTGGCATTTTTGAAGAAAAAAGACTTCAATCGAAACATGTGTGGCTCCGGGGGTTTTTTTTTGTTTTGTTTTGTTTCCCCTTCTTCATTTTACATTAGCCAGATGTAACATGTGGAGAAGAACAAGCTGAAATGTGCTCTTCAGGTCTCCCTGCCACAATGACACAGTCAAAACGCTCCTGTAGATTTGGCTGTATTTAAGGTAGAGTCCCTCTCCACAAGGAGAGCTGGCAATGACTTAGAATTAGTATAAAGTTCTACAGCTGCATTGCTGGGTATAAATTTGAAATCCTAGAAGGGCACCGTTTGGAATTCCTTCATCTCCCTACAATAAAGACTTATTTGTTCTTGGGACAGTATGCTGTGAATGTGTGTGTTATCAGTTGAGAGTATCTAGCTACTTTGTTTTCTGCTTCTTTTTAATTGCCGTAGGATTTTCTAAGCATTAAGGCCTCCTCCAATTACAGTATTTTGATGAGGGGTCTTTGGTGCTTTCTGAGCTTGCTTGTTGTCTTGCAGACGTTTCATTATCCAACTAGGTAACATCATCAGTGCTAGTGATTAGTGATCATGTTACCTAGTTAGGGTCATGAAACGTCTGCAAGAAAAGAAGCAAGTTCAGAGAGCACCAAGGAGCCCCTCATATCAACCCTGAGTTACAAATATTCTCCTTTATTGGTACAGTATTATGATTTCATGTTAGACATCCAGATAAAGTTTAGTTTTATTGTCAGCGCTTCTAGCGAAAATTCTGGCATTGCTTCATCTAATACTGAATGATTCTGGCAGTCCAAGGTATTCTCAACTATTTCCTCCAGCCCTGCAATTTGTTTTTTGTTTTCTCTCTTCACCTTTCTGATGGTGGAGTTTTCCCAGTCATATGTTACAACTGGGAAAGCCATGACTTTTACGATATTACCCTATGGTCTAGCACAGCACGTGATACATACGGTAGGAAACTTATATAAGGACAAACTCTAAACTTCCCCAACAGGACGGTGAAGTGCCCCAGTACATCCACGGTTTTTAGGAACGATTAGAAATTAAAATATTAAATATTTAAAGTCTTAAATTAATATTAGAGTATAATATTAAATATTAAAAGTCTTGTTTCTCGTTTTTGTGCTTTAAAAGTAAATCTGGCACACAATTCAAAGCACAATTCCTGGATTTGTAACAATATATGGATCTATATTCCATCCAAAATTTAGTTCTTTTATGTACACAGACGAGAATATTTGTAACTCAGGGTTAAACTGTGGGGTTCCTTGGTGCTCTCTGAGCTTGGTGGTTTTCTGGCAGGCGTTTCATTACCCAGCTAGGTAACATCATCATCATAATAGCATGATATACATATCATTTTATGTATAGATTTCAATTCCATGGGGTGTTTGAAGCAAAATTCTCGGTTTTGACTTGATCTACTATAGCTTATAATTTTAGGCAATGACATGTACTATTATTGGTATATGGTTCTTTATCCTAGCTTAAAACTTAATAACAATCTTTTGTTATCTAAACCAAAGTATTTAGTTTGATCATAATTAATGATACACTGACACTATCACCCCCTTGTTATTATTTTTTTAAGATCCTTTGTTTATTCATTTTTGCTTTGTTGCATTTTCCTTATTTTCTATTTGTCTTGGTTTATATACTTTATTTAAAATCTAGTTTTTAAAAAAAGTTCTTTCTCACTTTCCATAAAAACGATCTTTTGCTAGGGAATTAGGAAAATTTGGTGAGACTTGTGCGCTTAATGGATCCTATTTTATTTGCTTTCATGTGCAATGTTTCTCTGCATGACAGCTCTATAAAAATCTTGGGACTCTTATTTTCTCTGCAGTGCAAAAGCAGGAAAAACAAACAAAACAAAAACAAATGATTTTTCTCTCCTTCCTGGTGCCTGTTGTGGTTTGAGGATTGGGAGAGAATTGAAAACAAAAGTGACAAACCATTTCTCTTGGGGGTTCTCATCTTGTCCAGCTTCTTTTATACATCCCACCCTTCCTTTTCTGCAAGATTTCATTGAAGTTGAATCTCCCCAGAGAAGCAGGAACAATTGTAGAATTTTGTGTCACTTTTGGGGATGAGGAAGAAATGATGTTTGGGTGGAGGGTGGGGGGGAAAGCAAAAGAGAATTGCAGCTGCAAAGTTTCAGATGAAAAGCTAATCAAAGGCAGCCCAGGCGGGGCATGGCTTTAATCTTTCATCTTCAAAGACGCACAAACAAATATTGATTGTGTACCATACAGCAGGGTGGCTGGCAACTCCCACCCCCACCAAAATTCACATAGCAAATATGGTGGTTGTTGTTTTGTACATTTCCAAGAATATAACCTCCATGAAAAAAGGCGTATTACTTCAAGAGATGGCCCATCTGTTTCTTGGTATCCAAGATGGGCAACTGAAGGAGGAAAATTGAAGGGAGGTGGAAAAAGGAATAAGAGGGTCACGGATAGCAAAGGTGGATGACAACCAACATGTAATAGCATTTGTATTTAAGCCAGTGGTGAAATCCAAATTTTTTTACTACTGGTTCTGTGGGCGTGGCTTGGTGGGCTTGGTGGGTTGATGGTCATGTTGCTGGGTGGGCATGGCTTCATGGCCATGTTACTGGGTGGGCGTGGCCAACTCAAGGC
>QLTV01003150.1:289000-337352 GCA_003457575.1 Thermophis baileyi
TCTCTCTCTCTCTCTCTCTCTCTCTCTATATATATATATATATATATATCTATCTATCTATCTATCTATCTATATTCTTTCTTTAAACAGTGCCTGTGGAAGTTTTGTGTTTCGCTATATTTTGAAATGGTGATTATCAACCTGTTTGGCTTAGTGGGAAGCCTGATTCACTCGCCCCTTTAGTTGCAGCCAGTTTGTACTTAACAGTGTTGGATTCAGAGTCACAATTTGAGTCAGATTTCGTATCATTCACACCAAGACACATCGACTCCCCAGACCTAACAAACATCAATATTCTTAACAACAAGGAAAAGATCTGTTTTATGGGATTCCAGACAGGCTGTGTGTCTCCCTCCAGGCTCCTCCTGCAGAATCACAGGAAAATATACTCTCTTGTCTTATAAGCAGGTTTCCTTCCTTGCCAAGTCGAAGCCCACTATTTGCAAAAAAAAAAAAAAAGGCTTCTTATGAAGAACAGTGTTGTTATTCCAAAGCCTGTGCATGGAAGCCATCTCTTTGGCGTTCCCCCCCCCCTTTCCTTTTTGACACTTTTCAGCAAGCACGTTCCTTGCATATTGGTCTATCTACTCTGATGGTGACAAGAGTTTTGTTTCAAAGTGCCCGTTTCTTTTTGTATCTGCTGTAAGTATATATATATATATATATATATGTGAACCTGCAGTGGGGTGGAGCGTTGCCCTAGCAAACATTTTATAAAAACAAGAACAATGTATGTACGTAGCATTTAAAAGGAAAAAAAAAGAGTTTGATTTACAAATAACAAACCATAGCAAAAATTATCCAGTTTGGCTTTACCAATTATGCTTCCAAGTCTTGGATATATTTTATGTATATCTTTTTTTTTTCTTAGTTGGATTCCATTTCTTCTTTTTCCTCGTCTTTTTTTTTAATTTTTTTTAAGCATTTCCACCCTCAGCTCTTTACATCTTTGGCTACCAGATGTGTCCCACACCGAAGAGTTATTTCTCCTCCCTAGAGTGGAATAAATGCAATCAATATGAGTATTGCTCTCAGGGCCTTGAAATATTACATTAATGTTCCATGTGGTGACATTTTAGCTGGAATTTTCAAATACATTATGATGGTTCAAATTAATATTTATCAGATCAGCTTTTATATTTTGCAAAAGAAGGAGAGAGAGTAAGCATTATTAAAATACAAAATGCAGATGAACTCCAAAATCGATGGTCCATTTTACCAGCACTTCGCAGGGTTGTGTTTTCCTTTCTGGTTTTGTTTTAAAATTTATTAGTTTTACAGGCAAATCTATTTATTTCCCCTCATTTGTTTTTTTTTTCACCCTCTCAGTGTTTTCCAATAGTTTCTCCTCCCCCGTTTATTATCCTGAAATGTAAATTACAGCATTAGCCAGTTTTCTTTAATTTTTTTTTCCTTTTCAATGATTAAATCTGTTACATGACATCTTTGTCCTTTCTATAAATTAAATCATCTTTCCTTTCCACCTTTAGCCACTGCCAGAAGCAATACCCTGATTGCTAGCAATAAAAGTCCTCACATTACACAGTCTTTATTTCCACACAAAGCAAATCCCCCCCCCTTCTTTCTTTCCTACTATTTAATACAGCTTTGGGGTCCGGTGGGGTAGGGGATAAATTTCACTTTTCAATTTTTCCACAAGCAAGGAATTTTCATAAAGCGATCAGAGAGTGTTTGTGATGTTTTGTGGTGATGGCGAAGAACTAAGAACATGGATTATTTTGCTTGTTGAGGGTTTCTCTTTTTCATTTTAAAATCTCTTCTATTCTTACCTTGAGTAATTGTGGCAAAAGTACTGCTCCCCCCACTTAAATGCCACCTTGGAGACGTCTGGATTATATGCGAAGCTAATTATGGATATAGGTTAAGTGGGGGGGAAGTTGCATCCCTAATCACCTCACCTTTATTTAAAAAGGAATGCCTTCACAAGTGAGGATTGCAAACTTGAATCGCATTCAAAGTTTGGTCATTCCCGCATCTACCTTTTTTGGGGGTGGGGGTGGGATGGGGGATACCTTTGATGGTTTTTCTTCATATGTCAGATGCAACAGAGGGAGGGAGAGGAGGACTCTGTCTGACCTGCTCTCTGTTCATTTGGATGGGAGCATGCAAGCTTGCCCTTCCTATTTTCTCCCAGTGCTGATCTGCGCAAAAAGAACGACAGGAAACTTAAAAAAGAAAAGGAGGAAGAATCGATTGTTCGACCCACACTTGAACTCGCCTGAAAGAGATAAAGCAGAATTTTCAATAGGTCCCCTGCCCTTTTCACCAGGAGGGAAAGAGGAGAAGAAAAACAAGAGATATTTATATGACAGCAGCTGCTGAAAATAGCATTTCGGAGCAATAAAAAAAAAAAAGGCAAAAGCGGTTCAGGAGTACAGGGGGAAAAAAGAAGGCAGAAAGTCACTTTTCCTTTGCTCCCCAACTGATCTTGGAAATGTAAGCCTGAGTCCTATAGATCTGTTTGAAATTATAGTTGTCATTGAGAGTGAATTTATGCTTCTATTGATCTGCAAAAGGAAAATATTAAATGGTTCGGTTTTGATCTTTAGCTGACCCCAGGTCAAGGGTAGTCTGAGATTAGTATTCATAGAATTCATCACCAAATTGTAGCCTCCATCTACTTTATGCAAACAGAAGGAAAAAAACAAAACATCCAGGGGTAAATACAAAGCAAAATGACAAACAATTATTTCCCCTCTTTCTGCCTCCCCCTCTTGCCCAACGTACATATACGGGGGGGGGGGTACATATACGGGGGGGGGGGAGATTTGGAAACTGTAAAGACAGCAAAAGATGCACCCAAGACAACATAAATCACAAATGGGTGAAGGAGAACGGAATGCATACACAGAAAGCTTTAATGACACACAAAGGAGAAAAGTCATGATCTAAAATAGATTTGGGCATAATCAACTAGGAAGAGAGAGCTGTGCAATTTCTCTCCCCCCCCCCCCAAACATGGAAACAAATAAGAAACTCCTAAGCAAGCCACAAATATAACCGAAGACAAACGAGACAAAGGATTTTCTTCTTTCATGAAAAGATATCTAAAACTGAGACTCGGGGAAGGAGAGTTAGAGCCAGACCTGATAAAACGTAGTTTTATAAATGTACAGAAACCAGCAAGAAATTATTAGAATAAAATTTGCGGAATAATAAGACATCTCATTCATGGAAGTTGTGAAGACCCATTCACAAAATCCAAGTTGGCAAAGGGTAAGTGAATGAAGTTGAGCCAGTCATTCAGAAATCACCTTCGGCACTCTCTGTAATCAGTCTGGCATTGTAGAGGTGCATAATCAAAAAACACAAGTTAGCTACCGCAACTGCCTTGGATGTATACCTCAGAATAATCCAGTATTTTAAGGCCATGTATAGAAAGGGCAAAAAGAACTGAGGGCAGGTGGACCAAGGCTGTCATAGAGTGGATCCCACTTGATCAAAAGCATCCACGAAAGACACCTAAAACAAGATGGATCTACGACATCAGCAAGTATGGCGGGCCATAATGGACTCAGGATGGGTTGGAAACATGCGGAAGAGGCCTTCATCCTGCAGTGGATAGACAATGGCTGAAATGATGATAGCAATAGCAATAGCACTTAGACTTATATACCGCTTTACTGTGCTTTACAGCCCTCTCTAAGCGGTTCACAGAGTCAGCCTCTTGTCCCCAACAATCTGGGTCCTCATTTTACCCACCTCGGAAGGATGGAAGGCTGAGTCAACCTTGAGCCGGTGAGATTTGAACTGCCGAACTGCAGCTAGCAGTCAGCTGAAGTAGCCTGCAGTACTGCACTCTAACCACTGCGCCACCTCGGCCCATGATGATGGTGAAATGTATAGAAAAGCATTCAAGGGTAGCAATTTTTCACTGAAAAATGTGCTACGATCTTGACTACCCTTCAAATCCAAAAAGAATCCATGAATCAGGAAGATTTCATCCTTGCATTTTAAATTCAGCGCACTTTTCATTTGTAACCTTAAGAAATGTTTGTGTGTTTTGTAGATGAGCAAGCTCTTCTTTCACCCAATGCTGCTAAGAAAATATTTTTTTTAACAATTTCTTGCATTATTTGGATCACCATCAAGGGATCAGTTCATTGATGGGAAGCAGCCACTGGCAGAAGAACGAAAAGGGAGTGGCAGAAATGGGAAGGATCGTGTTACGCAGTTGTGGATCTGATATCACTCCTCCGTGACTTATATCTCATCCCTTAGATACATCTTTTGGCATAGTATTATCCAGGTGAACGTAAATCATCCGGGATTTAGAAGAACAAAGTCCTTTTAGAACAGGGATGTCAAGCTCAAGGACTGCGGGCCAGATCCGGCCCGCAATGTGGTTGTATCCGGCCTGCAGGGCCGTCCTGGAAAATGTAAGGGGCTGGCCCACGTCGCTTCAGCCCGGTCTACCCGCATCACTTTGGCCCGGTCTACCCAATGCAAAGAGGAAAGATGCCAACAGTTTGGGGAGTGGCGACAAGCTGGCCATGCCCACCCAGATGGCCACGCCCACCCAGATGGCCACGCCCAGTGAGTGGCGTCAAGCTGGCCACGCCTGCCCAGCCGGCCCCCTGAGGTCAACCCACAGCCCTGATGCAGCCCTCAATGAAATTGAGTTTGGCACCCCTGTTCTAGAACATCAACTCTGGAAGGGGAGTATTTGGCAAAGCCCCAAAACAGATTTGTGCTTCCATTTTAATTACCTGCTGTGGAGGAGAAGCAATGTTTCTTCTCCTCTGAAACAAAGTAAAAAGAGGAAAATGTTTTGGCAATCTGTTCAAATTGGCCATTTTTTCTTCTGTTTTCTCCAGGAATAAAGGAGCAGAAGGAAGTTGGACTTCCAAAATATTCTGATATTTGCCAAAAGTTCTGTGAAGGTGGACTTTTACCAGCAGTAGGAGAATACGCTAACAATCACTCTATAATTACTGGCAACTCCCTCAAAATAGTTACTTGCATCATCTTGAATGGAAATGCAACCATCTGAGGAAGAATATTCTGAACTCTGCTCTACTAAAAGGAAACCCTCTCCCTTTACAGAGAGTTCCCAAATTCTTAAATGTAATTTTCCCCGCTTCCACACCTCCCAAAGAATGTTTTTTTTTCTTCCAGCTGCTGAAGAAAAGTGGGGGCAGACGTACCATGAGTTATTTTGGCTGGAAGAGGCAAGAATGTGTCAGCAGAAAAACCACCCGGTCAGCCAGAGAAAGTGAGCTGCAAATTGTCCATTTCTAAAACGACATGTTCCTATGACACTTGCTGACTCGCGGGCCACCTGTTCAGCCATCAGTCACTGAGAGGGAAAAAGAAGCTTTCCTGAAAGAGAGATTCTGAGGGATCCAGGAACTTTCTCTCTCTCCCTCTCTCCCTCTCTCTCTCTTTCTTCTTTCTCTCTTTCTCTTCTCTCTCTCTCTCTCGTCTTTCTCTCCCTCTCTCCCTCTCCCTCCCTCTCCCTTTCTTCTTTCTCTCTTTCTCTCTTTCTTTCTTCTTTCTCTTTCTCTCTCCTCTCTCTCTCTCGTCTTTCTCTCTCCCTCTCTCCCTCTCTCCCTCTCTCTCTCTTTCTTCTTTCTCTCTCTCTCTTCTCTCTCTCTCATCTTTCTCTCTCTCTCCCTCTCTCCCTCTCCCTCCCTCTCCCTTTCTTCTTTCTCTCTTTTTCTCTCTCTTCTCTCTCTCTCTCGTCTTTCTCTCTCTCTCTCTCCCTCTCTCCCTCTCCCTCCCTCTCCCTTTCTTCTTTCTCTCTTTCTCTCTTTCTCTCTCTCTTCCTCTCTTCTCTCTCTTTCTTCTTTCTTCTTTCTCTCCCTCCCTCTCCCTCTTCCCTCTCCTCTCGGCCCCTAAAAGAACTCAACTTCAAACGCGAACATCATTTGGGCACCAAAGCGTGCAAGATACAGAAAACAGAAGAATGAGAGCTGCATTTATCCACAGGACAGGTGACAAGGGCAGTGATTTCTATGCACCATGGCTGAAGCAATAGTTCTGGGCCTATGCAAAAAATGCCCTCCAAATGAGGGGTAAATTATGAGGTCCTCCAGCACAAGCCTGCAAAGCCCCCTCCTCCATTACAGGTAGACCTCAACTTACAACAGTTCATTCAGTGACTGATTGAAGTTACAACGGCAGAGAAAAAAAGGGACTTATGATCTGTTTTTCACGCTTACGACTGTTGCAGCATCCCCGCGTGATCAAAATTCAGATGCTTGGGAACTGACTCACATTTATGACGGTTGCAGTGATCCCCTTTTGCGACCTTCTGATAGGCAAAAGTCGATGGGGAAAACCAGATTCACTGAACAACCGTGTTACTAATTTAACAACTGCAGTGTTTCACTTAACAACTGTGGCAAGAAAGGTCGTGCAATGGAGCAAAATTCACCCAACAAATGTCTCACCTAGCAACAAAAATTTTGGGCTCAGCCGTGGTCGTAAGCCGAGGACTACCTGTATTTCGTCTTGCTTATGCCCTCACATTAAGAATTCAGAAAGGCTTTTAAGCAGGATTGGCCCCTAATCTGGAACATTCTTGATGATTTCCTGTTGCTTGTAGCAAAGCATGCAAGGGCCTAGCCCTAGGCAAACCTCAAAATAGAGGGGTATGTCTGCGCGCACAAAAAATGGGTAAATGTTGCAGGAAGGCGTAGTAGCAGATATCATAATAACCGGGATTTCATTCTCATTGAAGATCATCCTGTATCTTAGCAAACATGTGGTCCAACCCTTTGAAGTCTCAAAAGTCAAGAGCAGATTAGTAGCAGTACTGTGCCATTGCTGAGGCTCTTTTTCCCCCTTTTCCAATCAAGGTCAGATTAAGATAGGAAAATACTCTACACCCCCTCCCCCAAACTAGACTATATAAAGCTAACAGCAACTCTTCCTCCTTCCCCCTCACCCCACTTCTTTTGGGCAAGGCTAGGGCAAGTACTAGGGTCTAACACTAATTTCTCAAGAAGAAAATGAAAACGAGGAATTGCTGACTGGCTGGATTTTCCATGCAAGCTTTTGCTGGCCAGGCGCGAGAACGCGCAGCCCAACGCACCCTGGTCCCGATCGCTTGTTAATTTCATCATTTCAGACTTTTATGGTTTTTCCAGTTGGTGCTGCTTTTATAAACAAGCATTTCAGTGACCTTCCCCTCCGGACATCAACGTTTTCAGCTCTGCAAGAATCTCAAGCTCTGAAAGTTTATAAATAAGCCTTCTATCAAGTTCCACAACAGGTGTGACCTCCCCCCCCCATGTCCTAAAACTGAACAGTTTCAACAAGCAAATAAAGACAGCTCAAGGCTGCCCTTAAAGGGGAAGCACGCCCAGAGAGAATAACACTGCTGTGCTCTGAGTCTACCATTGCTAAAGGCAACACTTGGGGGAAAGTGGCCAGAGAGTGACCTGACATGCAGCTGGTTTCCCCCAGATGTTATGCTTTTAGTGATGTCCTGCTAGAGCTTTGCTTTTCAGTGTTCAGCCTTGGGAAAATATTTATTTCTTTTTCAATTTAAGTTTCCCACTGGCTCAGTGGGTTCCCACTGCAGGTTATAAAGGAAGGAAAAATACCCCATCTCTTTAAAAAAAAAAAAAAAGCATAAGAGCAATGAGCAATTGAAACATCCGTAAGTAGATCTGGGGTTCACCACTGTGTTTCTTTTGTGTGTGAAGAAGAGTACTTCTGCAATTTGTCACGGAAAAGCTGATATCCTGTTCCAAGCGTTTTACAATCTCGGCTGCTGTTTCTTTTGGCTATGTGTGCAAATCGCCAGTCAATGTACAGTATCTAAGAGCCGAGGTGGCGCAGTGGTTAGAGTGCAGTACTGCAGGCTACTTCAGCTGACTGCTAGCTGCAGTTCGGCGGTTCAAATCTCACCGGCTCAAGGTTGACTCAGCCTTCCATCCTTCCGAGGTGGGTAAAATGAGGACCCAGATTGTTAGGGGCAATATGCTAACTCTGTAAACCGCTTAGAGAGGGCTGTAAAGCACTGTAAAGCGGTATATAAGTCTAAGTGCTAAGTGCTATTGCTATTGCTTTAATGGGATGAGACAAATACATGAAGCCAAAGCCTATACGCTTTAGTAACAACGGTAACATGGAACATCTAAGTTCAGAAGCAAAAGGCCTGTGAGGAACAAGCAAGAATAAGAGAAAAGAACAATCATGTTCAGATGTCTCGGGAATATTATTGCTGAGATCCGTCTAAAGAATTCAAACCTACTTCGGCACTTTCCAAATGCGACTTGCCTGACAATTGTGGGAAACAGAAGCTAGTCTGGGTACACCTTTGGCACACCCAGTACAGAAGCAGGGGTGGGTTCTAACTTACCTTGCTGCCGGTTCGCTTCCTCCCGTGCCACGTGGGCGCGCGCGCGCTTTGCGCATGCACGCATGCGCAGTGCCAAAAAATAAAAATAAAATCCAAAAAAAAAGAGCCAAAAACAAGATGGCGACGCATGCGCAGTGCCAAAAAATAAAAAAAAATCCAAAAAAAAAGAGCCAAAAACAAGATGGTACGCATGCGCAGTGCCAAAAAATAAAAAAAAAATCCAAAAAAAGAGAGCCAAAAACAAGATGGCGACGCATGCGCAGTGCCGGGGACTCGGCTTCTGCGCATGCACAGAAGGAAAAAAAGATGGCGACCGCATGCACAGTGCCAGAAGTCGGCTTCTGCGCATGCTCAGAAGGAAAAAAAAATTCAAAAGAAAAAATTAAAAAAAAAATTCAAAAAAATGATGGCGGCACCCACGGACCGGCACCGACCGAACCGGATCCGTGACGTCATCGTGACGTCACCAGCGGGTCGCTACCGGTTCGGGTGAACTGGTCCGAACTGGGAGGAACCCACCTCTGTACAGAAGCCCTTTTTGTGTCTGCACATTTTTCATCTTGAGGGAGTACTGCAGTATTGCTGCTTGAAATGTAAACTGGAAACTCCATCGCTCAAATCTCATCAGTGAATTTGCTATAATGTTTTGGGCAAAGCTCCCTTTCCCTCAACTCCAGCTCGTGTTCTGCAATGGGAGAATATCAATTCTGATTTGCCTTCATTCCCTTCCTCCTTTCCATTTTTTGGGAGAGGGCATGCTCCTACACCACAACACTGCAACTCGCAGTGCGAACTGTGAATTTGGGTGGAATATTTTGACCTGGCAAAGGCCTATGGCGCTGTTGTTCACTCTGAAATGAACTCACAAATACTTGGGCGTCAGAGAAGCCTGAAATAATGGAAAGAGGGATGAATGGATGGATAATAAATTGCTCTCTAAAAATATGTATTGTGTATATGGTAGTATATGGCTCTGAAAAGGATGCTAACTTTAAGTTGAACCTCCTTTGATTATTCTGGACTACTTGCAGTTGTAAAGAAGTGTCCTTCAAAAAGGGAAGAGTTAGATCTCAAACAGTGAGCAGACCCATTTCTGACATGCTATGGAAGAGTTTTTTGGTCCTAAGAACATCGTAAGTGCTCTTCTGAGAACAATAAGAGCAGCCATTTGGCTCATGGCATGTCCTCGTCCCCCTTAATGTACTTTGCTGTCTCGCCCCAGAGACAGCTAATGATTTCTCCAACACAACAAGTTGCAACAATGGATACATCATGCCAAAACTATCCAGAACCCGCATCAGTTGATGGGATTCATCCATCAGAGGGTTACATCGTCTGCTATTTTTTAGCGATATTTACAAGAAATCACTTTAGTCCCATTTCTTACATCTAGCGATTGATGTAAGAATTCACTTATCACTGAGGGACAGGCAAAATACGCTGGAGAAATGACATTATTTGAAACAAGGTTTTGAAGGATTCGATAACCGGCTCAAGGTTGATTCAGCCTTCCATCCTTCCGAGGTCAGTAAAATGAGGACCCAGATTGTTGGGGGCAATAGGCTAACATTTGTAAACTGCTCAGAGAGTGCTGTAAAGCACCGTAAAGCGGTATATAAGTATATAAGTATACAAGTGCTATTGTGGGGTCCCTGTTCTACTTGCATTCCATGGTTAAGAACTTTTATTTCCACATGCATACAGAGACAAAGAGTGACCTGGAGAGCTTTTGTTTTTGGACTGGTTGAGGTGGTTTTTTGTTTTTTTTTTAATTTCTGAGGGCTGCATGTTATTCTAGGAGGAGTTGTGATGTGAGGAAAAGGTTTTATTGTTGTGAGCTATATGATGCTTGTAAACTGCCTTGACCCTCTGAAATCAACAACTTAGAAACTTTTTAGTGAACAAATGAATGACTAAACTAGAAATAAAGTACTAGGAGTTGAAGGCAATGTAGCTATCTCCACTTAATGGCGGCGTTTACACCACACAATAAATTCTTAATCCATCTTAATAAAATATCATCGCTGTTGTAGCCAAACAAATAAAACGTGTTACCGCTTAATGCCTGGTTCATACAACATGCTAACACAGCATACTGAATCACAAACAGTCCCCATTTTAGCTTAGTTTAACATGTTTATCTAAAGTTGTTCTGATGGGCATGTTAATACTACACTTTGAATTGGCACAGTCAGTACACACCACTGAACAATGGAAGTTACTAATCTAGCAAAGAATCTTATTTTTAAAGACCTCTGATAAAATAGTATATGTTATTTTCTGCACTGTTGATGTACAAGACCATATATATTCTATAGTGCCTATTGGAGGTTGATTAAAGAATCATGTCTGTGTGTCTGTGGAGGTTCTCAGACAAAAAGTTTAATCAGTTCTGGCCAGAACTGATGAAGCTTCTTGGATGAGAAGCGAAACAACTTCTTCTTCTTCTTCTTCTTCTTCTTCTCCTTCTTCTTCTTCTTCTTCTTCTTCTTCTTCTTCTTCTTCTTCTTCTTCTTCTTCTTCTTCTTCTTCTTCTTCTTCTTCTTCTTCTTCTTCTTCTTCTTCTTCTTCTTCTTCTTCTTCTTCTTCTTCTTCTCCTCCTCCTCCTCCTCCTCCTCTCAGAGAACACCAGGAACCCCACAGTCCTCCTCCTCCTCCTCCTCCTCCTCCTCCTCCTCCTCCTCCAAAAAACAGTCCAGTTGCCTTTTGAAAAGCACCATCTCTGTAGCTTTCCCCAACTTGGTACCCTTCAGATGCATCAGCCTTCAACTTCCATGACAACCTTCAACTAATTTTTGGCCTACTGAGATCCCACTTGCTCATGTTTAAAGAGCATTGGAGGGCTTCTTGGGCAGAGGCAAAGAAACACCAGAAATCTGAAAGTGAAACCTTTGTGTACAGTTACATTTTTTGAATAGATTGATATAGGGAGAGAATGATCTAAGTGTAGAACTTTGGACAGATGCAGTTGGGGAGACTGGAATTTTTCATTTAGTTGAATGCTTATTTATAACTTTAAAATGAATAATGCACGATTTATTCACGCTAAATACATTTAATGCTACAATTCTATCCTTCTTTACAGTGGCTAAGTTCCTCTGGATTCACTTACTTCACTAGATCTATGTAAATGGATATTGCAGAGAAGGGCTGCAGAGATCTGGATAGATCACTCAGTTTGTCCCAGTCCCATCCACTGGTGGAATGCACTTAAAACAATATTTCATTCACGTTGTAGTAAGAAAAGACAATGACTCTGGGGTGGAATTTTACCTGAACAAGGACAGGTTTCCAATTCCCCCCCCCCCAGTTCTGCTCTTTCATTTGATAGACTTAAGACCCATGGCTTTCCTTTGGTTTTGGTTTTTCAATCCTGAATTAAGCCCCTAGCTTGATCCACCTCCTTTGGCCTGGCACCTGACCTGATTCCTGGCTCCTTTCTGAGAGCAAGCTGTAGTTCAGTCCCGGTACTTTGTAAGATTTGAACCCATAGCCATTAAGGATATGTTCTACCTCTTGTACCCTCTTTCCCCCCCCCCCAAAAAAAAAACATGGAGGGGAAGAAAGACCGAGTTCAGTGGCGCGATCCAGAGTGAGCAAAACCCATAAATGAAACCCGGAGTGCATCCCATCTTACCTACGCTACCTCCTGCCATTTGAAATTAAGAACTCTGGCTGCAATTTGTGCGACTGATTAAGAAGGTTGCTTGCAAAAGTAATTTACGCTTGTGGCGCTCCTAAATTTCTGGCCGCAACAGCAGGACAGGGTTGGAGGGAGGCAGCAATGCGCTTGCAAGCAAATATAGACAACAAATTAAAAACGATACCATTTTTGACAAAGTACTAGGCAGTAGTTGAAATATAATGAGGCACTTGTAGAGAAATGTCCCTCCACCAAGCCAGCATTTGCTGGGCGGATTAGCTGGCATTCCTTTTCTGCTATTGAGTGGTGTCACAAGCTAATAAATATTTCAGAATTGGCTGTATTCAGTCCAGCCCTTGTCCCGGTTGACGTCTGTTCTCTCAGTTTTCAGGAGACAGGTGCAGAAGGATAAAAAGGGATTTAATTACTAAACATCCCCAACTCCCTGTAACTCTGAAACACATGCTGTACTTTTTACTTATGTGCCCAAACATACACATACACGCACCCAACTGTAGACACACAGTTTTTGAACATGAGTGTCTCTATCGACCCACATACTCAACCTGTGTAATGCACACTTATGTAGCTCTGTGAGTTAGATGGGCGGACTACAAATTTGATAAATAAAAAATAAATAAATAAATAAATAAATAGTTACTGTCACACAAGTGTTTGCAGTGAAAAAACACCGTTCCACTTTACCTGACTTTTGGGGCCTCTGTTTTTCCTTTGGAACTGTTAACGATATGCCGCGTTGAGATATTTTAGCAGCGTGCACAATTTTGGTACCCCATCAACACAAAACAAAAACACTGAATGATTTGCAGTTGGATTCAGAGATCTGATTCCTTGTTGTTAAGATGTAAGAATTTTTAATTTCAAGTTTTGGCAACCCTGAATTAAAATGATTGTGTAGCTCTACCAGAACTTCCAATGAAATTGGTCTGGGATAATTAATATATAGACATAGAATGACAGAATTGGAAGGAGATCTTGGAGGTCCTCTAATCCAATCCCCTGCTCAAGCAGGAGACCCTATACCAAGGGTGGGGAAAGATGGCTCTTTTATGACTTGTGGACTTCAACTCCCAGAATTCCTGAGCCAATCATGCTAGCTCAGGAATTCTGGGAGATGAAGTCCACAAGTCATAAAAGAGCCATCTTCCCCCACCCCTGCCTTATACCATTTCCGTGGTGGTGCAGTGGTTAGAATGCAGTATTGCAGGCTAATTCTGCCCACTGCCAGGAGTTCGATTCTGACCGGCTCAAGGTTGACTCAGCCTTCCATCCTTCCGAAGTCGGTAAAATGAGGACCCAGATTGTTGGGGGCAAGAGGCTGACTCTGTAAACCGCTTAGAGAGAGCTGCAAAGCTCCATGAAGCGGTATATGTCAACGTTCTATTGCTATTGCTATTTCAGACAAATGACTGTCCAGTCTCTTTTAAAAGGCTTCCAGTGATGGAGCACCCACAACTTCTGAAAGCAAGCTGTTCTGCTTATTTATTGTTCTCACTGTTAGGAAATTTCTCCTTATTTCTAAGGTTACTTCTCTCCTTGATCAGTTTCCATCCATTGTTTCTTGTCTTGCCTTCTGGTGCAGGGTCCATATGAATGGATATGCTCCACAGTTGTAGGAACATGGAACTGGGTGAGCTTGGCTCATTTCATCTCCTTAGTAGCTCTGGAGATTGAGACTTTTTTAGTTGCGTCCTTGTGATTGACTGAGGGTTTATATTTTAATGCATGGATGAAGCACTAGAGGACATACCAAACTCTATCCTAACAGCATGAATTCTATGCCAGGGACCTCTGCGATTAAAAATAATTCTTCAAATATGCTTCTTTGGGCATCTGCAAAGATGATGCCCATCTTTGATTTCTCACTGAAGAAATTCCAGGCCCCAGGGAAGAGCGGGAATGAAAACTACCTTAAGGGTCTAAATTCTAGCACTATTAAAGAAGGCTTATTTTTTCCTTACCTTACCTTTTTTTAAACTGGTTGCCTTAGTATGGGCAAAGATCTTATCTGAAAGCTGTAACTTGTCAAGATGACGCTAAATGCTAAAGAAAGGACAAGTGATGGATGAGTGGAGCAGATGGTTTTGTGTCTGGTCGAAGGAAGAGAAAGTGTCACTCAGGTCCAATAGAGAATAGCATCGGATGCAGATCTTGGTTAATTAGTACATCAGAAAATTGGGGAAGAGGAGGAATTGTGTATCTTTTTAACAGGGGCTTTTAAAGATGCCCATGAATTATTAAGGAGGAAAACTGCTTTCTTTTGTTTTACTTGAAGTTAACCTTGGAAGACTCAACAGCATGATAGTCCTGGACATATGTTCACAGTTAATAAGCAGTGGAAGGCACAGCCGAGCAGATGCAAGAAAACTTAATTTGGGGGCCAAGTTTTATACCTGATCCTCTCCAGTAACTGCTGTTTGTTGTAAGGGTGAAAACTACCACCAAACATGAAATCCAAGGGGGGCAACCCTACATAGGAAGCTACCCTTCCATGACAGTTCACTGTGGCCAACTCGCCATGGCCAACTCACCACAGGCAACTCACCATGGTCAACTCACCACAGGCAACTCACCATGGTCAACTCACCACAGGCAACTCACCATGGCCAACTCACCACAGGCAACTCACCACGGTCAACTCGCCACAGCCAACTTACCACAGCCAACTAACCATGGCCAACTTGCTATGGTCGGCCAACTCACCACAGCCAACTAACCATGGCCAACTTGCCATGGTCGGCCAACTTGCCACAGCCAACTTGCCACACAAGCCGTCTTAACAGCATTATGGGCCCCGGGCAAAGCAGTGTACTGGGGCCCCTACGACAACTACTCACAGGAATAAAAATGTAAATGGTCGATAAAATTAAGCATATATTTATTTTATTGGCACGTCCAACAAAATCGGTGTTGAAAAACACAATAATACTCAGTAAGCCATACAGTTGCTGTATTTATTGTCAGGGTTCCAAGTAACACCCCCAACGCAATAAGACTCCGAGGCTTGAAGTTCCTCAAAGTTCCATTTTATTAGAGATGTCATATTGGCACATCTGGGAAAACCTGAATCTGAGAGCTTCCAGGTTTTCTCCACCCAAATGAAAGTTCAAGTCCCTGCCCAGCACCCACATGTCCATCATAGGATTCAATCAGGCACCGTCCAAAACTGAAGTTGCCTCCCAGTCACTTCATCACAGCTGCAGGGCACAGCGACCTTGACTTTCTGGAAAGAATGTTATTTAGACTACTACATATCACCTACTCCATACAATCCCCCCTCCCATTTTCCCACAGTAGAAAATGTGGCAGGCCTGAATACAAAAGGGTAAAAGATGGCTTCCAGGCCTGACAGGCTGCCCCCCTCAGACGAGAAGCTGATCCTGTAACGAGAATAATCAGGGGGTTAATACCATGCTCTTAACCACCTCTCCCCCCACCAGGGGGACCATTTGGCTTATCCGGGTACTTATCGTGGAATTGCTTAATCAGCCTATCTGCCTTCACATTCCAACTTTTGACCCAGGTAGTTTCAGACAAAGGGTACCCTTTCCAATGCACTAAATATTGTAAACGACCTCTATACAGTCTAGAGTCGAAAATTTTTTTCACCTCATAGTGGGTCTCTCCTTGTATGACTACACGAGGAGGAGGTGGTTGGGTCTGAGGTCCTACTCTAGACCCAAAGGCTGGTTTCAGCAAGCTACAGTGAAACACCGGATGAATTTTCCCTAATATGTGGGGGATGCTCAGTTGAACTGTTACTGGATTGATTATCTTCACTATTGGGAAAGGACCTAAAAACATTGGCCCTAACGTCTTGCTAGGCAGTCTCAACCGTATGTACTTGGTTGAGAGGAACACCTTATCTCCTACATGGAAGGGGGGTTGAAGGGAGCGGTGCTTGTTTGCCTGCTTTTTATATTCCTCTGCGGCGTCTGACAGCGCTTTCTTAGTATTCTCCCACCCTTTTTTCAAAGACTCCATCCATTCTCTAAAGACATGCAGGAGGGGGGTTCTCTGGGCAGTTCAGGCATGGTGACTTGGAACGGGGTTAATCCGGTGCTGCTGTGCACGGTGTTGTTGTAAGCCACCTCTGCAAACAGTAGCAGGTCCGCCCAGTTTTCTTGTTGGTAATCCACATAGCATCTTATGTATTGTTCCACCATTGCATTCACACGTTCCACCGCGCCATTCGTACTCAGATGGAAAGCTGAGCTAAGTCCTTGTGTGGACCCGACGGATCTCAGGAACTCTCTCCAGAATTTGGCCGTAAATTGGACTCCTCGGTCTGAGATGATTCGGCGGGGTATTCCATGCAGGCGGTAGATATGCTTGATGAACAGCTTAGCCAATTTCTTTGCAGAAGGCAGTCCGGAGCAAGCAGTGAAGTGGGCTTGCTGGGAGAATAAGTCGATTACTGTCCAGATTACTGTGTTCCCCCCACTCTCTGGGAGTTCAACTATGAAGTCCATTGCGATTTCTTCCCAAGGTCTATTGGGGTTTGTCACTTGTTGAAGGAGTCCAGGGGGTTTTCCTGGTCTCATCTTCATTGCAGCACACGTGGCACAGCTCTTTACGTAGTCTTCCACTTCTGCTTTCATCTTTGGCCACCAGAATTTCCTTCTAGCGAGGTGCAGGGTTTTCAGGAATCCAAAGTGACCGGCCAGCTTAGAGTCGTGGCTGCGCTGTAGCACTCCGAGTCTCAAGCTTGCGGGGACATACAGCTTGGATCCCTTCCATGCCAATCCATCCCTCATCGTTAAGACACCCTTGTTGTCTATGAGCCAGGGGTTGGCTGGTAGCGCCGCCTTTAGTGCAGCTGTCAGCTTGTCCGTGCTCGGGTCGGGTGGTCGCCTGGCTTGGCTTCTGGTGGTGACTTGTGCTGCTGATTGCGCAGGAGGAAGGATGGCGTGGATTACTTCCTCCCAGCGGCTGTCAAACTGCGGCTTTCTTGACAAGGCATCTGCTAACAGGTTCTTTCCTGCCAGGATGTACTTTAGTTTGAATTTGAAGCATCTAAAGTACTGTGCTCAACAAACTTGTTTGGGAGACAGTTTTCTGGGGGTTTTCAGGGCTTCCAGATTTTGGTGATCAGTCCAAACCTCAAAAGGCATTTTTCCCCCCTCTAGGAAAT
Organism: Thermophis baileyi; assembly: GCA_003457575.1. NCBI lineage: Eukaryota > Metazoa > Chordata > Lepidosauria > Squamata > Dipsadidae > Thermophis > Thermophis baileyi. Next base: position 306,134 of record QLTV01003150.1, read on the forward strand.
GTCTCCATGAGAGTAGGGCCCAGCAGATTGCGTAGGCTTCCTTCTCCCAAATTGCCCACCTCCTCTCCGTGTCGGTGAGTTTTTTGGACATGTAGGCACAAGGCAGGAGTTGGCCCTTGTCGTTCCTCTGTAGAAGCACTGCCGCCACCGCTACGTCGCTGGCATCGGCTTGTATGATGAATTGCTGCTCTGGATCCGGATACTGCAGGATTGGCTCCTGGGCAAAAAGTCATTTTAAGTTCTCAAAGGCTTTTGACAGTCCATTGTCCAAGCGATTGGCTGAGTTAGCTTTTGCTTCGCTGGAGAAGACCCCGTTTTTAACAGTTCTGTCAGGAGTAGGGCAACCTCCGCGAAAGCCGGGATAAATTGCCTGTAAAAGTTGGGAAATCCCAGGAAACTTTGAAGTTGTTTGCGCATGCATGGGGGTTGCCAGTCAAGCACCACCTTCACTTTTCCTGGGTCCATTTCCATGCCTCCGCTGGCAATCCGGTAGCCTAGGTAATCCAGGGAACTGAAAATCCAGTAGCCTAGGTAATCCAGGGAAGTTTTGTGAAACTCACATTTTGACAGTTTGGCGTAAAGTTTGGTGGCAAGGAGTTTTTTTAGTACTTCTTGTACCAGCTTTACGTGTTCCTCTAGAGTTTCACTGAATATGAGAATATCGTCAAGGTAAACAAGGACCCCTTGATATAGGTGCTCATGTAGCACTTCATTAATTAGCTACATGAATACTGCGGGGGCTCCCTGCAAGCCGAATGGCATGACTTTAAATTGGAAGCTGCCGAACGGGCAGTTAAACGCAGTTTTCCACTCGTCTCCTTCTCTGATTCTTATGCGATAGTATGCTTCCCTTAAGTCCAATTTGGTGAACACCTTGCCCTTCGATAAGTGGTTTAGCATGTCCTTCATGAGGGGGAGGAGATAGGTGTTCTCCACACACACGGCATTAATCCCACGAAAATCAACGCACAGCCTCATCCCTCCATCTTTCTTCTCTTTGAAAAGCACCGGGGCTGCCACCTTGGATTTTGCGGGCTGGATGAAACCCCGTGCCAGATTGGCATCTATGTACTTCCTTAATTCCTCCATCTCTTTCGGGATCGTGGAGTACATTTTCGGCTTGGGTAGTTTAGCCCCTGGTACAAATTATATCGCGCAATCCGTCGGGCAGTGAGGGGGGGGAGGAAGTTGCAATCCTCTTCACTAAAAACCCCCGCTAGGTCTCAGTACTCTTTTGGCACTTGCTGGCTACCAGGTAGGCCGTCGGTGGCCAGGGCTGCGGGTTCAGGCCTGCTGGTTTCTTTTAGGGTTTCGGCTTTTAGGTGATGGTCCTGTTTCACAGGTGGCAACAGCCCAACACCGATGGTTATTTTCCTGTAGACGTCCTCCCAAGAGATGGTGGGGCCCCACTTATCAAGCCATGCAAGTCCTAGTATGACTGATTCAGTCATCTTTGGGGTTATTACAAAATGGAGGAGCTCTCGATGATGGCCCATCTCCAGTCTGACAAGTTCAGTGATCAATGTGGCCAGGGGGCCCCCAATTAGTGTCCCGTCAACTTGCTCAAAGCGGATGGGGTGAGCTAGGGGTCTCGTGCATATGCCTAACTGTTCAACTATGGGGAGGCTGATTATGCATCGCGTGCAGCCGGTATCTATGATGGCCTCTACCTCCCCTTGGACCCCCATTTCTGGGACTACTATCTTGGCTTTGATAGCGAAGGGGCAGATGGCTGCACTTACCATCGGGTCGTCGTCACCGCTGCTTTCCCCTGCGGGGTTTGGAGGGGGTTCATTGGCTGGAGTTCCCTCGGCCTCGTTGGGAGGGAGAGGAACTTCCACAGCCTGGTTGGTGAAGTGTCCTCTTTCAGGCAGCTTCCGCGGGGCTCTCTTCGTCCTGGCTCTGGCTGGAGACCAGGCTTGGGGAACTGGAGCTGGGGCCAGGCATTCCGAGGCCCGGTGCCCGTGTTGGCCACACCGGTATCACTTGAGAGTCCCGGACGGGTGTGGGAGGTGGCGCTTCTGCTTTCTTCACCTGGGCTCGGCGTCCAAGGGGTCTCCTGGCCGGTTTATCCACAACTGGTTTCTTGCGGGGGTGAATTTCCAAGTCCAAAATGACAGCTGTGTTGTACCATGCTTGTATTCGGTCCAGTACTTCCCTGATGCCACAGGCTTGCCTAAGGTCTGGGTCAAGAGCCTCCTTGAAGGTATGCACTAGTAGGCGTTCTGGCCAGTCTTGTACTTTTCCAGCCAGCCTCCAAAACTCCCAAATTAATACCTTTGCGGGCCTGCCGGCTTGCTTCAATGCCTTAATTTGGGTCTCGGCTTCCTCTTGCTGGGCAACGTTGCTGAATCTGGTCCGCATCAGATTCATTGGCTTCTTCGTCGTGAAGCTCAGCTATCCATTCTGATGCCTCTCCCTCGTTCATGCCCTCCGCGATGGCGGAAATCAATTCCCGATCAGACAGGTATTGGTTTCCATATTGGTCGATGTGGGCTCAGACGTGGTTAAGAAAGTAGGCTAACTTCCCGGGGGTCCCATCAAACGTCGGCCGGAACCGTGGGGGAGGAATGGCTGGCGGGACCTGTTGCTGGGCTTGCGCGGGTGGTTGACCAGGCACCTGCTGCTGGGCTGGAAATGGTTGCGGGACCACCGGCACTTGTTGTTGAGCTTGAGCTTATTGGGGAATCGCGGCTGGTGGCTGCAGGTGCAGATGTGGCTGAACAGGCACTTGCGACGGCGTCACGACTGGTTGCTGAAAAGAACCGAGTGGTTGGAAAGGCATAGGTTGCTGGATCGGGTCTGGTATTGCACCCATCCCTGCCCTGGGTAGAAAGCCCACCCAGGAGGGATCTGGCTTGCTGGTGGCAGCCCGAATCTGGGTTGGTGTTGAGGGGCCGGTAGACTCCAGAACCCTTGTGGTGGGCCCTGCATTCCGTGGCTGGGCTGGCTCAATAGGGCTGGATGCTGGGTCATCTGTGCCTCGGGGGTAACAGAACCCACAGCTGGTCCGGGTTGAGGCGTGAGGCTGTGAGCCGACCACCGTGCGCCGAGTGAAAGGGCACGGGTGTTCTGCTCCACTGCACTGCAACTCCCTGACCTGGGAAGGTGATTGTTGGCTGTGCCAGGGTCCACTTAGGTTGCTCGGTGCCGGGGGGCTGAGTTGTCCCGCTCACACTGAGCTGGCTCAGTTGCTCCAGGAGACCGGACAGCGACTGGCTGTGTGATGGCGGCGGGGAGCTCCACTCCCCAGAATGCCTACGGCGCGTCTGCTTTGGCATTCTCCACTCGAGGGTCGGAGCTTGTCCCGCACCCATTTGTGGTTCCAACAGCAACTCCTGGGTTGGGGTAATTCCCACAGCTTTGCCTTGCAGGGTCAGGTCCATCCGTGAGCTCTGCTCAGGCATCAGCAGTTGGGTGCGGCTTCTGCGGCCTTTATGGCTTCCGCCATGGCCGGTGAAGGACAGTAGAGGGCTCCTACAGGAGTTGTTGAGCTATTGCCTGCTACTTCCTTCGTGGAGTTCTTGTCTTCCTCCATCTTCCCTGAGTCTTCGCATTGCCCGAGCTCGGGTCAACGCTTGGGGCTCAGGACCGGGACAGCACCCTAAAGTTCGGGGGAGCTGCTTTAGTTTAGAGAGAGATTCAGGTTAATGTCAGGATTCCAAGTAACACCCCCACCGCAATAAAACCCCGAGGCTTGAAGTTCCTCAAAGTTCCATTTTATTAGAGATGTCATATTGGCACATCTGGGAAAACCCAAATCTGAGAGCTTCTGGGTTTTCTCCACCCAAATGAAAGTTCAAGTCCCTGCCCAGCACCCACATGTCCATCACACGATCCAATCAGGCACCATCCAAAACTGAAGATGCCTCCCAGTCACTTCATCACACCTGCCGGGCACAGCGACCTTGACTTTCTGGAAAGAATGTTATTTAGACTACTACATATCACCTACTCCATACAACCCCCCCTCCCATTTTCCCACAGTAGAAAATGTGGCAGGCCTGAATACAAAAGGGTAAAAGATGGCTTCCAGGCCTGACATTTATATGATACAAGGTGCATTGAAGGTTTAACATACACAGATTAGTATAGGACCTCTATGCTCGTGGGGCCCACAGGCAAGTGCCCATCAGGCCCATGCGTTAATACAGCCCTGGCCACAGCCAACCCACCACAGCCAACTCGCCACAGCCAACTCGCCACAGCCAACTCGCTACAGCCAATTCACCATGGCCAACCTGTCATGGTCGGCCAACTGACCATAACCAACTGACCACAACCAATTTGCCACAGCCAACTTGCCATGGTCAGCCAACTTACTACAGCCAACTCACCATGGCCACCTCGCCACAGCCAACTCATCACAGCCAACTCGTCACAGCCAACTCACCATAGCCAACTCACCACAGCCAATCACCACAGCCAACTCGCCACAGCCAACTCACCATGGCCAACCTGTCATGGTTGGCCAACTGACCACAACCAACTGACCACAGCCAACTGACCACAACCAATTCGCCACAGCCAAATTGTCATGGTCAGCCAACTCACCACAGCCAACTCGCCACAGCCAACTCGCCACAGCCAACTCGCCACAGCCAACGCACCATGGCCAACCTGTCATGGTTGGCCAACTGACCACAACCAACTGACCACAGCCAACTGACCACAACCAATTCGCCACAGCCAACTTGCCATGGTCAGCCAACTCACCACAGCCAACTCACCACAACCAACTTGCTACAGCCAACTCGCCACAGCCAACTCACCACAGCCAACTCGCCACAGCCAACTCGCCACAGCCAACTCGCCACAGCCAACTCGCCATGGCCAACTTACCACAGCTAATTGTCATGGCCAACTGGCTATGGGGAAACTTGCTGCAGGACAAGAATTACACTAATATCAAAGAAATGGTGGAATAGAATCATTAAAGAAAGGATGCAGAAGGAGGGACAGAATAAAATATGAATGACAAGAATTAAAATATTTTTAAATTTATTTTAAATAATTAAATTGAATTGTTAAATGGAAATGGGGCACTGTAACCCCTTCTGTCATCTGCAGAAAATTAGTTTGACAACTGCCCTGCCAAGGAACACATATACCGGCAGTCCTCGACTTACGACAGTTTGTTTAGTGACCATTCAAAGTTACAACTGTGACCATTTTTCACAGTTACGACCTTTGCAGCATCCCCATGATCATATGATCAAAATTCGTATGCTTGGCATCTGATTCCTATTTATGACTGTTGCTGTGTCCCGGGATCATGTGATCCCCCCTTTTTTTGCGACCTTCTGACAAGCAAAGCCAATGGGGAAGCCAGATGCACTTAACAACAGGGTTGCTAACTTATCCACTGCAGTGATTCACTTAACAAGTGTGGCCAGAAAGGCCGTAAAACGGGGCGAAACTCACTTAACAGATGTTTCACTTAACCACAGAAATTTAGTGCTCAATTGTGGTCGTAAGTCGAGAACTACCTGTATATGTGTATGTGTCCACCTTTTTCAACCTGGGACGCTTTGTTTGAGTTGGGTGCCATCTCCTACCATATATACTTTTCCTGGCTTACATACCCCATTTGAAGGGCGTTCATCCCAAAGTGCATCGCTAAATGTCTATGGAGATTCTCAGTCATCCAGATCATGGGTTGTCCCAAAGGTGCTTTTTTTTCAAGAGGCAACTGGACCAGGGGTGAAATTCAAAATTTTTCCCTACCGGTTCTGTGGGCGTGGCTTGGTGGGCATGGCAGGGGAAGGATACTGCAAAATCTCCATTCCCACCCCACTCTGGGGCCAGCCAGAGGTAGTATTGGCCGGTTCTCCGAACTACTCAAAATTTCCACTACCGGTTCTCCAGAACCTGTCAGAACCTGCTGAATTTCACCCCTGAACTGGACCTTCTTTGTCCCCCCCCCGCTTTTTTTGAAGATGTTTCTCTTCTCATCCAAGAAGCTTCTTCAGCTCTCAGAGGATGAGAAGCGAAACGTCTTCAAAGAAAAAGAGAAACCAGAAAGTCCAGTTGCCTCTTGGGACAACCATGACCTGGATGACTGAGAATCTCCATAGACATTTCCCCGGCTTGGTTATCTGAATCCATTCCTAGTAGGAGACTCCTTCCACTAATCTGGAGTTGGTACAGCCTGGGTACACACAAGCCAAGCCAGAGGGAGCCACAAGAGAGAGGGGCCTCTGATTTCCCGTGTGCTGGGGGCTTTTTTGTTTTTTTGTTTTGTTGTTGTTGTTATTTCCCCTCACCACCTCCTTGTTCTGCCAGAGCAGCCATTTATGCGAAGAGATGAAAGGGCAAACCGTCTCCCTGCCTTACTCTCGCCCCCCCTCCCCTTCCTCCTCCCCCCCCTCCTCTTTTTGTGGCTTTCCTGAAAGCCTATTGGTTGCTGCCCGAGATATCCTGAGAGATGTGGCAATTAATTTTCTTTTAATCAAGGTCGGATGAAGTAAATTGGTGCGGCTCTGCAGCCCCTCATTTTCTGTTTTTGCAGTGATGCAAAACAAATATGATCAAATTATGCTCCTTCTCACCTTATTGAATTAGAAAGCGTGACTGATCCAGAAGAGCTGAGATGCTCTCTCTATACTATACCAAACACACCATCCTCCCTTCCACCACCTATCCACCCACCACCTCCAACCTTCCTCTAAATGAAAGCTAGGTTGACCTCTTCCTCTTCCGCTGGATGTTTTTATCCTACAAAACCAGAAAGAGAAAGCAAAGTTAGAATTTCTGGAGGCTGGGTGCCATGCCTGAACAGGCTCCTTCTCTAGTGGCTTAGCCTCGAAAAGAAGGGAGGCCTAGAGAAGAGCCTTGGGGTGAGAGGCAATGAGAGAAGACCAATAAATGGATATCAACTTATCTCCATCAAGACCAGTATCATGATTTTGACTGGGAGGAATCAAAGCAGAGAAATTCTTTCCCATGATAGTTTGCAGCCGGATCTTTGACTGGTCAGAGATGTTAGAGAGAGAACTAACAACTTTCTAAATCCAGAGCAAGTGCTTGACTAGCAAATATGAATCTCTCCTTTAAAATCAGACTCTTCCCATTCTGGGAAATTTATTTGGAACTGTTGTTTTCCTGTTTGCAGTGCTTTTGTTTCATGAGAAAAAAAAATAGGTTCCAGCTGTTAATTTGGAAGCGTCTCAGACTGTTTCTAACCTAACCTGCTACAAGAAAAACATGCCCCCACCCACCTCCCGTCCATTGGAGATTTTGCATATTATTATTTTGTTCTCTTAATCAAAAATGAATGTTATTCTGATTGACAACAATGTGTCTGGAAAACATAAATCAAGTCAAAATTGGTACAGGATGTAAGCGATGTTTGTAGTCACGCCACAAGCATGGAAATCAGGATGCGGAGATTCTGGGTTTTTTTGAGAGGTCAAGCTTCTAGTCCACAAAACCGGGAACATAGATTTGAAAATACATAGGGAAGGTCTGCTGGAATTTCAAAAGGGAGGTTGAGCAGAATTTCCAAAGTGCAGACTCCTGAATATTTCACTGCCCTTTTCCTAATAGTGCAGAAGAAATATTATTATTTTTTATTATTTATTAAATTTGTATGCCGCCCAACTCCCAAGGGACTTATAATGCAGAGAAAGTACGCAGAGCCTAAATATTCTATCCATTTACAAAAATGTATGCATGTAATTCAGCCTGTTCTTTCTGGACCCAGAATTTAGGATTCTTTAGACACACTTGTGTGTAGTCACCTATGTGTCTACACATTCAATATACATCCCTAAATATATATCCCTACAATAAATATTCTCTCCCCCTCCCTCTCCCCCTCCCTCCCTCCCTCTCTCCCTCTCCCTCTCTCTCTCTCTCTCTCTCTCCCCTTCAAAATCTTAGAATTATAAAGATCCAGAGCTGCTTTTGAACTGGTAGCAAATGATGTCCATAATTACCCAGAGTTTTGAGTGTTGTAATGCCAGGTTGAAATCAATATTCTTCCCCTTGGCATGTTATAATTATCCATCTTGACTCATTGGGTGGATAAAGAGATCAAAATAGTCGGGTGTGTAAATTTAAGCAAACCCTTCAGCAAAGGCCATGGCAGATACCCCTAACAAAATAAACTTGTAGATTAATCTTCAGCAAATCTTCTGCTAGCACAGATCTCACAAAACGATTGTGTGGGCTTCAGTGCTCTTCCTACAATCCCCCTATTGAACAGAAGATCTCGAAATAGTCAGAAAAAATCTCCAGGAGATGCTAATTCCTCAGAAGAGATTCCGGAAGGGTAGCTGTATAATCCACATTTTTGAAAGCAGATTTCAAAGGGAAGTCCCAGTGACTATTGGGGTGGAGGCATGAGCTCATGTTGAATTCCAACCCTGCAGTCAGCATAGGTCTTCGCAGATTGTGTAATGCTTGGCATTGTTACTCATTTGTTTTTTGGGGTCCAAATATTATTCTTCACAGAAATAATTATTTGTCCCAGATATTGCATGTGCTCAAACTTACACATCATAATTTAGCTTCTATATATGGCAAGTGTTGATGAGAGCCAACGTGTTGTAATGGTTAAAGAGCTCAGGAAATCCAGGATCTGTTCCTGCCTTAGGCACAGAAGCTGGCTGGGCCACTTTGGGCTAGGAACTCTCTCAGCCCTTTGCTAGGAAGTGGGGGAAAAAACAAACAAACCACAGCATACAATCTTGCTTAGTTGGACTATTACTTTAAAAATCAGTTCTATTTTAAGACAATTAAAAAGGGCTGTCAAAAAAAGTAGAAAATCTTATTTAAATTGTCAAACAGAATAGTCGGAAGAGACTTTGGAAGTCTTCTAATCAACCCACTACTCAAGTAGAAGACCCTATACCATTCCAGACAAATGGTTGTCCAGACTCTTCCGGAAAACCTCCAGTGATGGAGCACCCACAATTTCTGGAGAATGCTGTTCCACTGGTTAATTGCTCTCATAGTCAGAAAATTTCTCCTTAGTTCTAAGTTGGATCTCTCTTTGATAAATTTTCAACCATTACTTCTTGTCCTGCCCTCAGGTGCTTTGAAGAAAAAATTGCGTGCCCCTTCTCTGTGATACCTCCTCAATTATCACGTCACCCCTAGTCCTTCTCTTCGTTAGACTAGACATATCTAGTTCCCGCAACTGTTCATCGTACGGTTTAGCCTCCAGCCCCTTAATCATATATGTTGCTCTTGTCTTCTTGTCTTTCTAGAGCCTTAGCATCTTTTTTGTATTGTGGTGACCAAAACTGATGCAATATTCCAAGTGTGACCTTATCAAAGCATTATAAAGCAGTACTAACACTTCACGTGATCTTGATACTATCCCTCTGTTGATGCAGCTAGGGCAGATTTGAATCCAACACTTAAAAGACACATTGGGTAGCCCAGTTGAAGCTTTTGGGGAATAGGCAGCAATCAAGTTTCATAGTCTTGGAACCAATGCAAAAAGGAACAAGATCCACTTTGCTATTGTATCCTGAAGTCTATCAAGCAGACTGAGAAAACGTATTTTTTTATTTTTTTATTTTTTATTTTATTTAGGAAATGGAAAGATTTTGCAAGCAGTTACACATCGCAAGAACTGCACCCACCTTTCCACATATTTATTCCAACAATCATGATCACAACCACACCTCATGTTACCGTGTGGTATCACTTTCCTATTCTCCTGTTCAATCTCTTCCATGCTTTATGACTCCATATCGCTCTTCTCCTTCCATTTCCTTCACGCTCGATGTCTTTCAGGCACTTGAATCTTCAGGCTGTGTCAAATACATTAGGTTCTTGCAAGGAGCTGCTGGAATAGGGGGAGGAGAGGAGGAGGAGGAGGAAAGTCTAACATTCGAGGTCAGCAAAATTCGCCAGCTCTGATTTTTTGGCACACAGTCCTGTTTCTGTGAATCACTGTCCATTTCCACTTCTGATGAGTGCTTCAGATGCAAACTTAGAAAGAATCTTTATCACTCCAAGAACGGAGAACTAATGGTCCAACCTACGGATCAAGCCTTCTGGCAAGATTGGCCTCTCCTGGGAATTGAGAGCAGTGCAGCTTTAACGGTGTGTATGTTTGTGTTTTAATCTTCTCCAAGAAAAGTGTCTTCTTTGGGCCTCTCGTGCTACCCAATGTTCAAAACCTGTTCGTATCTTATAAAGCACACACACACACACACACAAAATGTAAGTCTTGGGAGACAACACACCATTTTTGCTGCAGTTATTCAGGAAGATCTTTAAAATGCACAGCAGAAGCTCAGATCCCCCCCCCCACCCCCAGAAGGTGTCTCATTGCTACTTTATTTGTATCACATGAAGCCTTATCTTGAATTCCTATAATTTTACAGTCATAGTGGCATTCTGAATATCTTTTACAGTATCATATGCCAGTTCATATAACATTACATCCTTTGTATGTAAGTCCCAGATGTTGCAGACTTTCTGCCTTGCTTTCAAAATAAAATGCTTCCAAGAGAACTGGTCTAGGTAAATACAGTATATAAAGTTCCCAATATAAATCCCCAACTTTCCACATCCTGTCATCTCCAGCTAATATGGCCAGTAACCCAGATTGATCAGAGTTCTGTTCCAACAACATCTGGGACTGTTTGAGGTCTATTACCCCATTAGAATATCACAAAGCTTACAATTAAAATACGATCCAAACAGATACCGGTACAAACTGTTTGTCTCTTGTGTGCCTACACGCCTACACACATATATATGTAAGAGCCTCACCCTCAGATAGGTTTTAAAATAAAAATATTTCTAAGACAGCTTAAAAAGGAAGGCAGCTTGACAGGCTTCCCTGGGAAGAAAACTTCACAATAATGGTGCCACGATAGAGAAGGTCTCGAACACGCCAAAGAACACCAAACTTTATTTTTAAGGTTCAAGGTAGGTTAGAGTAGTAAATTAACAATTCTGCTTTTATTTTAAAGTCCCTTGAGTTGCTTTCAGTCATAATGTTCATAATTGTTTTTTGTTTACTTAAAAAAGAGTTCCCTTTTTTTTTTTTTGTTGTTACACAGTAGTCCTCAACTTACAACGGTCCACTCAGTGACCGTTCCAAGTTACAAAGGGACTGAAAAAAGTGACTTAGGACCTTTTTCCACACTGTTGCAGCATCCCCATGGATCACATGATCCAAATTCAGACGCTTGGCAATTGGTTCATATTTATGACGGTTGCAGTGTCTTGGGGGTCATGTGATCCCCTTTTGCGACCTTCTGTCGATGAGGAGGCCAGATTCACTTAACAACCGTGTTATTAACTGCAGTCAGAGGTGGGTTCCTGCCGGTTCGGACCGGCTCTATAGAACCGGTAGCGGGAATTTCCCCCTGCCCGCCGAACCGGCAGCGATGGCCAGCTGGACACGCCCCCGAACCGGCTCTCTCGGAGGTGCCATAGGCGCCGCCATCTTGTTTTTTGCTTCTGCGCATGCGCAGAAGCTTGGTTTTTAGCACTGCATATGCGTGTGGCGCGCCCACACGGCGTGCAAGTTGCGCACGCCCACGTGGCGCGTGAGGAAGCGAACCGGCAGCGAGGTAAGTCAGAATCCACCCCTGACTGCAGTGATTCACTTAAGATCTGGGGCAAGGAAAGTTGTAAAATGGGGCAAAAGTCACTTAACAACTGTCTCACTTAGCAACAGAAATTTTGGGCTCAATTGCGATCGTAAGTCGAGGACTACCTGTAATTGACCTGCCTTTCCTGTGCTGCTTATTCACTTCTGAGCTACGTTAGAGTGGACAGTGAAGCTTTTGATGCCCCAGTATTGTACATATAATGGCAGCTAAACAGATGGACATCCCCACCCTATGACATCACAGTTTAAAAAGTAGAGCCCTGCCAGTGGAGCCTCGTCTATTCATACATACAACTTCCTAAACCCGGGTTTTAGGCAGTAAGGGGAAATGTGTGCACCAGAAGTGTGATACCTGGGCTGTTCGGATGGAAGGTACAGAATAGGTGGTACCTTGCTCAACAGTAGTAAATGTGAGAGGGATCTTGGAGTCCCAGTGGACAATCACTTAAATATGAGCCAGCCGTGTGCAGCAGCTGCCAAAAAAGCCAACACAGTTCTAGGCTGCATCAACAGAGAGATAGAATCAAGATCACGTGAAGTGCTAATACCACTTTATAATGCTTTGGTAAGGCCACACTTGGAATACTGCATCCAGTTTTGGTCGCCACGATGTAAAAAGGATGGTGAGACTCTAGAAAGAGTGCAGAGAAGAGCAAGAAAGATGATTAGGGGACTGGAGGCTAAAACATATGAAGAACGGTTGCAGGAACTGGGTATGTCTAGTTTAATGAAAAGAAGGACTAGGGGAGACATGATAGCAGTGTTCCAATATCTCAGGGGTTGCCACAAAGAAGAGGGAGTCAAACTATTTTCCAAAGCACCTTTTGAGGGTAAAACAAGAAGCAATGGGTGCAAACTAATCAAAGAGAGAAGCAACTTAGAACTAAGGAGAAATTTCCTGACAGTTAGACCAATTAATCAGTGGAACAGCTTGTTGTGAATGCTCCAACATTGGAAGTTTTTAAGAAGATGTTGGATAACCATTTATCTGAAGTGGTGTAGGGTTTCCTGCCTAAGCAGGGGGTTGGACTAGAAGACCTCCAAGGTACCTTCCAACTCTGTTATTCTATTCTATTCTATTCTATTCTATTCTATTCTATTCTATTCTATTCTATTCTATTCTATTCTATTCTATTCTATTCTATTCTATGCTATTCTATTCTATTCTAAGAATAGTGTAGCAGGCCTGAAGCCCACTGTCCTATGTATTTCCTTCCACCTGAGTTTGTCTAATGCCACTCTTTGGCTTTTCTGGATGATTTAAACAAGACGGATACGTGCCTATAATAAAATAAAGGGAGGCAGCTCGAAGGAGAAGCAGGCCTTCTGCACTTGGAATAACGTCTCTCTGGTAGAAGAGAAAGTCTAACTCTTAATGAGCAAACTGCCTGCACAGCAGTACTGACTTGAAGAAAACTGTTGGTGGGGGGGTCATCTTCATGAAGGAGAGGCTAATTTTTTTTTTTAAATCTTCGAAAGGAATGCCCTTCATTCGCATGGCAGGATTTTCTCCAGTCCCACCGAAAGTGGCTCCGTGCCACTTTATACTATGGAGGGTCATTAGCAAAAATCATTAGCTATAATACGACCTCCCCCATAAATCTCACCCCTCCTCCTGCACCTGGAACACTTGTCCATGCCTAATTTCCATCTCCCTAATTTTATGATTTGTCCCTCATTTGATAGAGACTTCCATTAATTGTATAGTAAGTGCTTCCAGAGGAAAAGGCTGTAGGGCTGACCCCATCTAGGAAAGGCATGACATGGTTTTTCCCTCGACCCCCTCCTATCACTATAGGATGAAGTTCTGCTGAAATATAATAATTTCCTCTTCAAAAGGGCATCGCTCCAAATCTTAAAGGCACAGAGGCATTTTCCTGGATGGGCTGCAAAGGAATATGCAGGTTTGAAGAGAAATGTAGGGTAGGTAAAACTTTGGGAGAAAAAGGCAGTGAAGTGGTTTGGGGGTGAAAGTTGTGCTTTTTTTAGATGATCCTTAAATGTTGGCAAAATAAGGGAAAGTACAAGGCAAGACAAACTATTCCTTGACATCTCTTGATTTGGTAACTATTAGAGATTGTGGGGAAAGATCTTTAAGCCATGATTTTCTAAAACATTGCGTGAAGCTATGATTTTTTTTTTTTAACCTCAAGTCTGTTATACACTTGTCCCATAGAAAGAAAGAAAAAAGATGGCAAGGATATTAGGTGTATTACATTAGCAATAGCACGTAGACTTATATACAGCTTTACAGTGCTTTACAGCTAAGTGGTTTACAGAGTCAGCCTCTTGCCCCCAACAATCTGGGTCCTCATTTTACCCACCTCGGAAGGATGGAAGGCTGAGTCAACCTTGAGCCTGGTGAGATTTGAACTGCCAAATTTCAGTCAGCCGGCAGTCAGCAGAAGTAGCCTGCAGTACTGCACTCTAACCACTTGCGCCACCGTGGCTCATTGAAGGCTTACTGAAACTAGGACAGTAGTTCAGGATCCAATCTGGGTCAGTCACCAGGACCAGAGGTTTGGTCTTCCAAGTTTTCGGGCTCATGCTGGAGCCCATCCTCAGGGAACTTGTCTCTCTCTCTCTCTCTCCAAAAGATGACCAACTCAGATTGGATCTTGCAGTATCACCCTGGGACACGTATATTTGCCTTCATTCGCAGGACAGCAATGTTGATATATGTATGCCAATGTCTTTTAGTTCACTCTAATTAAAATAGCCAAGCATCGGTATAATCCAGAATTTGCGAAGCCGTGTTATATAGAGTACGAGCATTGGCTGTTCTAGTTTTTGGGTTGTGTACTCTCAAAGCTAAACCTTCCCTACCGGTAAATGCCAAAATTTGCAAACCAGCATGCAAATGCAAACATCACAGTAGACAGGAGGTGGAGTCCAGTTGGAATATAATTGACTTCATAGCTCTGCCTGCTGAAAAACTGGTACGGCTGGACCAGGCTGGCACGTCTTGCAGTAAAGTCTCCCTTGAATGGAGCTACATTCCTGGTGATTTCATGGATATGTCTACGTAGTTCTCTGGACTGTGTTACAGAGGTGGCTTGCTATTCTTTCTTATGGGATGTTTTGTCTTCGGGGACTATACAATAGACTGGCAGGTGGACAATTCTCTAGTCCTGAGATTTCCTGGGAATCTTTCACCCAAGTAACTAGATCCAAGACCTGTTCCATTTTATTTGCTGAATGAAGGCTCCACAAAGCAGATTTTCTAATGGGGAAGTTTGGGCTTGGTCAACCTCATCTGGACCGTTATGGCTTTTAAAATAGTTGGTCAAAATCAGCATTTTAAAATGAGCCTAGAGTAGACACTGGCGGCCAATAAGGTGGGCATAGAACAGGAAGTCCGAAATTCAGATCAAATGGTTGAAAGTTCCAGTCAAAGGAGATCACAAGTAATCTTGTCAGATGAAAATTCTGGAAGTTGTAATCCCAACAATATTGGAAGACACCAGAGTGGAGAAACCAGTCATAATCAATCCCAAAGTAGTTATGGTTGGGTTGGGTTGGCACCCTCATGAAAGGTTGCATGTGAAAATCAAGGAACTGTGTATCTTTTCAATATGATGGTCTATGACCATATCTCAGCTCAGTTGTTGGAACGACACCATTGTGCTGCAGAATCAGAGCAATTGGAGTGTCGTTAATGCAGGAGAAAAAATGAACATCCAGACTACCGAAGGCACAAATTTGAGACAGTCTTCATCCCCGACATTTTTAATCTCTGCATCATGTTGAAAGATGCAGCAATTTCACACAAAGGAGTGTTCAGACAGAAGAAGTGATGCAGGGATCAGGCCCCCAGTTTGAATTGTTGAGTTCTCACGGACAATTTGGAACCATTTGTGACATCCCTTAAGTATATTAGACGGAAAATGTACAAACTCTCTGCTCTTTGGTGTACATTACTCATGAGCACTTATCAATATACCGAAAATGCAAGGGTTGGTAAAAACATTCACTGTTCAACTCCTATGAATCATTGTGTGTGTGTGTGTGTGTGTGTGTGTGTGTGTGTGTGTGTGTATTTGGGAAGTCACAGATTCTTGTGCTGCTTGCCTCCTGTGTGACTGGTTTTCCTCAGCTGAATGTCAGTATCGGGCTTAGCAGCAGCTGCAGAAAAACCAGCTGCTAAAAACAGGGTAGAAAGGCCATTTCATTTTCACTCCGGGCCTGAACAGTTGCTTATTCCCACAAAAACAGCAGCATTTTCCTCCAAAAATGACAATAGGTACCCTGTTTCCCCCAGAATAAGACATCCCCTGATAATAAGCCCAATCGGGCTTTTGAGTGCATGGCAATAAGGCGAAGCTCTTATTTCAGGGTTCAAAAAATATATAAGACAAGGGTCTTATTTTCGGGAAACACGGTAGTTCTGTCCAGTAACAGTTCACCCCAAATCTTGTTCTTTCAGCATAATCCGTTTCTTTCGCTTTCCGAGTAGATCCTTACTTTGCCCCAGGAAACCAAATGCAGCACAGAACTATTTACAAAATGCAGTTTGCATTTTTTTAAGGGTATTTATTGATATTGATTTTTTTTTTACCTTGAATGTGTTCTTAAGGCCGTTTACCAAATTTCAAGTTAAAAATAACATGCCGAAATAAAATAGGGACTTGTTGCACCTGAAAGTCCAACACGTTTATTAAAAGCAATTTTCTACAGACGTATGATAATGTTACTTTGAGCCATAGATCAATTAACCCCCCCCCCTTTTTTTTTTAATGCTCCTGTGACAAAGTACTCTCCCCACTTCTTGAGCCTGTTAAGTATGTTGGGTGAACGGAGATAGCATAAAGCAACTTCTATTTTTTCTCTTGGCAGTAATCAGATCTAGAAACTTGTCAGTATTTTTTTTAGAAGATGTTGCTATCTGACTTCAGTGCAGTATCGTGTGTTTCTTTCTTCCCCCACCCCTTTGCATGGAATCCCTGCATTTACTCTTACTTAGCTGGTAGCTACTGAGGTAGTTGGATTGCAGAAATCCTTTAAAGGAATGCTTCCAGAGTACATCCTTTTGAATATCAGATGTTTCTTTTTTCCAAGCTTTCCTGTCTTGGGGGGGGGAAAAAAAAAAGAAGAAGCCTGAATGAAGATGTGGCTGCTTTCACTCTTACCAAAAAGTTGCTATATCCCACACGCTCTGGAGTGAATTTCAAAGGATTTGCAAAGGCAGACTTTTTCAGGGCTACATTTAATACCGAAGGCCGGGCATAAAACGAGGCGGAGGTAGCAGCAGGAGAGCAACCCTGGCAGATTAAAGAGTGGGAATCGGTAGAGGAGAATGTATCTCTGCCCCAGGCCACAGGAGGGTGCAAGTTTCTCTTTCATTTATTGTTTTTCTCTGTGGGTGCATAAATGCCTTTTAACAAATACAGCTTGATCGTCTATGTCCCTAACTTCACCGATATCTCGCCAAGTGACTGCTGTACCTCTGAATTTTCTATGAGAGGTTTTCAGAAAACAGCTGAGGACTGACTGACAACGAGCAAGAGGAGAGTGGGGGGGGGGGAGAAATGTAATTTGGACCCATTTGAAGGTCAGGCTTCCCCAAGGTTATCTGCTCTTTTCCCCCTCGAATCTGTAAACTAATGGTATTCATTCACACTGAGTACTTGAGAAGTGTTTCTTTTTATAGCCCTTCCAGATGACAAATAAGCCCTCTTTTTGAAGTCCTTTTTAAGGCATTGTTCCACTGGAGAAGAGTTCTTCGCAACCCTGCTTTTCCTGGAAAGGGTGAAATTCCAGGCGCCCCCCCCCACACACACACCGAGGGAGAGAAAGCAAAAGCGACAGCCTTAAGGTGATGTCGTACACCCCTTTCCTCAGCACCTTGAAAAATGAGGGAAGGGGGGGAAATGACATGGCAGGACATTCCTTCTCGCTTTGAAGAAAGGCTGGGCAGCGGCAGATTCAGGGCAGGCAGGAAGGACAGCTGAGTAGCAGATCTGATCCATAAGGCACAGCCCACCAGACGTTCCCTTTGAAATGGAGGAGGAGAGCCACCCAGAAGCACAGTAATGCATTGCTTATGTAGTAGAGGGCAGGACGTGGCTGCTTGTTTGCTCTAAGATCTCAGACAGCACAGACATATTTGGCTGGGGTTATATCAGCTGTGCTGATTGCCAGAATATTTCTAGGTTCAATTCAAGGTGCCTTTCTGGCCCCCCCCCCCACCTCTTTCATAGCCTGTGCTCTATCTTACACGCCTTAGGGACAGTAAAAGCTGTCTTACACAGAATTGGCATGTCACATTAAGCCATCATGCTGCTCTTTAGATTTGGCTTCGCCAAATGATACGTAAACCCAGATACCGCGGTTTGCAAGCCGTGGTTTATGTTTTGAGACAAAATGAAATGGATCGACAGAAGTTCAGCCAGATCAGTGTTTTCTAGAGTCACTCTGAAAGGGGCAGCCATTCTCCCATTTTCCCACAGAGGGATTTCTGAGTGCTACCTGGAATTGCCAGGGGTGAATCCAGGGACACTCAGTATACGCTAGCAATAGCCTCCCCAGTGCCTTTGCTTTCCTTTTATGATGGCCGTTTTATTTCATATCTGAACAATCCCGAAGAAGCACTTTTTCTTAAACTTTATAACATGTACCAAACCGACACAGATCTGGTTGCCTTGAGTTAAGATTTGGGGCTGACACGGGGAGATATGTCCATGCCACAGAAGTTCACTTGAGGCCAGTCTCTCTTCTCTCTCTCAGCCCAACCTAACTCACTTGTTTTTACTGTGAATAAAATGGGAAAAGAAATGCTCTACATGCTGCCTTGAGCTCCTGAACGAAAGGAGGGATACACATCCAACAGATAACAGAATAACAGAGTTTGGAGGGACCTCAGGGGTCTTCTAGTCCAACTCCCTGCTCAGGTAGGAAGCCCTATATCTAAGTCTCTTCTTAAAAGCCTCCAGTGATGGAGCACCCACAACTTCTGCAAGTTGTTCCACTGGTTTATTATTCTCACTGTCAGGAAATTTCTCCTTAGTTCCAAGTTGCTTTTCTCCTTGGTTAGTTTCCATCCATTGTTTCTTCTCCTGCCTTCAGGTGCTTTGGAGAATAGGTTGACCCCCTCTCCTTTGTGGCAGCCCCTTAGATATTGGACACCGCTACACTTCTTGTGTAGTCACCAAGAGAACTGGAGACAGACAAAATGCCCAAATATATACCGTGATGCAGCAGAAGGACCACAGATACAGTGCTTTGATGCAGTAGAAGGATCCACAGATACAGTGCTTTGAATCCTAAGAAACTTAGGATACTTTCTTGATGTCCTACCTCACAGGGCCATATCGAAGCTCAGATGTGGCGGTAGAGAATGGAATGGGATAACGATACATTCTCAAAGGATGATTGCAGATGGATTGCTTCAGCCATGGTTGAGTCAGCCTTTATTTCCCCACGTAATGCAATTGGGGAGGCCATTTTGCAATGTAGTTTCCAATGGGGATTGACAGAAAGCAGAGAGAAATTATTTTCTGGGGGTGGGGTGGGGAAATAGGCTCGGTGCTAAATGAAATTGGAGTGGAGGAGGAAGCAAAAGGAAGACGAGTCTTCCAGAAATGATTGAATGTCTCTTCAAAAACTTAACTGGATCTTAACTGCATGTTTCACAAGGAAAAGCCGACCCAGTTAAAAAGTAATTTCTGTAAAACAAGAATAACTGCTGCCGATCACTTGGTCGCTATATACATGATGATGTTATTTTAAGCTACTCTTCACGGACATGTAAGAATTGTGGAAGCTAATATGTTTTAAATAAAGAGCAACTGGGTAAATTTTCAATATTAAATAGAAGGCGAATGGGGAGGGGGGGGAGCATTTGGCGAGCAGTGAACTTGACTGGGTGGATAAATGGATTTCTCAGGTCTCAGGGTAGGAAGTGATATCTCAAATGTATTAAGTCACAAAGAAAAATTAGATAGTGTAAACTGATCTGTCCTGCATGAGGTGCTGAACTTTTTTGATGACTTTAGAAGGCCATGTTTATAGTAACTCCAGCTCGTGGTTGGGGAAAATGTGAGCTTTGCGAGAGAGCGGAATTCCAACCCCAATCCGTTCTCGCCTAGCCCGATCTGCTTCTATGCACCTGCTTTCTCTGTCAACCAATTTCCAGCATTGCCATCTCTTTCTGCTTTTTTAAAAATTATTTCTTTGCTTCTCATCATGAAATACGGGCATAGAGGGCTATGACTCTATGAAGTCATGCGATTGACTTCAGATGGAATGAAAAGCCCATCGTGTTTTCCCTTCCCACCTTGCCTGAATAATTAGGTGTGATCATTCTGGATTTCCCCTCTATATTCCCAATAGTTGTTTTTACTTGAAAAGTCTTGAACAGAGAAAGATTTAGGGGGGGAAATGAGGTAGGGAATTATTTATTATATTTATAACCAACCTTTAACTTTATAGAACTCAAGGCACTATACACAACGCTCCCTCCTATTTTGCAAATCCAGGTGTTGTGATTTATAACTCAAGATTTTAAAGTAAATTTAAAGTAAATTTTAAATGTTGTATAATTTTCCAAAATGGAAAAGACATCTTTCATGAGATACACAGGTACACCTCAACTTACAATAGTTCATTTAGTGACTGTTTAAAGTTACAAGGGCATTGAAAAAAGTAACTTATGACTGTTTTTCACACTTATGACCGTTGCAGCATCCCCTTGGTCATGTGATTAAAATTCAGACGCTTGGCAACTGACTTGTATTTATGACGGTTGCAGTGGGTCATGTGATCCCCTTTTGCGAACTTCTGACAAGCAAAGTCAATGGGGAAGCCAGATTCATTTAACAACCATGTTACTAACTAAACAACTGCGGTGATTCACTTAACAACTGTGGCAGGAAATGTCGTAAAATGGGGCAAAACTCACTTAACAACCGTCTCACTTAGCAACATAAATTGTGGGCTCGATTGTGGTTGTAATTTGAGGACTGCCTGTATTTGTATAAAAATTCACGCAGGTATCCAAAGGTGTCAAACCTTTTGCCATTCTTTAGATAGAGTTTCATGACACTCATAAGAATATAGCATATTTAAGTTGTTGCATTTATATAGCTCCTTGTTGGAATACAATCAACATACAACATGAAGGCTTGCAAGGAGCCCTCTAAATGAAAGTCCCAAGTTTGTATAGACTAGCATGGGTGCAATGGCTCTGCGGTTAAAGACGCTGAGCTTGGTCAGCTGGAAAGCTGATAGTCCACTTCCAGACCCTAGCACCGTGCAATGGGGTGAGCTCTCTTTATTTGCCCCAGCTCCTGCCCTTCTAACAGTTTGAAAGCATGCAAATGCGAGTAGATAAATAGGTACCACTTAGGTGGGAAACTAACAGCATTCCATGCGCCTTTTGGCATATAGTCATGTTGGCTCTCTGACCGTGGAAAATGTCTTTGGACAATGCTGGCTCCCTCAGCAAAAGAAACAGAGATGAGCATTGCCTCCTAGACTCGGACATGACTGGACAGGGAAAACTTTTTACCTTCCAGTAAAAGAGTTTTGTTTGCTTGTAGCAATATCAGCCAGAATGTGGCAAAACAGACTGCAACTGCAAGACTCCTCGATTAACTTCCCTCCGTTGCTTCTTGTCCTGCCTTCAGGTGCTTCGGAGAATAGGCTGACCCTCACTTCTTTGTGGCAGCCCCTCAAATATTGGAAGACTGCTTTGATAACACTCCTAGTCCTTCTTTTCATTAAACTAGACGTGCAAGTGCACAACTGCAAGACCTTCTCTCTGTTTTACCAACTGATTAGAGAAGGCTCCAGAACACGGCTCCTGGAATTCTTTCAACCCCCTGATTAGAAAGATCCTGGGAGGCCTCTGTATATTTCCTGTGAATAACAATTTAGGTGTATGGGACTTGGTGTGTAGGTGTGCACATAGGTTAGGCTGCATCTACGTCATGTGGCCAGAAGGGGGAAAAAAAATAAGGGGATGCATTGATGGAGTTTTGTTTCTGTAGACCAGGGTCAGATCTGGCCTATTTTTAAATTTGATCTTCCTTCTGCTGGTTTCCCGCACGATACCAAATTTGGTCCCATTCTGTTCAGTTTTTCAGAACATTATCTTGCTGATGGAGAAAGTCCAGAGCCCCTTATAATTTCTTCCAACATTTTTTTTTTGGGGGGGGGGGGGGGGGGGTATGGTTGGAAAGAAGAAAAGACATTTACCTAAACGTCTTAACAAATCAAAGCTAACAATTAGCCCAATATCTATGGGCCTGTCTGGTGGTGACCATGGTGTACTGAGGATTGTGACTTGAAGTTTAAGAAAAGTAAATTGTAAACATGGTATTAACAAATGAAACAATTTTTAAAAAAAATCTGTCTGGTAGGAAAGGGGAAAAAAAAAAAAAGAGAAAAAAGAAAAAAAAAAAAAAAAAAAAAAAAAAAAAAAAAAAAAAAAAAAAAAAAAAAAAAATCAAAGAAGTGGATGTTCCTGTATGGCCAAAAAACAAAAACAAAAACAATCTCATTGTTGTCTTCTTTTTCTAATTGTGGCAACTTGTTTTTTTTTTTTTGTTCTCAGACATTTTTTTCTAGAAGATTTAAAAAACAAAACAAAACTGAGTTATCCTGCCTATATTTGGAAGTGGTACGCTCTCTCCTAGTCTGTAAGGATTTTATCATTTTGTTTGCTTGCAAGATTTACATACTGCTGTTCATTAAAGCTTTGAGGGAAATTTACAGAAATAAAATCAAAGCTGAGTTAATAAATAAAGACATGTTAGCAACAACGGAAAGAAAATGCATTCAAAAAAACACGGGGCCAAAATGTTAACAAAAGTTGAGTCTCCTTCGGAAAATATTCTACAAACACAGAAAATGTCACTGCTAAGAAAACGTAATATGCTAAGCCTTGATGTCCCTAACCGTGGTTTATTAAATTAACCAAGTTGGCTTCATTTACACAACTTGTTAAAACCATAAACTATGGTTTACAGATCGGAGTAGCTGCATTCGCATAATAACCAAGTCACAGACAAGCAAATTATATTAGGATTTAGCACCACTTCAGAAAATTAAGGGTGAACCTGTTTGAAAGGGGGTATTCCTACATGTTCTGTTGCATGTCAAGCTTGATCTACAGCAGAATATATGGGGTGTTTGGACTCTCTGAGGATCCACTCTTAGAAAACTGCTCCCGCTGAGCCCTCTAAGGCTTCCCCGGTAGATATAAAGCAGCGCCAGTCCAAATCTGGCATTAACATCCCATTCATGCGTTTTTGAAAAGACTTGAAACAAAAACTTTAAAGCTTCTCAGAGCCCTCTAATGGCATGAAGGTCTGTGAGGTCTCGACAGGTCTGCCTTGATTAGTATTCCATATTTATAATATCTCCATAATGGTAAAACAAAGGAAAACAAGACCAGAGAATGCATTTTTAATCATCAATCATTGTTCTTTGTTTGTTGTGAATGAATGGCAAAGTAGGATATTGAGCCTTCGTAATCTTCTCTCTTCGTCTCAGCCATTGCAACCGAGTGCTCAGGAAGGCAAACAATAAAACAAGAGGACACGGAGCATCGAGAAATGAAATTCACAATAAAGTCATTTTGGAGCAAAAGATTCTTCGCATGAAAACGAACTGGGAATAAGGCACTGGAGAGAAGAAGGACTGCCCCATTTTACCAAAATATTTTGGGCTGGAGATGTACAGGTAGTCCTCGACTTACCACCACAATTGAGCCCAAAATTTCTGCTGCTAAGTGAGACAGTAGTCAACTCTATTTTGTCCCATTTTACAACCTTTCTTGCCACAGTTGCAGTTTTTAAGTTAGCAACCTGGTTGTTCAGTGAATCTGGTTTCCCCCCCCCCCATCGACTTTGCTTGTCAGAAGGTCGCAAAAGAGGATCACATGACATTACAACTGTCATAAATATGAGTCAGTTGCCAAGTATCCAAATTTTGATCACGTGACCATGGGGATGCCACAACAGTCGTAAGTGTGAAAATCGGTCGCAAGTCACTTTTTTTCAGTGCCGTTGTAACTTTGAACAGTCACTAAACAAACTGTTGTAAGTTGAGGGCCACCTGTATTGGGTAAAGCAAGACCAAGCCAGAATCTGCAAATTATCTTGGCCCATGAGAAACTTACTTGACAGGTAGAACAATTGACCAGTGGAACGACTTGCCTCCAGAAGTTGTGGGTGCTCCATCACTGGAGGCTTTCAAAATAACAGAATAACAGAGTTGGAAGAGACCTTGGAGATCTTCTAGTCTAATCCCCTGCTCAGGCAAGAAACCCTATACCATTTCAGTCAAATGGTTCTCCAATCTCTTCTTAAAAGCTTCCACTGATGAAGCACCCACAACTTCTGGAGGCAAATCATTGCACTGGTTAATTGGTCTAACAGGAAATTTCTCCTTAGTTCTAGGTTGCTTCTTTCCTTGATTAGTTTCCACCCATTGCTTCTTGTCCTGCCTTCAGGTGTTTTGGGGAATAGCTTGACTCCCTCTTCTTTGTGGCAGCCCCTGAGATATTGGAAGACTGCTATCATGTCACCCCTAGTCCTTCTTTTCATTAAACTACCCAATTCCTGTAACCGTTCTTCGTACGTTTTAGCCTCCAGTCCCCTAATCATCTTTCTTGCTCTTCTCTGCACTCTTTCTAGAGTCCCAACGTCTTTTTTATATCATGGTGACCAAAACTGGATGCAGCATTCCAAGTGTGGTCTTACCAAGGCATTATAAAGTGGCATTAACACTTCATGTGATCTTGATTCTGTCCCTTCAAGAAGAGACCGGACAGCCATTGGTTTGAAAATGTAGATAGGGTTTCCTCCTTGAGCAAGGGGTTGGACTAGAAGACCTCCCAGGTCCTGTCCAACTCTGTTATTCTGTTATATCTGGCTCTACTGATCATGTGACAATCCCTGAACAGGAAGTTGCTACAGTACCCACGTCTGGACAGCATTGTTGGTATCCTGAAGCATAGAAGGCGGCAGGTGATAGTGGCTGTCTCTTTGGTCGTTCTTCCATAGCAGCAGAGAGAACAATAACTTGGAATTCCAGAGAGATTTTCCTAGCCTGCTGTCCTTGACACACATTGGGCTACAGTATAAACTCTTAACTAACCCCAGTCACCATGGCCAAGGCCTTGGGGAATAAGTTCCATGAGAAGCTGTGGGGATTATAGCTGAGTAAATATGTATAGGAGCTGTCACATGGGTATCATTGTCCTTGATTTTCCCCTCCCCCTCCCATTTGGCCGGGATTGTTAAATGGAAGCAGACTACGTGAGTGAATGCCAAGCAATGATTCTTTGACATCTATCAGGTTGCTTGCAAGAAGAATTCATCTTTCTAAACTGTCCATTTTAATGTGCAGGAGGCCTGACAACCTCTTTCTCCTTCCCCATTCAAGGCATTGAAATCTGCAGAGTAGATTAGATGGGAACCGCGAGCAGGCCCTGGAGGAAAAAAAAACAACGGAACAGGCATTCAACATATGTACCCTATTGAAAAATAATAAAAGGAAAATGACTTTGTCATTACCTAACATTGGTTTGTCTGGATCTAGGCTTCCCCGCTCTGTCTCCACCCACCCCCACCCACTGGGCTATTTTATTGTTTTGATCATAAATAATGTCTGCAATTTAGCCTTTCAGGTGGCCCTCACCTCCTTCCCTGCCACATTTACTACCTTGTAATATTAAATCAGGTATCCAAGCCCAGTTACTGCATACCTTTTTTTAAAAAAAAATCGCTGCATGTCAAGGAATTTCAAGTAAACGTTCAGCATTTACCTCAGTCAGCTTCCTTCTTCTCATGAGGCCAAGGAGATTCCTCCAGAACCCATGAAGTCAATGGCTTAAGAACTGGAGTTGAGAGGCTGCTCTATAGGACACTAGTAGCTGGATACCCGTGCTTCGCTACGAAACTGAACTCCTTAGCATGGAGTAGAATGTCTAAACTCCCAGCCCGCAGGCCGGATGAGTCACACGCTGGCCATGCCCACTGGCAGTTGGAACAGAGTTCTTTTCAGGTGGGGAGGGGGAGTAGAATGTCTAACTCCTTAGCATCAAAGCGTGTTAATAATAATATAAGAAATAACTAATGATCTGATGGTCATTTCGAAAAATCCTTTCTTAGCGAGCCCCTAGAAGCCAAGAGGAACATATGTGCCAAGTTTCAAGTTTGTAGGCTTTACGGTTCTGGAGATTTCATGATGATGCGTGAGTGGTATTTGGCTTTTATATATATAGATTCCCATTCACTTGCGTGGCTAATCACCGTTGATGTACCATCTTGGTTCAAACTAGTGGCTCTTCTCCACATTGGACATCCCGGAGAGGATGAAAGATGTAGAATTCTCTGGCTTATTGATGCGATCCTGGGTGTGTTGATGAAAGAGATGTAATTTCGTCATCTCGGGAGAAAGAGAAGGATGCATCCAGATTTCTTTGCAGCCAAAGAGTGGCAATCCATCCAGACCCTTTTTTGGAGGGTCTTTCCTATTAGCTTTCTTCTCACTTCCGACTCACGGGGTGCCCTTGAGCAATGCCACACGTTGCTTTCTGAATGGGAGTAACACAATAAACTGGGAGCACGCCAGCTGCAGCAGGCCAGGCGAGGCCCCTTTTAACAAGTGATTAGAAAGAATCATATTAACACTCAAATGAGCAAAAGACTCGAGGGGCAGGGGATGGACATGCCAAGTAAGCTGTCAGAGAGCCCAGCAAAGGAGCAATTGAGCCAGCATCGTAAATGACGTCTTAAGAGAGACGGTCATAAGTTTGCAAAGGGAAAGAATGGTGTGGACAAAGGACCCAAGTATAACTCTGAGGCGGGGATTTGGGGGAGGGGGCAGTGCTATAACACAAACTCTTCAATACAGGTAGTCCTCGGTTTACAACAATTCATTTAGTGACCAAAGTTACAACAGCACCGAAAAAAATGACTTATGGTGTTTTTTTTCACACTTATGACCATTGCAGCATCCCCACAGTCACGGGTTCAAAATTCAGATGCTTGGCAACTGAGTCATATTTATGACGGTTGCAGTGGCCCGGGGTCAACTGATCCCGTTTTGTGACCTTCTGACAAGGAAAGTCAACGGGTAAACCAGATTCACTTAACAATCTTGTTACTAACTTATTAACTTAACAATCTTGTTATTAACAACTCCGCTTAACAACCGTGGCAAGAAAAGTCATAAGAGGGGGCAAAATTCACTTAACAAATGCCTTCGCTTAACAACAGAAATTTTGTTCTCAATTGTGATCTTACGCTGAGAACTATCCTTTATATTACAGCCAAGGCTTGAAACGTTTCAATTCCACTATTTTGAGCCAATGGTTTTGAATGGGACTCTGTGCGCATTCATTTTTCAAATTTTATTTCAGTGAACTGCCTTATGAGGGCAATCTACCCTGCGGAAGGGCAAGGGGTTAGAGATTGATTAAAAAGCAAACAAAACTAACTTAGCTATTCAAGAAGTTTGAGGGACAAATTTTGTATTGGGAATCTTTGTTCCATTTCTGTCCGTGTTTCAGCAGCTCTGCTGGGGGGGCGGGGTACGTGTGTGTATCTGTAGAGAGAAAGTTAGCTTTCCATGTAAATATTTGCCTGATTAAGACTTTTTCTTTTTCTTTTTTTTTTTAATAATGTGTAACCCAAGAGCAAAAGTTTCATGTGAGAAAATGGCACTTGGCAAACAGTGGTTGTCTGATATGCTCTAATTGCTTTTGGTAAACTGACAATAAGGGGGGGGAAATGAAAGCAGATATGACAGCATTTAAGGCTGAAGAGAGGCTGCTGCTTCGGAGCAGTTCATTTATTTGAGTTTTTTTTTCCAGAGAAAGGAAGAATTAAGAGAGAAATTCAATGTGGTGTTAAATGTAGCAAGCGAGCAAGCAGCCTGTTTCCTCTTGTTCTCATCTTGTTAAATACATTAACATATTTACTCAAAATAAGTCACACGGTGTTTAATAAAAGGCCTTAGACATGCAGAACTATCCTTGCTTCTAGTTCTGCTGGCTCAGAAGGCTTGGATAGAGTAGAGAAGTATTCCCATGAAAAAGTTCTGCAGTGATAAAAAGCAGAACTGACTAAGCCCCAACATGCCACATTAAGGACCGACATCTCTTAATCTCAGAGCTCCTTTGAAGCCTCATGGGCTTCCGGTTTATTACCCTCACTCATCTATTTTTAAAAAAGTATAGGGGAAAGTCAACAGATTTCCTAAATGGTAGGTTATCTGCCTTTTCGCTACCCCTCTTAAATTCCCAGGGAACTGACAGGGATAGGATAGGATAGGATAGGATAGGATAGGATAGGATAGGATAGGATAAGGATAGGATAGGATAGGATAGGAATGGAACAATGAAGAGAAGGGAGGAAGGAAGACTGGAGAGGAATGGCATAGAATAGAGATCGTGTCATTGATTCAATGAACCTGAATTTGGGCAACTTCTGGAAGATTGTGGAGATGAGTGGGGCCTGGTGTGCTATAGTCAATGGAGTTGCAAAGAATCAGGCACATTTGCAATGGTCTAAAAGCAGTTAGAGAACCACATTATCTATTCCTGGTTCTGAAGCAGTGGTTGCCTTATAGAATAGAATAGAATTCTTTATTGGCCAAGTGTGATTGGACACACAAGGAATTTGTCTTTGGTGCATTTGCTCTCAGTGTACATAAAAGAAAAGATACATTCATCAAGAATCATGAGGTACAACACTTAATGATTGTCATAGCGTACAAATAAGCAATCAGGAAACAATCAATATTAATATAAATCGTAAGGATACAAGCAACAAGTTACAGTCCTGCAGTCATAAGTGGGAGGAGATGGGTGATAGGAACGATGAGAAGACTTTGGATAGATTTTGGACTGAAACATGATCAATAAGATGTGACTATGCCACCTTCCCCTTTTCATTAAGAATTTGACAAGTCAGTGAAAGAAGATTCTCATTGTGCTTTCTTCCTGTATTCCCTAGAGTTGGGTGCTGCTGAACCCCTGGGAAAGCAGAACCTGGTCTTACCCACCGTTTCCAGATGCTTGCTACAGGTGTTGGACAGCTCAGTTGGAACCAAAGGTTAGTGCTGTTGTGCCAAGATTTCGGACCTGTGGGGTATTCATTGAAAAAAGGAGGGACAGAGCACCAGAGGGGCCTGTTTAGTGCTACTCATTGATTATTATTTATTGCTCCATCTATCTAGTTACACAACACACGTGCAACTACAAGTAATCTTATTGCTATGCCCTAAGCCCAGGAAAGATTTCTTTTCATTCGGACACTTTCTCTTGTTTCTTTCTAATTCTATTTTGGGGATTTCTGCCTGGAATAATCATAGTTTCTTGCTAGCAAACATGTTTTTAATTTATTATAGAGCAGGTCTGCTCTTCTCCAACAGAACCCCTGCTTAGGGCACAGGTGATCTCTGGAAGGGCTGGGAAAGGCATAGCAATAGCAGTTAGACTTATATACCGCTTCATAGTGCTTTACAGCGCTCTCTAAGCGGTTTACAGAGTTAGCATATTGCCCCCAACACCTCAGAAGGATGGAAGGCTGAGTCAACCTTGAGCCGGTGAGATTTGAACCACCGAACTGCAGCTAGCAGTCAGCTGAAGTAGCCTGCAGTGCTGCACTCTAACCACTGCGCCACCTCGGCTCATGAAAGACAAGGTATGACCTTGTCTTTCAATTGACGTACTTCACTGGTTCACCTGGCGGATCATGACTTTATATCGGCGGAGCTCACCAATAGCATTATCAAAAAATTGAGAAATAGTCCTCAGAATGATTGGTTTTAGGCCTGAAAAGATGGGAGGTTTTTTTCCCCCTGAAGTGGGACTTGTTGCATAGGTAGAAGGCGACTTTCTTGCTTTTGGCTTGATGATAAGGATAAGAGCAACACTCTATATTTCTGTAGGATTTAAGGCCAAATCGACTTAGCCTAAAGTGTGTGTTTAACTGTATAGAAATAGGAGGAGGTTCGGTTGTCCCCACCACCTAGAAAAAGAACCCGGCCATGTCTATGGGGACCCCAGTTTCACCCCCGTTGTCTGTCCCTCCTGCCAGAGCCAAAAATTGCTCAGCACTTTTGTAAAGATGGGGAAAATCCTTTTCTTTGTAGTGTGGGTTGCTGTAAAACCACTCTGTCCTTCCTAGCAGGGTTTGTCGATCTAAAATATTTCTGTGAGACTAAGTAATAATATATAAATATATTAATTATTTTATATATATAAAATCTACGTTAAAGCAAAGACGTCCAAACTAACATAGTTGGAACAGTGTTGGAAAGAGAAAAGAGCAGAATAGGGTTTTGGAAAGCATGATAACTAACATCTGTGGGCAAACAAGGTGTATTCCCGGAGGGCTAAAAAGTCATCAGTAGGGGTGCCAAGTCCGCATTTCTTTGCAAACCAAATCCAGCCCCCCCCCTCCCTCCCCAAAAGGTCACAGAGCCCTTTCTTCCTGGCCAGAAAAAGCTAAACTAACTGAAAAGTGGAAATGCCACTTGTGAAACCCCCATGCTAAGTTCAGTCACGCTTTTAGTGTTCCCTACGTATGAGCTCCGTACACACTCAAGAGGCGATCTGATGGCCTTTCTGGTGTACTGGACATCAGCCTCGAAGGTAGCACTGATCCCCAGGTGATACACGGGAGCCATTCGGATTTATGTGTTCAAATGCTGGGCAGAGACCCTCCCTTGCGCCATGACAAACTCCAGGGTCGCATGGATCCAAACCGGAAGGTTCACCCTGCCTGAAACTCTCCCCTGCCTGAAACTCTCCGTTAGCAGGTAATAAAGGAGGCATATCACCTGGCTGCGCAGCTTGGCCACAGAGAGATGGCAAAGTTCAGCCGGGTTATTTTGGAAGAGGATGCAGGCCAGAAGGGAAGCGTGGTTTTGAAATTGCCCGCAGGGGGAGGGCCGAGGAGATGAGTAAGAGCAGAAAAGAGTTGGCAGAGTGCTTATCTCCACTCCGGGTTTTACAGGCGCCTCTGCTTACCTAGAGTTCCCTGCCTTTGGGAAATAAGTCCATTCCTTGCCTTTTCCTTTCCCCCTCCCGGTCTCCCTGCTCTCCTCTACTTGCAGCGCGGAGAAGGGGGCAGTTGGTGGTTGAAAAATCCAGCCCGGGTTTTGCGAGCTGCCTGCCCCCCTGGTAGAAATTGGAAAATTCAATAATTAAAGCAAAATGGAGAGACGGAGTGGGGGGGAAAAAAAATCCCGGATCAGGGCAACTTAGATGGCGCATGCGCGCTCCGAGCCTCCATCCCAAACACATACATTTCCCTGTACTTGGAAAGTCACCCAAAGCCGCTCAAGTGCAGGTAAGACCTTTCGCTCTCCCCGTCCCGGTCCCCCTGCGGCCGGTCCCGGGCCCTTCCTCCCCGGGGGGGCGCCCCGAGCCGCCCGGCCGCGCACTTTCCCCCCCCCCCGGGCTTGTCCGCCGGCTGCCACTCTTCCCCTTAGTGCGCGCTTGGGCAGGCAGGGCGAGAAGCGGCGCCTGGAGCGCGAGGGCATCGGAGGGAGGGCGAGGCGACCGGGCGGCCGTGTCCGGGAAAGAGTCCGGGGCTGCTGCAAGGGGGAGGGAGGCGGCAGCCAGAGGCAGCGGCCGGCCGGGCAAGGGGTGCGCGGGACTTGGCGCTG
>QLTV01003150.1:360393-381331 GCA_003457575.1 Thermophis baileyi
GGGGGGGGGGAAAAGGATGGCGGGGGGGGGAAAGCAAAAGATTACGTGTGGGTTTATTGAAAAGAATTTTGTTGGATTTGATTATGGAGAGCCCTCCCGTATTTGTGGATTGAGGGCTTGAAACTCTCCAAAATGTCAAGTACTTTTCTCCATAAACAGGGTGTGGGGTCCATCCAGCCAACTGAGTCAATTTCCAATACCCTTGTTCACGCTGACTCATTTTTTTTTCTCACCCAAGATTTGCCAACTCTGCCAATTTCATCATTCAACTTGTGACTTATTTATACAGGGAGGCTCCTTTTTTATAGCTTAAACCTGAAAATCTTGAAATGATAATCTCCCTGTTTGTTTCAAAGAGCTAAGTTACTAGTCCTCATGCATTTAAGAGCAGCAGGTTTGAAACGTTGGCTTATTCACGAACATCAAAATGAAAAAACACTCATGTATTATCCGCAGATAATTTTTTGCTGATGCTTTAAATTGTGTTCAGCGCTTTTGAGGTTCTTGGGTTTATATTTTTGAAAGCGTTTAATATTAGACCGGAGGCCAGTGCTTCAGTTTAAAAAGCTGAGTATGTAGTATTAAAATCTGTGACACACACGGGCCAAATTTTTAAAGGAGGAAGAAGCCACTTTATTGCTCTTGTTTTTGTATCCTTCTGACTTATATTTCACGCATGTGTCTTAGTGCATGCATACACTCTGGTTCTCTTTATTTTTGCTATTTCGGTCTTTGGCTACTTTATAATAAATAAATAAATAAGATTGTCAGAATAGCTGGAATCCTTTGGCTTTATGTAGGGTGTCTGTTAGCACTCCCACCTTCTAAAGTTAGCATCATGACCTTTTCACCCCATAGGCATAAAAAACTGCCTTCCTGGATTAGACCAATCCAGCATTTTGTCATTATCTGCTCAACCCTCCACCCCATTCCCATGGGCACTTATAAGTGAGGTAGAATGTAGGTGGGAATAAGTTCTCTTTTTCAGCTTCTGATAACACACAGAATACCCTGTTCTTGAAATGAAGGTTGATGGAAAGCCACCTGAGGGGGGAAAAAACTGTTCCAACCGGCATACTTATAGCTATGAATTCCTTCCATTTAAGGCAGAGGTCTTCAAACTTGGCAACTTTAAGACTTGTGGACTTCAACTCCCAGAATTCTCCAGCCAGCATAGATGGCTGGAGAATTCTGGGAGTTGAAGTCCACAAGTCTTAAAGTTGACAAGTTTGGGGACCCCTGATGTAGGGTCTCCTGCTTAAACAGGGGGTTGGACTAGAAGACCTCCAAGGTGCCTTCCAACTCTGTTATACTATATTCTGTGTTCTGTTCGTTTGTCTCAGTATTGTAGATGGTACCTAGATGTCTAATTAGGCTCCATTCATGCACAACTGGCTTCTTTTAATCAAGAAATGTACCTTGGACACTCTACAGGAAGAGCAGTCAATTGTCTCTTTGAACCGTGCACCCATAATTCCTTTCCGGGGATAATTAGGTGCCCATTTGTTTATCCTTGAGTTCACGGCCACATAATTGTGCCAAGCTCCAAAGTTCTAGCTACTGTGCTTTTCTTGAATGCAAAGAACCGAAAGAAGAAACCGTCTGCTAATCTTGGAATCCGTTCTGGCTGTCCTATTTCTCCTGGAATGCAACAGGTAGAGCCTTTTCCAGTACACTGACAATGAAAATGGCACCTGTTGAATTTTTGTCTGTCACAAGCTCCTATGGTCACAAATCTTTTTTTTTTTTTAAGCGGCCGCCCTTACAGGATGTCTCTAGATTAAACAATCCAACAATTATAAATGTGCTCTCAATAGAGTTAATGATTAATATTTGTATTCAGCGTAGTATTAATTATATGTGCCGGGTGTAGAAAGGCCCAAACCACCCACTTCTTTCTTTCCTTCCTATCTTCAAAATCTCTTTATTATAGCCTGCCCAACTGCATGGTTACATGGTGGGTTAATCAACCCTTTAGTAAAAGAGGGGAAAAAGAGCCAATCCCTGGTTTTCATAAAGCCCCAACAGCAAATTCATCCAACCAGACGTGTTGGGATTATAATTTCCATAATGCCCACTCAGTTTTTGGGCCAGGAATTCTGGGCACTGTAATACCAATACATCTGGAAAGCACTAAATTCTGAGTTACGAAACATGCGAAGGAGCCTTTCCCTCTCTCTCCTGGTTCATTTTTCTCTGGTTCCTACGACTGCTTAATCTCGGCTTGGTTTTTAGCTTGCATCGGTTAGATTTTAAAAAAGAAGTTCCATGAACCGATTTCCTGCCTTCCTCTACAGTTGTACCCTATAGCAGTGATGGTGAACCTATGGCACGCGTGCCACAGGTGGCACGCGGAGCCATATCTGAGGGCACGCGAGGCGTTGCCCTATGTCAGCTCCAGCGCGCATGTGCGCGTTGGCCAGCTGATTTTTGGCCTTCCGGAGGGTGGGGGGGAGGTTGTTTTCGCCTTCCCCAGGCTTCAGGAAAGCCTCCGGAGCCTGTGGATGGTGAAAAATGGACCCAACGGCCCAACCGGAAGTTCGGAAACGAACTTCCGGTTGGGCCACTGGACCATTTTTCAGCATCCCCAGGCTCCAGAGGCTTTCTTGAAGCCTGGGGAAGGCGAAAACGACCTCTACCCGCCCTCCGGAAGGCCGGAAATCAGCTGGAATCCGTTTTTCGCCATCCACAGGCTCCGGAGGCTTCAGTGAGCCCTGCGCCCATGTGCGGGGGGGGGGGCCGGTGGGGGCGGGTCTGTGGGCATGCATGGGGGGGGGGCATTGCATTATGTGTGTGGGCACGCGCACATGCGCTATCGCACGCGTGCACCCCCTTTTGGCACCTGAGCAAAAAAAGGTTCTCCATCACTGCCCTATAGGATACAGCGAGAGGATGGGGAAATGGTTTGAAACACGCAAAACACCGATCGGGCTGATAGGTGGCTTTCTGTGTTCAAAGGTCCCTACTTTGTCCGAACAAGCTTCAGTTGCAAGGTTCATTTCCAAGCAAGGAATCAGATAGCAGCCAAGAGGGAAGACCTCTCTGGACTTAAGGTTGAAAGCAGATAATCTGTGGCCCTCCAGATATTGACAAATCCCAGGGCTTGGCAGCTCCAACCCATGGCAAGGGGTACCGGGAACGGTATCCTGCAACAGATTTCCCCATCTCTAGTACAGACAGTTCTAAGGCAAACTGACCAGGAGACTCGAAGTACCATAGTCCTCTGTGTTTGGATTGGCAGCTTGCAAGAAGGAGGTTTGGATTTGGCTCACGGTGCTTTGATGATCTCCTACCAAAGCCAGGGGGGGGAAAAATAAAAAAAAAATTAACCCCTCATTTTACTAGAATGAGATTCCGACATACACGACCGAAACCAAGAGATGTATTTGCCTATTGAATATTGGTTGTTTCCTGATTCGTGTAGCAATACAGCCCTTTCAAATTCCATCTGACCTTGCTGGTTTTGGAGGTGTAAACAGGTGGAATGTATTAGGAAGACTTGTTTACGGTGTAGCTTTAGTCATTTGTGCTCTCCCATTTTTAAACTCTTACAATAAGCTGCTCATTAAAATAAAAAATGAAGCAACAGGTTCCCTTCTGCCTCTCTCTTTTTTATTTTTTTTCTCCATCATCCTCCCTCTCTTACAGTTTTAATTGCATGATTTTTACATAGTGTAACTTTTGGAAACGCCCAGCAAAGCTCTCATAGACCTATTTCTTTCTTTCTTTCTTTACAAAACACTTTTTGTTTTATTACATTTGAATTTGTGATTCAGGAAAATTGATGACTCACAAAATCTACAGGCATATACATATATATTAAAATAAAACAAAGCAAAAAGAGCCATCTAGCAGAGATCTCCGATAAGCGTGAATGAGACATTGTAGGCCAAAAAGACAAAAGACCTTCATCAAAAGGTCTTTTTTCAGCCAGAATTTCTTCACTTGGATCTCTGTTGCAATATCCACAAGCGATCCAACCCTTTAAGTGCAGGGAAATAATCTATACCTTGTCTGAATGCTGGTTCACATACGTCTTTTCTGTCTCAACTGCAGCCAAGGGAGTACAGATACTCCTTGGCTTACAACAGTTCATTTAGTGACTGTTCAAAGTTACAACAGGGGACTTGGGACCGTTTCTCACATTTACAACCGTTGCCGCATCCCCATGATCAAAAACGCTTGGCAACCGACTCACATTTATGACCGTTGCAGTGCGCCGAAGTAGGTCACATGATTCCTCTTTTGTGACCTTCTGACAAGAAGCCGGATCACTTAACCACTTGTTACTAATGGAACAATTGCAGTGATTCACTTAACAACGGTGGCAGGAAAGATTGCAAAACGGAGTGAACTCATTTAGCGAGCGTCTCACTTAGCAACGGAAATGTTGGGCTCAGTGAGGGTTGGAAGCCGAGGACTATCCGTCCTTTGATTTCACTGAGATACGTCTTGGCAGTGATGCGTGAACGTGTGTGTGTCTGTGCACACAAAACCTCTGTATCCTTTGCCTAACTCTAACTCTCCTGCAACCACTTCTCAATCCTTAGCGCTGCTGCCTCCATTGGAAGCGGTGACTGTTCTGTACCAGGAAAAAAAAACAAAGAAACCCAGACCTTGCAGTGACATTAAATTACCTATTAAATATTTTGGGGGATTCCTTTTGGGCATCCTGTACCAATCTGCTTTGAAATCCAACGAAGGGCAGGTTGTTGGAAGGGGAATTCATGTAACAGACAAAAGGAAAATCTTTGTCAACATGGGAAAAAAGAGGAAGAATCTGTTCCTTTTTGGGTGCGGGGCATCCGAAAGACTCTGCTTTTTAGATGCAAGTTCTTTTTTTGGGGGGGGGGTGCGTTCAAAAGACATTTGGATTTTCAAAGTCAGAAAATCTGCAGAACTTGTCTGTCGCTTGCCTCTCCTAGCTTCATGTGCAGGAGGGGGAATTTGCATGATGCTTTCGTCCTTCCCTATTTCCACAGGCTTTTGTTGCCCATGTAAATACCTTTACATACACAAGGAATAAACACTGGCTATTTTTTTTATTTTTTTTTTAAATTAAATGTTGGGGCTGTCGCCATATCCTGCGAGTATGTTTCTGCATATAGCAATAGCACTTATAGACTTATATACCGCTTCACAGTGCTTCACAGCCCTCTCTAAGCGATTGACAGAGTCAGCCTCTTGCCCCCAAACAATCTGGGTCCTCATTTTACCCACCTCGGAAGGACGGAAGGCTGAGTCAACCTTGAGCCTGGTGAGATATGAGCTGCCAAACTGCAGGCAGCCGGCAGTCGGCAGAAGTAGCCTGCAGTACCGCACTCTAACCACTGCGCCACCAATGAACAGAATTTAGCACAGGAGTCCCCAACCCCCCCGGTCTGTGAACTGACACCGGGCCGCGGCTTGCCAGAAACTGAGCCGCACAAACAAGCGAAGCCCCATCCGCGGGATGCAGGCAGCACACGAAACCACGTCTCCCCTCCGGTCCATGGAAAAACCTCTCTCCACGGAACTGGTCCCTGGTGCCCCAAAAATTGGGGGCCACTGATCAAATGCATACAGCCTGGATCTGATTGACTGGAACAAAATAAAAGCGCTTGCAGTCTAAGGCCAGTGTTTTTACAACCTAATTCCGAAGGATATTATAAGTTCAGTTTTCTTTTCCTTTCTCTCTCTCTCTCTCTCTCTCTCTCTCTCTCTCTCTCTCTCTCTCTCTCTCTCTCTCTCCCCCCCCCCTTCCCTCCCTCTCTCTGCTCTCTTCTTCTAGTTTGCCTGGGAAAGTGTTTGGTTTGGTTCCAAAGTTTGCATGATGCCCCAAGAAAACACATAACGCGAAGGGTTTCCATCCCCCCCCTCCTTTATTCTCAGTAATAAACACTCCTGGCAGCTATATACACATGCATGCAGCTGAAAGGGCCAACCCAGCTGCTGATATTGTCAGCTATTTGTCTCTTCTCCAACAAGCACCTGCCTGGCAGGCGCAAAGACTTGAAGCAAAGATCTGCCTAGGGGTAGCCCTGCCCTTTTCTTCCCTTCCCCCCCCTTCCACAAAAAAATAATAATAATTAATTCACATGCAACGTTTCACATACAAATGGGAAGCTCGAGTAAGCCGGGCGGGCTGATTCCAAACACGGTGTTGCATTTTGCTTTGCCAAGAAGCCCAATTCATTTGTTTAGATTTATAATCAGGTTGGCATCTTTAAGACTTGTGGACGTCAACTCCAGAGCCACGGCTGGCTGTGGAATTCTGGGAGTTGAAGTCCACAGGTTTTAAAGTTGCCAAGGTAAGATACCTCTGGTACAAATCATCCATCAGGGCAACCGAGGTGAAGGTTTCTTGATTTATTTTATTTTTTTGAGAAGTTTAAATGGCTGGCAGCAGCTTCCAGTACAGATTTGGCTAAGAGAAAGGGACTGACTGGTGAGTCGCTTTCTGAGTGAGTGAAGATTTGAACCTGGGTCTCTCAAATAGTCTGACTTGTACAGTTAGTCTTCGACTTACAACCACAACCGAGCCCAACATTTCTGTTGCTAAATGAGACAGTTGTTAAGTGAGTTTTTCCTCATTTTACAACCTTTCTTGGCACATTGTTTCAGTGAATAACTGCAATTGTTAAATTAGTAACCCGGTTGTAAAGTGAATCTGGTTTTCTCATTGATTTTGCTCGTCAGAAGGGTGCCAGAGGTGGTCACATGACCCCAGATGTAAACTTTCCGGAAATTTTGAAGCTCGGAAAAAAACCCGTTTTTTTTCCGTTTTGGGGGGGGGGGAAACGGAAATTTTGGGAAAAATTGAAAAAAATGCTACATTAGCACTTTTTTGTCTTTTTAAGATTGAAAGTCATTCTGTTACTGTAGGAACATAAAATATGACTATGGACAATTTTACTTGGCATAAAATTATCACAACTAGCATATTAAAAATATAGTGCAGCCAAACAATTATCACAAACAGAATGTACTTTTTAATAATATTTATTTATAACAAAGTTAATCAGAATCATTGCTTGTCCTCACTCGGTGCACAGAAATTAGAATAATCTGATATCATACATTTTTTTTTAGAAATGATTTGGAAAATATTTGAACACCCTGTCTTAAAATATTTTATTCATCATGTTAAAATAAAGTATTCCACAATGTTTTTTTTTCTTTTTTCAATTTTTCCAATTTTTTGGAAAAAAACAAAAAAGCCTTCAGGAAAAAAATGGAAAAAACCCGGTTTTTTTCCGAATTTTTCCGATTTTTTTCCGGGCCTTCACATCTCTAACATGACCACGGGGATGCTGCAACAGTCGTATATGTGAAAAACGGTCACAAGTCACTTTTTTCAGTGGTGTTATAACTTCGAACAAAACAAAAGATTGTAAGTTGAGGAATGCCTTAATCCACCTGCTCCTTTCAGCACAGCAGAAATTTTGTTTAAGTGAAGAATAAAACCCTTGCAGGAGTTTAGAATGTGTACAGTGTCCTTACTAGAAGACCTCCAAGGTCCCTTCCGACTCTTTTATTCTGTTATTCTGCCCCAACATTCTCTAGACCCGTGATGGCGAAACTATGGCACGCATGCCGGAAGTGGCACGCAGGGCCATCTCTCCGGGCACACCAGCCATCGCCCGTTGTTCTTCCGGATTCTGGCGCCAGCTGGTCTTCGCGCGTGTGGGAGCGCCGGAAACTGAAAGAGCAGCTCCCCGGCGCGCATGCGCACGCCGGGAAGCTGAGCTTAAGGTTTCCAGCGCTCCCGTGCGTGCGCGCCAGGGAGCTGCTCTTTTGGTTTCCAGTGCTCCCCCCGCACGTGCGCGCTCCCGTTTCGGCACTCGGTGCTGAAAAGGTTCGCCAACACTGCCCTAGACTCAAAATTGGAGACTCCAGGAAATCACTGCCTTTCCTCCGCATCAGTCTGACGCTACTGTGTTAGTTGTATAAGGTAAAAACGGGAAAAAACTGTGCTTGTTATTTAAAGCCAAGGTAGTTATAATATTGCATTAAGATTAAGAAGACTCCATTTTGACCAGTGCCGTTCATTGGTGACCTTAAAGGGCTAGTAGTCTGTTTCAGCCTATCCTACCTTACAAAGTGGTTGTGAAAATGAATTGAGGTGAGAATTTTACCTCTCTCTGCTCCTTCATGGAAACCCTTATTTCGTAAGCTTTGTGGCAAGCGCAATGAAACAAAAAGAAATTTAAAAAAAAATTGGCCTACCTTACAAGGAGGCTGGGTTTGTGTGAATTAAAGAGCGTGCATGGGACGACTTCTGTAGAAGTGCTTTATAAACATTTTTCAATGAGATGGAAATGCATTCCTCCCTTTTGTAAATGTTGCAGCAACCTTTTTGAAGCCAAAAAGAGTTAGGAGAGGAGAAGAGAGAGAAAGAATTACAGCAACTGCCTGTAAAACTCTTCCAAAACTCTCAAAAGAGCAGTTGCATATCTTCAGAAGAGGAAGAGAGTTACGATTCCTTCTAGAATTGCAAATGGGAGGCCAATAACGCAGCAATTTGTCAAAAAGAGAAGAAAGATGAACAAATAAGTGCTGGAACAAGGCTCTCCTTTGAGGTTACAGATCCCACAGCAAAACTGTTCTCTTGATCTTAGAGAGATAAGAGCTCAGATTTCCATACCAAGGCGTTTCCCCTGCTCCCTTTTCAACTTGACTGAGAACGCAGGGCCTAATCTCATGGGAACAAATTCCAAACACATCTCTTTGAAGGGATTTTGATTCCTCGGGTCCAACTCGCATTCATGTCAGTGGATTTCCATGCCAGGGCTCTCCAAGGAGTTGCCCTCGCTCTGTAGCCTGGCTTTTCCCTAAGCAGATGTCTTAAGGCCTGCAACTCCTTGGAGATTCTTGGAGTATCGGCTCTTGCACTTCTGGAGAGCAAAAGGCTGCGGAAGGTCCCTACAGATTTTCTCCAACAATCCTTTGGGGTAGGCAGGGAGCGTGGTGGATGGATCCCAAGGTGCCAGCTTTCATTTGATGGAGTTTTTAAGGGATCCTGCTTCTTTTTATACTTGTGTGTGTGTGTGTGTGTGAGTGTGCCATTGGTTATGGATGGCATTTTTCTCTGGACAGCGGGGACGAAGGAGGATGCTGAATCAGTGGCTCAAAGAGCATCTGCAACAGGAAAGAAACACAGGGGAAGGCAAACCCTGCCATGGTTTGGAGCCCCTGAAAAGCAGGAGTTGCTTGCTGAGATAGACAGCTATAGAAATCCAATCCAATCAATAAAATAAAATAAAAAGATAGGGAGATAGTGCTCCATCTTGCTTGGCTTGCTGGATCAAGGATTGGGAGGGTCTCTAATGCTGTAGCTTAGTCAACTAACACCCCCCAACCCCCCCCCCAGAGATTCATTGGGCCTAAATTTATTTCTCCTGACCAACTATGGTTAATGAAGTATTAGCCATCTTGTCCTTCTTCCGAAACAGAGATGCTCCTTGTTGGTGGGTGGCTCTGATAGGACACACACACACACACACATATACTGTAGCCAGTTCTTTAAAAAAAACGAGGGATTACTCTTCGACTTACGACCACGATTGAGCCCAAAATTTCTGTGGCTAAGCGAGACAGTTGTTAAGTGAGTTTTGCCCCATTTTACAACCTTTCTTGCCACAGTTGTTAAGCGAACCATTGCAGTTGATAAGTTAGTAACACGGTTGTTAAGTGAATCTGGCTTCCCCATTGACTTGGCTTGTCAGAAGGTCGCAAAAGGGGATCACGTGACAGTCATAAATATGAGTCAATTGCCAAGCATCTGAATTTTGGAGCACGTGACCATGGGAATGCTGCAATGGTTGTAAGGGTGAAAATCGGTCATAAAGCACTTTTTTCAGTACTGTTGTAACTCTGAACGATCATGAAGCAAATGGTTGTAAGTCAAGGACTGCCCATACTAATAAAATACTGTGATTTCAAATCATATGCAAGTGAATATATTATTTACAAAACCAGTGTGTGTTTCTGTGTGTGCACAGAACAGTATAAGAAATATAATAAGTCTCCACCTGCTTAATTTTCCTCCCTATTTTTCCCCTCACCTTCCCTTGGTGCTTTAGTATGTCGTCTTCTTCTTCTTCTTCTTCTTCTTCTTCTTCTTCTTCTTCTTCTTCTTCTTCTTCTTCTTCTTCTTCTTCTTCTTCTTCTTCTTCTTCTTCTTCTTCTTCTTCTTCTTCTTCTTCTTCTTCTTCTTCTTCTTCTTCTTCTTCTTCTTCTTCCCCTCCTTCTCTCAACTAATGGCTGTAAATTTTCTCCCTACCAAACACAGCCTTTAACTCAACAAAGTCCTACTGTCCAGCTTCTGGAGCTCTGTACACCCAGAGTCTTTCCATGTGTTCATAAGCTGCTGCAGGGTTCTTCCTCCTTGTCCCAGGGCTTACACTCCATTCTAACAGAATAGCAGAATAGCAGAGTTGGAAGGGACCTTGGAGGTCTTCTAGTCCAATCCCCCACCCCACCCAAGCAGGAGACCCTACATCATTTCTGACAGATGGCAGTCCAGTCTCTTCTTGAAAGCTTCCAGTGATGAAGCTCCCACAACTTGCAAAGGCAACTTCTGTTCCATGGGTTGATTGTTCTCACTATCAGAAAGTTTCTCCTTATTTCTAGGTTGAATCTCTCCTTGTTCAGTTTCCACCCATTATTCCTTGTCCGGCCTTCAGGTGCTTTGGAAAATAGGCTGACCTTATGTTAGCCAGGGAGTGTCTTCTCTGTCAGTATGTCCTGCAGCATCTGAAATCCCAAACTCTCCTTTCTCTGACTTTCCTTCCTTTTTTTTATTACTCTAGATCTAAGGTGCTTTTTCAAGGGGCCACTGGACTTCCTTGTTTTTCTTCGAAGACGTTTCGCTTCTCATCCAAGAAGCTTCTTTCAGCTCTGGCTGGATGGTGGGGGATGGAAGGATTTATACGCCTTGCAGACAGCTGGTCATTTGCATCCTTTTTAGAGGGTCTTTGAGGCCACCTGGATCTAGATAGACATGTATGCGCCACTTTACAGGTGCCGTCTAGTGTTTCCTACTGCAGTCTTCTGTCTGCATGCCCTTGGTTTGTGCTGAGTCATCAGTCTTCCCTAACAATTCCCTGACCTTGGCACAGACCCAACCACTTAGCTCCAGCCAAGCCTTCACCCTGCCACGCTCCTGAACAAGTGTGTTTTCCAGGCACTTCAACTCTCTTTCCTTTTCCCACTCCTCCCTCTGGCCATGGAGGGGCATGGAAGAGAAAGTTAGAAAAGCTAGAAGGAGCAGCCCCTCTCCATCTCTGGCTCCAAGGTTGGAGATCCTGATCATCACTGGCATATTTTTTCAGCTCCAATTTTCTGGTGAGGTGGTTGTAATTACTCTCCAGAGCAGCCGATTCAGTCAGTCCTGTTGTGCGTACCAAAACTTTCAGTGAATAAGACAGAGACGGAGGAGTGTATAGTATACAGGTAATCAGGGGTGGGTTCTACTTACCTTCCCTACTGGTTCTGATTGCGACGGAAGTGCGCATTTTGCGCTCGCGCACTTGCTTTGCTCGCACACGCGCCCCTGTCACGGTGCGCAAAACACCCGGAAATGAACCTCTGCGCATGCGCAGAAGCCTTTGCGCATGCGCAGAGGATTATTTTTCAAGCCGCGGCGACCGGAGGACCGGTTCGGGAACGTGGACTGCCAGTCTTTGCTGCCGGTTTGGCGAGCGGCGGTAAATTTCCGCTACCGGTTCTAAAGAACCGGTCCGAACCGGCAGCAATCCACCTCTGCAGGTAATCCTCAATTTACGACCACATTTCAATCACTAAGTGATGGCATTCGTCAAATGACTCATCACGTGACCGGACCCCGTTTTGCATCCCTTTTTACCACGGTTGTTAAGTGAATAATGACCGGACCTCATTTTACATCCATTTTTACCATGGTTGTTAAGTGAATAATGAGCTCGTTAAGAGCATCCAGCTTTCCCAATTGTCTTTGTTTGTCGGAAGGTCTTCTGGGAAGGTCGGAAACCATGATTACATGACCTCAAAGGCACTGCAACCATCATCGATGTTGTCAAGCACCGAGATTGCAATCACTTGACCACAGGGTTGGTGGTGATGGTGCAGTGGTTGTAACTTCAAGGAAGGGTTGCGAGTCGCTTTTTTTGAGGCTGTCGTAACTTCAAACCGATGTTCAATGAACAGTCGTAAATCGAGGACTACTTGTATGGAGTGATTAGAATCCTGAACAGGGATTGACTTCCAGTGCAACTATTTCGAACCGGCGACCACTTTTCTGTTAACAAGTGCATTAGGAGCTGCCCTTAACACAGTATGCATTAGAAAACAAAGAGACCTAGAAATAAGGGGTTGTTTCAAAACTGGGCCAACTGGAAACAATCAGATGGAAAATAAAAGTTGTACCAATATCTCTCACCCTGGAAGCAGTGGTGGGTTGCTGCCAGTTTGGACCGGTTCTCCAGTACCGGTAGCGGAAATTTGCATCCGCTCGCCGAACTGGCAGCGATGGCTGGCTGTCCACTCCCCCAAACCGGTTCT
This sequence comes from Thermophis baileyi, assembly GCA_003457575.1. Taxonomy (NCBI): domain Eukaryota; kingdom Metazoa; phylum Chordata; class Lepidosauria; order Squamata; family Dipsadidae; genus Thermophis; species Thermophis baileyi. The sequence goes on from QLTV01003150.1 coordinate 372,916, forward strand.
CTGGTCGCCGCGGCTGGCAAAAGAACCCTCTGCGCATGCGCAGAGCCTTCTGTGCATGCGCAGAGGGTCATTTCCGCGTTGTGACGTAGGCATGCGCGTGAGCAAAGCTCGTGCACGCACGCAAAACGCGCACTTCCGTCGCGATGCGAACCGGTAGGGAAGGTAAGTGGAATCCACCCCTGCCCGGAAGTGTTTCCATTTGAAGGGGGAAAGATCAATATTAATAAAACAAAATCTTCACCGTCTTTAGTGGATCCCATCACTTTGTCTTTTAAAAGCCGAAGGAAGATTCCTTCACGGAGAAGGGCTTCGCGGTTGGATTAGAAACATTAAAATGCCTCTTATCAGGAGAGCCCACACAATCCTGCCTTTTCCTGAGAAATGCTCCCTGTGAAAATGAAGTTTAACAAGCATCATCAAGCCAATGATTCGTCCAGGAAGGATTTAAGGTGTGACGGAGGTCATGTGGGCGTCTCCCAACAGGTGGAGGGAAAAGAGCTGGCTCTTTCCTAGGAATTTCCTGCCCCTTTGTGTTTCTGCCAGCAAAATTGGGGCTCCTTTGGGTGTGCCCCAAAATTCCCACACGTGCACCTGCCTCACCTGTGTGTCCAAATATCTGCTTCTCTCGCTCTAAAGCCTGTGAACTAATTTTCTCTCTCTCTCTCTCTCTCTCTCTCTCTCTCTCTCTCTCTCTCTCTGTCTATTTCCTGCATAAATTCTCTGACTATTGCCTGCATACGTTATGGCTTGGATGCGCTATCTTTGATTTCCTCCCCCTCTCTATTACATGCATTTATAGTAAACAGAATTGTTGTAAATATTATCTCTAAAGAAGACCAAATGTACGGCCACAGTCTCCCAGAAAAGGCCAATTGGGAGAATTAAAGGAAATCTTGAACTCCGCATGCAAAGCGTCTTGTCCATTTCTTCAGCTCTTAGAAACCACCCACAGCAAATGGACATTTGGTTCCCTCAGAATCTTTTTTTATCTTATTTTGAAAAAAACAAAAGTTGCTAATTTCAGTGAGACTGAGATCATCAGGAACAGGGGAGCCATCCATCTGTGATGCGTTCATACTAGCTTTTCAGAAATTGAAGGGTTCCATTCTACCATTTGGGGATCATGGCAGAGGTGGGTTCCTGCCAGTTCGGACCGGCTCTATAGAACCGGTAGTGGGAATTTCCCCCCGCTCGCCGAAACGGCAGCGATGGCTGGCTGGACACGCCCACGAACTGGCTCTCTCGGCGGCCCCATAGGAGCTGCCATCTTGTTTTTTGCTTCTGCGCACGCGCAGAAGCTGGGTTTTTAGCACGGCGCATGCGCATGTGTGCACGCAAGGTGCGCACGCCCACGCAACACGTGAGGAAGCGAACCGGCAGCGAGGTAAGCCAGAACCCACCCCTGGATCATGGGAGTTGTAGTCCAACACTTTGAAACATAGAAAACCGACCACAGAAAAACACCTAGTAGTCTATCAAGTCTGCCCTTGGAGGTGTTTTTTTTTTTAATTTATTTTTTTAATTTTTGTGTTTATCCCAAGCATGTTTAAACTCAGTTACTGATGATTGACCTATTACCTTGGCTGGAAGTTGGTTCCAAGCTTCCACTACTGGACAGCTGGCTAGAAAGGCTGATCTGTTCTATTTAATTGTGGTTTGCTTTGAATCTGACACATATTTTCCGAAAAGGTGTTCTTCTTCTGAGCCTTCCTTGACTCTCCTCAATGGCTAGATCAATTTTCCCCCAGGTGTCCTTGGTACGTGAGGATGGCATCTCACTTCAGATGCCAGATTGGGATAGGTTGAGCTTGATTCATGCATCTGAATTTTAGTGGAATAGGATTCAGACATTTCTTGAGGAGATGACAGTCACATGTTGAGTGTTATCAGAACTAGGGTACCTTCTGGGAGGGGGCTTCGTGGTATCTGAAGCAGAATGTCCAAATTCAGTTTTGTTCAATATAGCATCAACCTTGTGAGCTCTCAAGTTTCCTCTTTCCGCTACGTATTCAAAATGAACAAAATTTATATATATGTATGGGTGTAGGTACAGTATGTATGTATGTATGTATGTATGTATGTATGTATGTATGTGTGTATATGGCATGTGTATATGTGTGTCGTATAAATGTATGGATAGATACAGTGGTGGGATTCAGCCGGTTTGGGCCGGTTCGCGTGAACCGGTAGTTAAATTGCTGGCTGGCCCCTCCCCACCCCGCCCATCCAGGAGTCCCCACGCGCCCCATTTTGGCTCCCAGGTAAGTAGGCCCAGGGATGCCTACTAGGCCCAAAACAGGGTGCTGGGGGTGGGGTGCAGCGCCCCCCCCGTGGCCCGTTTCCGTTCCCAGGAGGCTGTAGGGAGGCCTACTAGGCCCAAAACGGGGGGCGGGGGGCAGCGCGTCCCCCCCGTGGCCCGTTTTTGCTCCCAGGGGGTTGCAGAAGGCCGAGTGCTGCCTGTCACACACCCTGGCCATGCCCACCATGGCCACACCCACCCAGCCGGTCACTAGGGCAGAGAACTGGTTGTTACATTATTTGAATCCCACCACTGGTATGTATACTTTCTTTCGAGAGCAGGCTACAGAATTTCATTTTTTAATGTGGGCCAGTGTGCTCACAGTAAAAAAAAAATGGCAATATCTTAATCTTAATTTAGACATTCCTCAGGAGCTGGAGATTCAAATTCCAGAGGAGATTGGATGCTAATAGTCATATGGTGAAGAGGCTCTGGAGGACATGCAGTTGGGCCCAGGAAGGAGGAGACATGCATGAAATCCAGAGATTGTTCCAGTTGCACGCTAAGAAGTCCACCTGAAGGAGGATTAAGAAGGAGATGCAGCGAAATCATACAGGTGAAGGCAGAGCTTGGCTCTTGGCTGAGCCCAATTTGGAGATATTTATAGCATGGGTCAGACGAAGGAAGGATAGACTACTAACTGGAGGCAAAGGTGTTCCCACTATTTTCATCCTGCAATCCGGACTGGCTTAACCCCAATATGCAGGCCAAGAGGGCCCTGATTTCATGCTCTTGGAGAGGAAGGGGAAAATTGAAACTCTTGCGCTAAGACGTGATGGCAGAACTGCCTTTTGAGCACTAAGTCATTTACTTTCTTTGCTCTTTAGACGAGCAAAAGCTATTAGTTTGCTCTGGGGAGGGAGTGCTGGCCAACTTGTCACTTTAAACAATGGATCTGGTTGGTGCTCTCAGAGGCTTTGTTTCTGAAGAGGTGTCTTGTTCTGCAGGAAATAATGTCTAATGTATTATGGGCAGCGCATGATGAGGGGACCAGAGCTGGGATCCTGGGCAATAGAACCATAACAAAAGGCTTTTGTTGCAATGGTGAGGTGCCCAGTACCCAATTTCAACCGGAAAAGAGCTGGAAGGGACCTTGGAGGTCTTCTAGTCCAGCCCCTTGCTCAAGCAGGGGACCCTGTACCATTTCAGATAGGTGGTTGTTCTTAAAAACCTCCAGTGATGGAGCACCCACAACCTCTGAAGGCACTGGTTAATTGTCCTCACTGTTAGGAAGTTTCTCCTTAGTTCTAGGTTGCTTCTCTCCTTGATTAGTTTCCATCCATTGCTTCTTGTCCTGCCTTCTGGTGCTTTGGAAAATAAGTTGACCCCCTCTTCTTTGTGGCAGCCCCTCAAATACTGGAATATTGCTATCGTGTCATCCCTAGTCCTTCTTTTCTCTAGACTGGCCATGCCCAATTCCTGCGACCATTCTTCATATGTTTTAGTCTCCAGGCCTTTAATCATCTTAGTTGCTCTTCTCTGCACTTCTTCCAAAAGCCTCAACATCTTTTTTGTAATGTGGTGACCAAAACTGGATGCTGTATTCCAGGCATGGTCTTACTAAGGATTTATATAGCGGTACTAATACTTGACATGACTTTGATTCTATGCCTCTGTTTATACAAGCAAGGATTGTGTTAGCTTTTTTTGGCTGCATATTTGTAAGGTAGCACAACATTTTTAAAAACATGCAAAGAACTCGTAATCAGGGTTAGCTGCCGAGGGTGACATTCCGGACCAGTGACAGTCCTGCAGAAAGGTTTTGCAGTTGTGTGTCTTCATGAGTGAAGAAACACAAAAGCTCAGACGAGCCAGGATAAGGGTGGGCTTCCCTTCCTGCCATCCCTGTTTTATTCCCAGTATCAAAGCCAAGAGTAGATAAAATTAACTGGAACACATCATTGTGGGAGGAAAGCCTTCAGAAGATTCCTGCTAGCTTATTTCTCTATTAGAGTAAGTAACACACACACACACACACACACATACACACACACCCCTGTACACATAAACAGAGCAGACATTCAAACAATGGCCCTGTCACATCTGGCTTGGCGCCACTTGCAGTAACAAGAAAGAGAGATTTGGTGGAAGGGGATGGGGAAATGAGTACCAGATGTTGTAGCAATGGTAGCCACGGAATAGACGCACACATGCACACATAAATAAAACCAGCGTTTTCAACATGGTGCCCTTACAGGCCTCCTCGTTCCAGATAGCATGGTCAAGGCTGAAAATCTTGAACGCCCGGAGAGCACCCAGCAAGCCAGATTTAGGTGGATTAATGGCCAGTAAGATTCAGTGAAAACAGATCCATATTGGATCGATTGTCTGTCGTTGCTAGTAGAGCCTCTGCTTCACTGTCAGAAAGTTTCGTCCTTGGCCTGTCCTTGAGCAAGTCCCAAGTGGTGGAAACAGGCCGTCTCCGGAACGCAGGGCTTGTTGCTTGCGGTCAAGCAAGATAGAACAGTGGCCAAAGAGTCTCCCGTTGGAGAAACGGACTTCCAATGTTCTTGCCCCTTCTTGTTTCCAGGGGCAAAATCTATCTCAGTATCAGCTTTGATATCAGGCAAAGAGAGAAATGCCTCTTTCACTCCCTAGTAGGGATTTCCTAGGATGACAGATCGCATAGACCTTTGGTATCATGTGACTGGGTCTCTGTCGTGCATATCTCCTCATAACGTTTAAGACAGGGGTCTCCAACCTTGGCAACTTTATGACTTGTGGACTTCAACTCCCAGAATTCCTCAGCCAGCATGCGCTGGCTGAGGAATTCTGGGAGTTGAAGTCCACAAGTCGTAAAGTTGCCAAGGTTGGAGACCCCTGGTTTAAGAGATACCCTCGCTTGCTAACCAGCATCAGAGTAGTACACACCTGATGTAGTGGTTCCTTCCCCTCAGCTGAGAAAGGACTGGTGGTGGGGATTCATCACTTGAGACACACACACACATACACACAAACTCCTGAATTTAAGAGAAAGCTTCTTTGGGCCTGCCAGAATAAGTCAATGTCAGTCAACATGCAGTTCTGATGGGCACACCTAGGATGCATTCCCGCTCCGTTGAGGTTCTAAAAGCAGCCATCGTCTCTTCTGTATCTGGATTAATGCAACCTTCGTGTCTGACTCCCGTCTGTTGAGGGGCATCACTGGGAAGTTACTCCCTTGTAACCTCTCTTGACTGTTCAGGTAGACGGTATTGAATTAGATGCCCAGTTTCCTGGTTAGCAAGGATGATTGGTGTCTTCCTCCTAGGTAGCTTGGTGGGAGAAGCCATTCCGGGTATCTCCTCATACCAAGCAGAAAGGCTGAGCTCCCAGCTGGAAATAGGTCAGTGGGAGGAGACCCCTCAACGTTGAGGCTGATTTCTGGAAGATTTCCGAGAACTGGGAGGGGGAGAGAAATGGCCCTTGAGTTAGAAGCGCTGCTGGAAGCCAAGGCTAGTCCTGCTGATGAGGTCCTTTCTCCTGCAAGCGACTCGTAAAATATGGCTCAAATTTTCATTACGGGCTCTATTGATTATCTTTGGGGACAGATGAGTTATGGGGGACATTAAATTAAAGGAAGAAAGGGAAATATTTGAATGGGTTTGGGAGGTCGATGCACGAAGGGCTGCAGCCCCCTCCCCTCCTCGCTACCCTGCTTCCTCTCTGGCACTTTGCGGCTCTGAAGGATGGAGCCCCCACCCCACCCCGCCCTGTGCCTGCTCTCCCCGTGTGCCTCTGCCAAGGGCCAGCCATGTTCGGTGTGTGTGTGTGTGTGTGTGTGGCTTGCTTAGAAAAGAGAAATAACGAGGAGCTGTGGAGGGCCAGTTTTTCCACCACTCGTCTTCTCCCAACCTGGAGTTTATACACTGATACTTCAGATGGCTAGCCGGTTGGATTCCGCAGCTATGTGAACTAGAAGTGAATTAAAACATTAAATTTGGCTCTCTTTTTTGGCAAATGATACTTATCATGCCCCCGCGGTCAGGGTTTGGGAATCCTGACTTGGTAGTAAGGAATATACTTTCTCACCTCGAAAGTTCTGATTTTAGTCCCTCACATTGCTAGGTTAAAATGAACACTTAGGAGCCGATTGGAAATCCCACGTTTTAACAGTAACAGAGTTGGACGGGACCTTGGAGGTCATCGAGTCCAACCCCCTGCTCACGCAGGAGACCTATACTGGGGATTTGAACCGCCGAACTGCCGACCTTTCTGATCGACAAGCTCAGTGTCTTAGCCACTGAGCCACCTAGTTCAGGGTAAAATTGAATTTTCCCCGTAAAATTGCTCCTTATCAGGCAGGCAGTACCGTGTTATGGATGGACCCATTTTCAGAGGTGGCTGATAGCAACCTTCCAAAGTCCAGGTGAGGGAGAGGATATACAATCAGAGCATGGGTGTTTCTCAGGTAGCAGTGTGCCAAGAGTTTGGCCCTTTGTGAGGGTCGCCCATGTTCACAGCTGGTCTCAAGGCTGCCTAGCATAACTCTGTGGCTGACATGAGGCTGGTTCACTTCTGGCAAAAGGGAAACCCCTGGCCCTCAGGCTGTTCTGCATGAGACAGTTTTCCAGGGGGGGCTTCAAGAGGAGATTTATAAACTTCTGTATCTGATGAAATAATTAGCCGGCTGAAGTGACAGAAGTCCATATTGGGCTGTTAGTGTTAAACTCATCAGTGCTTCTCCACACCTCTAATTATGGAGCACTTTGGAGAGAGGGAGAGGGAGAGGGAGAGAGAGAGGGGGAGGGAGGGAGGGAGGGAGGGAGAGAGAGGGAGAGAGAGAGAGAGAGGGAGAGGGAGGGGGAGAGGGAGAGGGAGAGAGAAAGAGGGAGAGGGAGGGGGAAAAATTGAGAGAGGAGAGAGAGAAAGGGAGGAAGGGAGAGGAAAAGAGAGAGAGAGAGAGAGGGACACACTTCCCCCAAGGGAGGGAGAGAGAAAGAGAGAGAGGGAGAGGGAGGGAGAGTGAAAGAGAGGGAGAGAGAGAGAGAGGGAGAGAGAGAGAGAGAGAGAGAGACTGTGTTTTTTGTAACTCTTTTCCAAGTGTTGTGTTTACATTGCTCTCCGTTTACTCCCTTACCATTCTTGGTGACTCTTTAAAAAAAAAACAACAATAATAAAGTGTTCTGCAAAGCTTCTGTTTTCACCTGGGCTAACTCAAAGGGCTGCCCGTTTCCATGGCTGCTCAGTCTCTCTGTGGCAACACGCCCTTTTTTGTGTAAGCTAAACGATGATCGTTGTTAGAATTTGTTTTCCCCCTTTCCTCCATAAACTTCTCAACATTTAAGCAGCCATAGCGATTGCAGAGGAAGTCAGAGGAAGTCCACCTGGATGGCACTGAGGGCAGGTGAAGAGTTTGGTCCTACCCTGATCTGAAGTGTGTGTTGCAAACAACTTCTTCCCCTTTTGGAGGTGATTTTCTTTCTCCTGTCAAGAAAACTATCTTCATCCGTAGCTCAGAAAGTTATGATTTCTGAGGAAAGGATCCTGGCTATGGGACACGGTTTGGGGTTGTGCTTTCCTTGAAGGATCAAAATCTTGACTTGCTTTTATAATAACGAAAGTTGTATGCCACTTGACTTACAACAACTCATTTAGAGTTTGAGGGTGTGTTGTGTATAAGGATGTAACTTTGGGCCAGCTGGACACTTTAACTTAGCCTTTTACTAGTCTGCATTCCAGATAAATAAGGTTGACTACTGCTAATATGCTGAACCACAACCTGACTTACTCTTTAGCTTCCAAAACTTTTCCTGGTGTGGATGGATAATGTAGTACATGGCCCTTCCAGTATTGTTGAATTGCCATCATTCTTAAGGGGCATTGAGAGTTGTAGTCCAGTGATATTGGAAGGAGCACCTTCCTTCCTTCCTTCCTTCCTTCCTTCCTTCCTTCCTTCCTTCCTTCCTTCCTTCCTTCCTTCCTTCCTTCCTTCCTTCCTTCCTTCCTTCCTTCCTTCCTTCCTTCCTTCCTTCCTTCCTTCCCTCCCTTCCTTTCCTTTCCTTTCCTTTCCTTTGCTTTCCTTTCCTTCCTTCCTTCCTTCCTTCCTTCCTTCCTTCCTTCCTTCCTTCCTTCCTTCCTTCTTTCCTCCCTCTCTTCTCTCCCCTTTTCTCTTCCTTTGTTTTTCCTTTTTCTACC
>QLTV01003150.1:428615-452209 GCA_003457575.1 Thermophis baileyi
AGAAAAAAACTTTTGCCAGCTGCTGCAATGAAATTATGAATTGCCTTTGGAGGGGGGGGGGAAAGCAACAACAACAACCCAGTGCTTTTCTACCACAAATGGTTTCATCCAAAAACGAGTCCTCTGAAGAACCCACAGTGCTCGTGATAGTCCTGATTTTTTTTTTATTTTTTTATTTGTTTTGGCCTCCAGAACCGTCTCCTGTGTTCAGCATAATCCCATTTGTGGTTCCTGGCTGCATTTTGAAAGGCTGAGGTCTTTTTGCTCCTTCCAACAGTCATTGAGAAAAAATAGGTTGCACGTCGCCAAGAATATGAACCTTCAGCCCCATTGAGCTATTAATTTTTTCTCTACTAATATTTTGGTCGCTCCATTCAGTGAGGTCATTTGAGTGACTGTGGCATAATTCTTTGATTCTGGTCCTCACCGAAGATTCCTCCTGTTTTGGTGTCATCAACAAATCTCTCCTTTTTGTGGATTAGATCAGGGGTCTCCAACCTTTAAGACTTGTGGACTTCAACTCCCAGAATTCCTCAGCCTGAGGAACTCTGGGAGTTGAAGTCCACAAGTCTTAAAGTTGCCAAGGTTGGAGACCCCTGGATTAGATTCCTCCTCTGTCTTCTTTCTCCAAGGTCTCAAATAAAAGTGGTTCTCTAAGCCACTTTGCTTAGGAACACGATTACTTCTTTGAACAATTTGAACATTTGATCTAGGGCGTAATTCCTTACATACTTATTTCCTTCTTGACTTTTGCATTCGCTTCTTTAACATATAATTATTCTTTATGTTAGGTTTTTGAGCACTGGAGAAAATTTATATTTTACAGTCGCTGAGCTTTGCGGCTGCTTTTTTCCAAGTATTCTTTTTTAATCCTTGTACATCGCCCAGCGTCATTTTTGTGAGACGGGCGGCCCTCTAAATTGTCTATATAAATAAATAAAGCTAGTAGCTCAACCCCCGTTAGAATAATGATCTGTTGAGATCTCTGAACTGTAGAATCTGGATGGAGGTTGACTGAGGACCCAGATTGTTGGGGGCAGTATGCTGACTCTGTAAACCGCTTAGAGAGGGCTGCAAAAGCACTGTGAAGCGGTATATAAGTCTTAAGTGCTATTGCTATTCCCACAGCGTGCTAAGTCAGTGATCTGATTGGGTTGACTTCTCATGCATGAAGTTGTGTCTTATCCAAGGCCTGTAGTTATCGGTGAGTTCACGGGTTATGTAAACCAGGCTGCGTGGCTAAAGAGCCCTCTAGTCGCTCAGATATTTTGGACAATTCTTCCCAGCCTGCGTATTAATGTTACAGAGTTTTAATGCAGGAAGGTTGATGGAACATCTTGAATGGGCAACCTCTTTGAGGAAATTGGCAGACTTGTCAGCTTGCAATCATGAACCCGTCTTTGCCCATTCAGACTGGCTTCATTGGGCAAACTCCCGGGCATGGATTCTCTTGGCCGGTTAGCCAAGTGAGGTGGCCCCCTTTCCCCCCTCCCAAATTCTAGTACATTGCCGTTCTTTAGAATAACAGAGTTGGAAGGGACCTTGGAGGTTTTCTAGTCCAACCCCCTGCTTAGGCAGGAAACCCTACACCGCTTCAGACAAATGGTTATCCAATCTCTTCTTAAAAACTTCCAGTGTTGGAGCATTCACAACTTCTGGAGGCAAGCTGATTAATTGTTCTCACCCTCAGGAAATTTCTCCTTTAGTTCTAGGTTGCTTCTCTCCTTGATTAGTTTCTACCCATTGCTTCTTGTTCTACCCTCAGGTGCTTTGGAGAATAGCTTGACCTCCTCTTCTTTGTGGCAGCCCCTGAGATATTGGAACACTGCTGTCATGTCCCCACTAGTCCTTCTTTTCGTTAAACTAGAACTACCCAATTCCAGCAACCGTTCTTTATGTTTTAGCCTCCAGGCCAGTAGTGGGTTTTAAAACCCTTTACTACCGGTTCGCTCGCACGCACACACGACGCTTCTGTGCATGCGCGGAACGTCCCGGGCAGGTGGGCGGAGCCTCCCGCCGCTACCGGTTCTTAGAACCAGGCCGAACCGGGAGCAACCCACCACTGCTCCAGGCCCCTAATCCTCTTTGTCGCTCTTCTCTGCACTCTTTCTAGAGCCTCAACATCTTTTTTACATCGTGGCGACCAAAACTGGATGCAGTATACTAAGTGTTGGCCCTGCTCAAAGCACCTTCCCAAGAATGGCGAGGCCAGTGGGAATATCATCAGGGCCAGAGCCTTTACATTCTTCTTAGAAGCATGAGGGGCGCTGCTGTAGGAAGTTCAAGAAAAGACGTGCGTTGAGCATAGAGGAGGCGCCGGAGTGCGCTTCCCCGTTCGTGATACTTTCTCCTGTTTGCCCCCCTTCCCCATCTTCTCGCTGGTGTTTCCGAGAGGCTCTTGTCAACTCAGAAAGCTGCAGCGTAGGCCCATGGCGGCTCAACCTTTTCCTCTCCCCGAGCCCCGGTCTAATCAACCCCTATAATTTATGCAGAAAATATGATTTATATTTAATTTCACCACACTTGCATTGTTAATTTGAGATGTAATTAACCCGTCGCTATGACAACTAATTTTGTGATGCCGTAAATTACTGCCGTCTTTTCATCAAAATTCAGTTAGTTTGGCTCCTGTGTGCAATGTACTGATGCAATTAGGTTGCTAAGGGCAACTCAAAAGTGTTCAATTTCTTTTGTGTATCTGCAGTGGGGCAGAAGCTTTTCTGGTGCCGTTATTCCCAAAGTCTTGTTTTATTTGGGAAAGTGAGCCGGGCGACAGCGGGGGCCCATAGAGAGAAGTCGCGAACGGAGGAAGAGAAAGCTGAGCGGGAAGCTATTCCTGATCTGTCTTTTGATCTTTGCTCTCCTTTTTCTTCCTCTCTCTTTCTTTTTCTCTCAGCCTGCTTCGGTAATTGTTTTTAAACTCTTTCTTCGCTGTTGAGCGTGTGACCCTCCATTCATCCCAGCCTCGCTCCCCCTCCCCTTCCCGCTCACTAAGAAAGAGGGGGGGGGAAATACTTTATTCCAGAGTTTTCGGCCTCAGCAAATAATTTACTGCCCCGTCCAGAGGAAGCTACATCCCTCGGAATTGCACACACACACACACACACACACACACACACACACACACACACACACACGTGTGTGTGTGTGTCTGTGTGTGTGTCTGTGTCTGTGTGTTTGTGCATGGCGTTTTCTTCTTTACTGCAGATTTAAAACTTGTTTATATAGATTTTTTTTCCTCGCTGCCCCCCCTTCTTTATTTAAAACAAAAAACCTCTGTGTTGCTTTTGTCACGTTAATTCCCATTTTGCCAACACCAGGGGCCCAGGCAGACGAGTTACTAAGGAACACAAAATTTTAATTAGTGTATTTTAATCATTCAGGCTTTCCGAGCTAATCCACAGACCCTGGAGAATTCCGGAGATGCAGCTCTGTTCTGCTTTACCATTTATTGTTGAGTCTATTATAATTACTGTTAGCAGGTGGGGACTGGGAGATGTTTATTATGAGTTTTTCATCTTTAGTATAATTACTGGAAAAAAACCAAAATAAAAAGATATCAGTACATTATGTTTTTTAGATATATATATATTTTTTCTAAATAAAGAAAGAATAGAGATTAAAAGTGTGTGTGTGTGTGTGTGTGTGTGTGTGTGTGTGTGTGTGTGTTTATTCCCACGCTTTCCTGGAAAGCATTGCTCAATTAGTGCTGCTGCTTAAATTATTTATTTGTCTTGTCAAAATGGCAAAACCCAGGACTGGCTCCCTCTTTTGCAATTTTAAAAAGTGTGTTTACTTAATTCCAAAACTTTCTTTTTTTAAAAATAAAAATAATAATAATAATAATGAAGATGCTAGAATTCCAAGCTGGTGAACGTTGGGATTGGGCAGGTGGGTGGAATCTTGTAGCCGAGCTCTGATCTGTGGTTGATCTGTGCATGGCTTCCCAGCTTCAGAAGAGGAAGCCGATAGAGGAAGTTACGAAGGACCAAAGTAGCGTGTGCCTCCTGCGTCATTCGGGCTTGCTACCCTTGCTTTGCTAGCAGGTTTCATGGGAGTTTTGTTCTGCCTTCCGAACACAAAAAGGGGTTCCTCTCCTTTCCATAAGGCCACCATCCTTGTCCAGGCCCATGCGCTAATGCAGGGGTCCCCAAACTTGGCAACTTTAAGACTTGTGGACTTCAACTCCCAGAATAGCTGGTTGGAGAATTCTGGGAGCTGAAGTCCACAAGTCTTAAAGTTGCCAAGTCTACAAGTCTTAATGTTGCCAAGTTTGAAGACCTTTGCGCTAATGCATCCCAGCATGGCGCAAAAGAGCTGAGCATTAAGGACAATGTAAGGCCATGAAATTGAGCAGAGGATTAACACCTCTATTTCGTACAGGAAGTCCTCGACTTACGACCTCAATTGAGCCCAAAATTTCTGCCGCTAAGTGAATCATTTGTTAAGTGAATTTCAAGCGAAGCTTTCCTGCCACAGTTGTTAAGTGAATCCCTGCAGCTGTTGAACTAACAACGGCTGTTAAAAGTGAATCTGGCTTCCCCCTTGACTTTAACTTGCCAGAAGGACGCAAAAGGTGATGGTTGGAACATTGTCTTAACGCAGCAGACGGTTCTTTCAGCCCAAAATGGCAGATTCCTCATTGAAAAGGGATGTTGGTTAGAAAGGTTTTTGTCATCTATACACCTCTTCACCCAAGGTGCCTTTTCAGCAGGTAGCCTGCCATGTTAATTAATCAGTGTAAATTAATCAGCCACAATTAATCAGTGGAACGACTTGCCTCCAGAAGTTGTGAATGCTCCAACACTGGAAGTTTTTAAGAAGAGATTGGACAGCCATTTCTCTGAAGTGGTATAGGGTTTCCTGCCTGAGCAGGGGGTTGGACTAGAAGACCTCCAAGGTCCCTTCCAACTCTGGTATTCTATTCTATTCTATTCTATTCTATTCTATTCTATTCTATTCTATTCTATTCTATTCTATTCTATTCTATTCTATTCTATTCTATTCTATTCTATTCTGTTCTATTCTGTTCTATTCTATTCTATTCTATTCTGTTCTATTCTGTTCTATTCTGTTCTATTCTGTTCTATTCTGTTCTATTCTATTCTATTCTATTCTATTCTATTCTATTCTATTCTATTCTATTCTATTCTATTCTATTCTATTCTATTCTATTCTATTCTATTCGATTCTATTCTTTTCCTGTCGTCTTTATGGAGACTTTTTTCCACCAAGCCAGATAACTATCCATCTCCTGAACTACCCCCCATCTGTAAGATTAGGCTCCAAAAGACCAAAGTTTGTGCAGCACATTGTTTTGTGAAAAAATTAAACTACAGGCAGTCCTCGACTTACAACAGTTCATTTAGTGACTGTCTGAAGTTACAACGGCATTGAAAAAAGTGACTTATGACCGTTTTTCATGCTTACGACCTTTGCAGCATCCCCATGCTCACGTGATCAAAATTCGGACGCTTGCAGCTGATTCATATTTATGATGGTTGCAGTGTCCCGGGGTCATGTGATCCCCTCTTGCGACCTTCTGGCAAGCAAAGCCAAGGGCGAAGCCCAGATTCACTTAACAACCGTGTTCTTGACTGCAGCGATTCACTTAACAAGTGTGGCAACAATGGTTGTTAAAATGCAAATTTAACAAATGTCTCACTTAGCAACAGACACTTTGGGCTCGATTGTGGTCGTAAGTCGAGGACTCCCTGTACAAATAGAGGTGTTAAGCCTCTGCTAAATTTAATGGCGTTGCATGATCCTTAATACTTGACGATGTTAAAATGTATGCAAATTGCTTCTTAGTGATTCAATCTCGAAAGGTATCCTATCTGGCTACTTCAAATAATGCCAGTTTTTAAAAGCGTTCCGTGTCTCATCAGAGGAGATAAAGGATTTTGAAAACTCATCCATGTGCGCTTCCATTTGACTCCCCAAACTTTCCTGGGGGTGCCCGATGTGGTGGGCAGCCTTGATTTGTTCCCTGATTTGGCAGCTTGTAGACTTTTATCCTTACCTCTGTGCTTCATCCATCGACTCAGCAAATGGTGCCAATCAGACAGACTGGATGTGAAGTGGACCTGAGGCTGAGGAGAAGGCACCCCTTCTCATGTTTTAGCCCACTAGAGAAACCAGGCTTTCAAATGTCTGTTCCCAATTACGTATCTTCCTTTTTTTGCTTGTTTGGCCCAAAGCTTCGTATTTTCTTTGATCTAGTAGCTCTTGGCTGAAAAAACAGGTAGGAAATCCTTTCCAAATTGGGAACCCTTGGATTACTTTGGTAGAAAGAGTTGTGCAAGAGATGAGTGTGTGGGTGTAAGTATAGTGGCCTGAGATTACCTCAGCTACTCTCGCCAAATCCCGCCAAATCCTTCACAATTCCCCATTTTTTTTTTACTTCCTACTTAACAAGATAGGAATCGAATACTTTATTTAGCCAGGTGTGAGTAGACACATAAGGAATTTATCTCCTTGTGTGTCTCCTTGCTTGCCAATATCTCAGGGGCTGCCACAAAGGGTGCATGCGCAGTGCCGAAAATTCAAAAAAAAAAAGCCAAAAACAAGATGGCGGCCCATGCGCAGTGCCAGGGACTCGGCTTCTGCGCATGCGCAGAAGAAAAAAAAAAAAAAAAAAATTCAAAAAAAAAAAAAAATCAAAAAAAAAGATGGCGGCGTCCACGGACCGGCACCGACAGAACTGGCTCCGTGACGTCACCAGCGGTTTGCTACCGGTTCTATAGAACCGGTGCGAACCGAGAGGAACCCACCTCTGGTGTCTCCTTCTTGTGCAGGGGGTTGGACTAGAAGACCTCCAAGGTCCTTTCCAACTCTTGTTATTCTATTAAATCTTGTAAGTTGGAAATAAAACTTCGATAATGAAAAATCAGGCTGCAGGGGCAACCGTTCAGCCTTCCCGTTCTTCCCACCTTCTGCTTCCATCTGAGGCTGAACCCAAATATTTTTCCTTCTCAGGTGACCATTTTCGTTTCTCTAGAAAAATTTACTGCATCTCTGACAGAAGTGGTTGAACTCAAGTAGCAAAGTAAAACTTAGAACTTAGGACTGATTGTGATTGCCCTATTTGTGTAGAATTTGGACTGTAGGCGGATGGGACCTCAGACGCATACCCAGGCGAGCACTTGGACTTTGAAGAACGGGACCACCCCGTCCCCTGCTTGGTGATGCGTCCCACCTCCCATCATGTTGATGCGGCTAATGGTTCTGTGCAGGGGTGGGGCAAAAGGTGGAGACCCTGTGTCGTCTTTCCGGGCCCTTGAAGTAGCAGGGATGCCATGCAAGACAAGGGGAGACCCTGATGCACAAGCTCCAACCTGGAGGCTTTACTCTTTGCCCTTCCCACGTTTCGTCATCCTAGCCAGTTAGGTTGCCTGGCCCTTCAAAGAAGGCATCCCCAGTCTTCTTTATTAAGTCTTTAAGTGCTGGCAGGCCACTCCATTAAAAAGCCATTTTGCCTTTTGTGCTAGCTGCTCCACCCACAGCCGCTCACACCCCCCCCACCCCACCCACACCCAGAGTCACTCCCCCTCACCACCACCACCAACTGCCCCTGGCTCCAGCTGCCTCTTGCTCAAGCAAGGACACTGACCACATTGTAAAATTACATGCATAGTTGGCAACCTGGCCAAACAGGGGGTCCCCATAGCAACTAGCCCAGTCATTCACTTCTTTGAAGCAAAGTGTGCCTGTGTGTGTGGGGGGGGGTGAGGGGGGAGGAGTGACTCTGTTAAGCCCCTGTCTTTAACACTTCATTCCAAAAAAAAAATGCCCCCTTTAAAAAAAAAAAAGGTAGAAATAAGCATCTGATTTTGTCCTTTTCCCTTATTTGGAGAAGGGTTAGGGTTGTAGACAGCCTTGGTTGGCAGCCAAGTCCTTCCGCTTGGGGACAGTCCCGGCAGTGCCACCAAGGGCCTTCTTAACCTTCACCCTTCCAAACACCTGGCATGTTTCTCCAGAATTCCACCATGTGCCATCTTGGCCCTTTGCCTACAGGGCACACACTGAATTCTCCCAGGCTCACTCGGCATTTTATTTTGGAGGTGGGGCAGTTGGATGCGCCCAGGGCCTGGCACCGTGCCCACGGAAGGGCTGTTCCTCAGTTGCATGTCAGTGCTTGGCGGCCGGTCGAATCCCCCAGCCTCTCCCAGCCACTGGGCAGGCTGCCCAAGATGGGGTTCTTGCTTTCCTTCAGTCTGCTTGGCAGGAAGCCCGAGCGTGATTCGAGACCAGCGTGCAGGGGGAAGTCTGCAAGAGAGCGCACAGTGGCCGTTGCACCTAGTTGTCACCCCTGCAGTCATGTTTGGCACCCGGCTGTTAGCTGTTCTGGGTGAAAGGGTGTGTGCTGGTCTGGGACCAAGCATTTCTCCTTACGGTTGTTGCCTTCAAACCTTCAGTCTTCCCCCTCTTGGAGACCTTCCGTTTCCTTCAGGAGTTTTCCCATGTTATCCATGGATCTTCTGTCAGGCTCAGAAGAGGAATGGTATAGATCAGGGGTCTCCAACCTTGGCAACTTTGAGCCTGGAGGACTTCAACTCCCAGAATTCCCCAGCCAGCTTTGCTTTGCTGGCTGGGGAATTCTGGGAGTTGAAGTCCGCCAGGCTTAAAGTTGCCAAGGTTGGAGACCCCTGGTATAGATCAGGGGTGGGTTCTAACTTACCTCGCTGCCGGTTTGCTTCCTCCCACGCCGCGTGGCCGCACCTCGTGGGCACGCGCGTGCGCAGTCCAAAATAAATAAATAAATAAATAAAAACCCATGCCAAAAACAAGATGGCGACGCATGCGCAGTGCCGGAAACTCGACTTCTGCGCATGCGCAGAAGAAAAATAAAATAAAATAAATAAATTAAAATAAATTTTAAAAAAAGATGGCGGCGCCCACGGACCGGCACCGACCGAACCGGATTGGTGACCTCATCGTGACGTCACCAGCGGGTCGCTACCGGTTCAGGAGAACCGGTCCGAACCGGGAGGAACCCACCTCTGGTATAGATGTTGCCTCTCACACCAGCTTCTGGAGGTCATTGCTCCTCTGACCTCAGCTTTTCTCCATGCAGCCTCCTTTTGGCCACCCTGTCCACTCTTTATCTACTGGGGATTTCAAAAACATCTTGGAAGGAGGCAGTGGGCCCTTTCCTAAAATGCAGTGCCCAGAACTGAATGAGCATCTTAAGGTGTGACCAGTGAAGAGCAGGAAGAATGGTTATCTCTCTTGACCTTGACTTTGCTTCTGCTTAATTCAGCCTAGGGCCCTGGGAAATCATTTTCTGGCTTTCAGCCAATCACATCTCCGGCTCATGCCCTGCTCCCCCCCCCGTTGAAGCTGTGAGGGTTTGAGGCTGTAACAAGGGAGTCAGGTAGTGCATTCCAGGCATTGACCACTCAGTTGCTGAAGTCGTAGTTTCTTCAATCAAGTGTGGAGCGGTTTACCATATGTTTGTATCTACTGTGTGCTCGTGTATTGTTGCGGTTGAAGCTGAAGTAGTCATTGACTGGTAGGACGTTGTAGCAGATAATTTTATGTACTACGCTTAGGTCAGATCGAAGGCGGCGTAGTTCTAAATTTTCTAGGCCCAAAATTTCAAGTCTGGTGGCATAAGGTATTCTGTTGCGAGCAGAGGAGTGTAGTACTCTTCTTGTGAAATATCTCTGGACATTCTCAATTGTATTAATGTCCGATGTGTAGTGTGTAGTGTAGCTTGTGTTCCTCAAGATCCCTTTTCCATGTAGTGCTGTCCCATATGGGCCTCCTTGCCCTCTACTTTTGTGCTTTTGATTTTCCCTGCCTAAATTCAGGATTTGGCTCTCTTCAAATTTACCTTGTTTCAGTCCCAAAGGTGCTTTTTTGGGAGGCAACTGGACTTTCTGTTTTTTCTTTGAAGATGTTTCGCTTCTCATCCACGATGCTTCTTCAGTTCTGTTTGCATAGCTAAATGTCTATGGAGATTCTCTCCTGAAAAAGCACCTTTGGGACAACCGTGACCTGGATGACTGAGAATCTCCATAGACTTTTTGCTTCATTTCAGCTTCTGGGAATCCTCCTTATACTGTCCTCCAAGGTGTTTGCTATTTCCCTAGCTTCGTGTCATCTGCAGAGTCAATAATCATGCTTCTAACTCCTCATCCAAGCCTTTTATAATATAATTGATCGTTGTGGGGTCTGAAATAGGGCCATGGGGCGTACCAATTGATACTTCCCTCCAATTTGACCCGGTCATAACAGAATAACAGAGTTGGAAGGGATCTTGGAGGTCTTTTAGTCCAACCCCCTACTCAATCAAGAGACCATTCAGTGAAAAGGTTGTCCAATCGCTTCTTAAAAACCTCCTGTGTTGGAGCACCCACAACTTCTGGAGGCACAGGATACAATTGTTCATCCAACGCTACATGCATCCAACGGTAGCATAGTTCCAACCCCCTTTTAAGAATCCTGTGGGAGATTTTGACCAATTTCAGAGATGACCCAAAGATTCCAAGCCGATCTTCGCTTACTCGTGTTTACTTGGAAATCAGTCTCACTTAGTTTCACTGTACCTTTTCCTTAGCAAAATGGGCTCCGCACTGCTGCTGCCTCAAGTGTTCTAATGGAATCCAAACAGCGTCTGTGATAAGATTAAATTCCACAGATTTTTCCCCCCCTCTCTCTCCAAAACTATTTTCAAATGGTTCGCTTTTTAAAAGGGGATAGCACCTGCTCTGTGGGTGTTTAGAGGTTTCCCCTTACAAACCTGAAGATCATATATGACCCATCTCAGCTTTGGACCCCTGGGTCAGTTCCAAGACTCCCATCACCAGCTTATCTGGCCCTTGAAAACGTACTTGAGGTGGGACACTCTGTTATCAGCCAGGGCTTCCTCTCCATCTATCCGTCCACCCAAAGGGAAGAACTCTTTCCAGAGTCCGGACATTAAAAACCCACTCAGTTGCTGAGTTGGCACTGAATTCCTCCATCTTTTGCCCAGTGCCAGCCCTTGGCAGAGCTGCTGGCGAACACCCTGTTCCCCGTGCCTTCTTTCTCTTTTCTCACCTATCCCTTGGGACTTGCCAGGATGTATGCCCAGAATGACATGATGGAAGGAAGGGAATCTGCTCACAAAAAGAAAGGATGAATTCCAGGTGTATCAGGATCTTAAAGGAAAGCCAAGCTCCGTGGGATAAATCAGTGCACGGTGTGCTTGTTTCTCAAATTGGTTGATTTGTAGGATATAGGCTTGGGGGCATTGTGGTAACCTAGTGACTTGGAAACTCGCACCTTAATTCTTCGACTCCAGCATGAGGGTAAATAGAGATAACAGCGTTATCTTTCAGAGCTGGTTGTGGCAACAGTACAGGGAAAGCAATCTGTTGAATACTGTAAAAATGGCACAGTAAATTATGATGTTATGATGTTGTGATCGGTACACATCTCACTCTCTGGGCATGCTTGTGCAAAACGGAGACTAAGGTTTTGCAGTCCTAGAAAGAAGAAGTTTATTTCATGATGATGATGATGATGATGATGATACAATCAAAATCACAAACAGGCTGGGAGAAAGTACAGTTACAACCCCCCAAATGATGAGTTTGCAGGGCAGGGAATTTTCCCTCGGGGACAGAATCTATAGACTCATCTTATTCCAGATTCCTTTTATCAGGTGGCGTTGAAAGAAAATCTAGAACAGGGGTAGATAGAGGGTAGAGGCTGTGCTATTTTAGGCTGCAGCTTCCCTTTCCACACCTTCCTTCCATCTTTTTAAATCATCTTGCACGAAGAAAATGAGTCTAATAGATGTGAGAGCTTAGATCTTAGAGGTTTCAGCACTGGCCAACAGGAAACAGTAGCAAAAAACCCCACCAACGACTGTCTGAAATGATTTCATGTGATATTATACAGCTGGTATTTCCCATAAAGACCAGAATGTGCTTTCTGTCAGAAGGAATATTCTTGTTGTTAACACCATTGTCCCTTAGGATGGTGCCCTCAAGATAGGTTGAACTATATAACTCCCAGCACCCCTAGCTGGCACCAGCCTTTGGCTCTAATTCCTAGGGATGATATGAACAATGGAAGTCCAATATGCTGCTTAGCAGTGACTGTCCCAGACCTGAAGCCCAGGAGCCCTTCCCTTTGGGCCACTGCTCAGTCTGCTTTACCTGGGCTGTCCAAGGTGCTTTTTTTTTTTTTTCAAGAGGCCACTGGACTTTCTTGTTTTTCTCTGAAGACGTTTCGCTTCTCATCCAAGAAGCTTCTTCAGCTCTGACTGGATGGCGGGGAATGGAAGGATTGATATTCCTTGAAGACAGCGGGTCATTTGCATCCTTTTAGAGAGTCGTTGAGGCCACTTGGAGGTTTATCTGTGTTTACCCTGAGGAAACCCTTCCATTCCCCACCATCCAGTCAGAGCTGAAGAAGCTCCTTGGACGAGAAGCGAAACATCTTCAAAGAAAACCAAAGAAAAACCAGTGGCCTTTTGAAAAAATGCACCTTTGGGGCCACCATGACCGGGATGGCTGAGAACCTCCATAGACTTTACCTGGACTGTACTGCAGGCGGACCAAATGGTCTCTATCTCAGCTGTGACCACTGAGCACCGCTCTCCTTTATTCTCTCCTGAACCAGCCCGCTTACCTGGCTGGATCCAATGCATGGACAGGTAATGGCACACGGTGTTTTGTGCCTGTTCTCTCGCGTGTTGATGCTTGTGCTTGGTGTCTAAAGTGTGCACAGGGGGTGGGGGTTAATAGAATAAACAGAGTTGGAAGGGACCTTGGAGGTCTTCTAGTCCAACCCCCTTGCCTAGGCAGGAAACCCTACACCACTTCAGACAAATGGTTATCCAATCTCTTCTTAAAAACTTCCAGTGTTGGAGCATTTACAACTTCTGGGGGCAAGTTGTTCCACTGATTAATTGTTCTAACTGTCAGGAAATTTCTCTTTAGTTCTAAGTTGCTTCTCTCCTTGATTAGTATCCACCCATTGCTTCTTGCCCTCAGATGCTTTTGAGAATAGCTTGCCCCCCTCTTCTTTGGGGCAGCCCCTGAGATATTGGAACACTGCTATCCTGTCTCCCCTGGTGCTTCTTTTCATTAAACTAGACATCGCCAGTTCCTGCAACCGTTCATTGTATGTTTTAGCCTCCAGTCCCCTAATCATCTTTCTTGCTCTTCTCTGCACTCTTTCTAGAGTCTCAACATCCTTTTTACATCAAGGGGACCAAAACTGAATGCAGTATTCCAAGGGTGGCCTTACCAAGGCATTATAAAGTGGTATTAACACTTCACGTGATCTTGATTTTTATCCCTCTGTTTATGCAGCCTGGGATTGTGTTGGCTTTTTTGGCAGCGGCCGCACCCCGGGGGGGGGGGCGCAATTTTAAGAGAAAGCCTCCTGATGTCGTGTCCCCCTCCCCCCCCCCGCAGGCAGAAGAGGGACAAGATGGGAATGTTACTATACCAGGGATAGGGGAAGAAGCTTGGGCATGGAAATCAACTTGGTATGTGCTCAGAGGCACTCTTGTTCCTTCAAGTGCTCCAGGGCCCATTAAGGCTGTTCAGAACAGTCTCCATGTTTAGTGGTGGTTCCAATGGAACCCCACAAAACAGGGGAAATACTACAACTCCACACAGTTTGTGTTTCTTCAGCTCCCTGCTTCTCACCCTCTACGCACTCCTTTGTTTTGGCACTTCCCTTTATTCTTTTAACACAACACACACACACACACACACACACACACACACACACACACACACACTTTTAAAAAGTAGCTCCGTAATTTAGTAGCTGGGTGAACTCTGTTTCAAAGGTTAATATGAAAATCTGGAATGGATTACTTAAAAACTATACTTTACACCCGCTATTAAAATGATTATTATTACTTCTTTTCTTTCTTTTTAGAGGTGGCTGTTGCGGCTGCAGAATTAATTTAAAATGCCAGGGTTTTTGGTTTTTTGTTTGTTTTGTTTTGTTTGTTTTTTTCCTTGAGAAATCCAATAAGAAATTGAGCCAGCAGAGCAATCTGCAAACTGTCTTGGCACAGAGGAAAGTGTGTCTTTTCAATTGGTGAGGGGGGAAAAAAAAAATATGGGCCTTAACTGAAACCATATGGCAGTGCACTTGAGAGAAATCTGCTGAAAAGGGAAGGGAGGGGAGCAGAGGGAGGGAGGGAGGGAGGGGGAACGCGCGCCAGGCAGAGGCGCCAGGCAGAGGCAACAGGCAAGCTTTCTGCACGTGGTTGGGAAGGAAGGAAGAAGGGAGGGAAGGAAGGAAGGAAGGAAGGAGAAGGGAGGGAGGGAAGGAAGGAAGGAAGGAAAGGAGAAGGGAGGGAGGGAGGGAGGGAAGGAAGGAGGGGGGAAGGGAGGGAGGGAGGAAAGGAGGGGAGAGAGAGGGGGGAGAAGGAGAAAGGCAGGGGGAAGGAAGGAAGGACCCACCAGTGATGGAGAAGGTAGGAAGGGGGGAAGGAGAAGGGAGGGAGGGAGGGAAGGAAGGAAGGAAGAGGAGGAGGAAGAAGGGAGGGAGGAGGAGGGAGGGAGGGAGGAAAGAAGGCAGGAAGAAAGGAAGGCAGGAAGGAAGGAAAGAGGGAGAGTGGTGGGAAGAAAGAGAGGGAAGGAAGAGGAGGAGGAAGAAGGGAGGGAGGAGGAAGGAAGGAGAAGGGAGGGAGCGAGGGAGGAAAGAAGGCAGGAAGAAAGGAAGGCAGGCAGGAAGAAAGGAAGGAAGGAAAGAGGGAGGAAGGATGGGAAGGAGGGAAGGAAGGAAGAGGAGGAGGAGGAAGAAGGGAGGGAGGAGGAAGGCAGGCAGGAAGGAAGGAAGAAAGGAGGGAGGGAAGGGAGGAAGGAAGGAAAGAAGGAAGGAAGGAAGGAAGGAAGGAAGGAAGGGAGGGAGGAGGAAGGCAGGCAGGAAGGAAGGAAGAAAGGAGGGAGGGAAGGGAGGAAGGAAGGAAAGAAGGAAGGAAGGAGGAAGAAGCAAGGAAGGGAGGGAGGGACGGCGGGAGGGAGGGGATACGGGGCAGGGGCTGTGTTGAGTGGGTAGGTGGGTAAGAAGGGATCAAGCTCAGAAACAGGCATTAGCTGAGGACAAAATTTGAAAAATTAGACAGTGTTTTATCCTAAAGCACATTTCAGCCCCTTGTATTCTGTTCTGGCTTACCTCAAGTCAGTCATGCAAGCAGCCCTATGAAATGAAACGAAAATACGCCGCGTTGTGTATGTATATCCATGGGCAGTAATGGGTCTATCATATCCCTCCACTTGACTGAGTTGAATAGGTTGGGCGAGCTCTTATCTCTTTCCAGCCCTTTTCATGTCACGAAGGCCTCTTTGGCTTATTTCCACTCTTCCTGTCACCCCCCAAAGGTTAAGCAACGTACCCTGATGTTAGCTAATTGATGGCTTCTGCCAGATGTGTGCCTACCCCCTCATAAAGCAGAATATGAGCATGGAAAGTGGGTGCCCGAGCTGCCTTCTACCCATGCGGTTTCTGTTCTGTGCATGTGCCTTTTTTCAGAATGTGGATGGCGGAGAAGGGAAGGATTCAGTCAGAACTAAAGAAGCTTCTCGGATGAGAAGCAAAACGCCTTCAAGGAAAAACAAAGAAAGTCCAGTTGCCTTTTGAAAAGAAAAAGAAAAAGAAAAAAAACACTTTTGGGACAACCATGACCTTCATGACTGAGAATCTGCATAGACGTGGAGCTTCGCTAACTAACAGCTTGAGTCTTTATCGCCTCACTTCCATCCTGATAGGAAAAGGGAGGGAAAAAAATCCATTGGGCTGCTTCAGAATATTTCACCATCTCTACCTGCAAAGTTGAGAGAGAGAATAGTTGTCACATAGTCTTCATCTAATATTTGAGGGGCTGCCACAGAGAGGGGGGGGGTCAAGCTATTTTCCAAAGCTCCCAAAGTTCAGACAAAGAATAATGGATGGAAACTGAACAAGGAGAGAGATTCAACCTGGAAATAAGGGAGAAAATTTTCTGACAGTGAGAGCAATCAACCCATGGAACAGAAGTTGCCTTCGGAAGTTGTGGGAGCTTCATCACTGGAGGCTTTCCAGAAGAGACTGGACTGCCATCTGTCAGGAATGGTGTAGGGTTCTCCTGCTTGGGCGGGGGGTTGGACTAGATGACCTACAAGGTCCCTGATTGAGAACAATCAACCAATGGGACGGCTTGCCTTCAGAAGTTGTGGGAGCTTCATCACTGGAAGCTTTCAAGAAGAGACTGGACTGCCATCTGTCAGAAATGGTATAGGGCCTCCTGCTTGGGCAGGGGGTTGGACTAGATGACCTACAAGGTCCCTTCCAACTCTGTTAATCTGTTAAATTCCCAACTGACCTGTCCACTAGACATATCTGTCAGGTACCCGGTTGGGGAAGGCTAAATAGCTGGAAAATGGGGGAAATGATCGATTGGAGATCCTGGAGAAGGGTTCCCAGCCAGCATCAAGTACTATCCCTTGCTCAGTGGCTTTCCGTCTTAGTGTTGCAACTGAATCCAAGAGTGAAGTTCAAAGATTCCTGTTCAGATTCTTCTGGTGAAAAGAAAGGAACTTCATTTCAAGGATTTAGCTAGAGGCAACAGGGTGGGATCCTTTGCGCTTCTTTGTACAAAGGTTGGCCCAGCTGCAAAGAAAGGTAGTTCTTCCTGTGAATTTTTTTATTAAAAGTGTACACAGAACATAAAAACTAACACAAATCAAGGCTGAGTGGAGAAAGAAAGAAAGAAAGAAAGAAAGAAAGAAAGAAAGAAAGAAAGAAAGAAAGAAAGAAAGATGCTTTTCTGAACTAAACAGAGAATATTACTGCTTTGCTCATAGGAGTTCAAAGATCCGGGTTACTCCAGATTTCCTTGTTTCCCAGCATGCTTTCAGCTATGTGATTTGCAGATATATTTTTGTAAAGAGAAAAAAGAAAGAAGGAAGAAAGAAAGAAAGAGAAAGAAAGAAGAAAGACAGAAAGACACAGACAGACAGACAGACAGAAAGAAAGAAAGAAAGAAAGACAGAGACAGGAAGAAAGGAAAGAAAGAAAGAAAGAAAGAAAGAAAGAAAGAAAGAGGAAGGGAAAGGAAGGGAAAGAAACTTCCAATTTCCTGTGCAACAAATATAATTATAAAATTATCTCTTTCTGAATACAAAAAAAGCTTATTTTTTTCTATTAACCAATTTCCCCCCCTAATCATCAAAAGCATAAAAGTGCACTTTTTGCACTTTGCAGAAATGCAAAGAATTTTAAGTCAGCCATAAATGTATAAAGAAACCCAAATTGTCTGGTAAGATGGCGTTTTGCTTGGATAACAATATAGCAGACATCCTGGCCTCGATGTCATGGACAGTTCTTGCTGGATTGTTGTTCAGTCGCTAAGTTGTGCCTGGCTCTTCGCAATCCCATGGAACCACAGCACGCCAGGCCCTCCTGTCCTCCACTGTCTCCCGGAGCCTGCCCAAACTCATGTTCGTTGTGTCGAAGACACCATCTAACCCTCTCATCCCCTGCCGTCCCCTTCTCCTTTTGCCTTCAATCTTTCCCAACATCGGGGTCTTTTCCAATGTCGGATGCAAGAGGAATAACAGAATTACAGACTTGGAAGAGGAACCTTGGAGGTCTTCTAGCCCAACCCTCTGTTCAAGCAGGAGACCCCCACGCCATTTCAAGAAAAATAATGTAAGAAAATCTAGTTCTACCACACCCTTTCTCCAATATTGGCGTACTGTTCCAGGGACTACCACCTCTGGTGTCCTTCGTGATCGCAAACCAAAGGATCCGGATGAAAAAAGAAGCGTGTTAAAATTTTAATACAGCTCTCCAACCCAGTTTGCATATCGTGAACTGTAACTCAGGATTCAGGTTTAAGCAGATCTATGCATTGTTGGTGCAGTGGTTAGAGGTGGCGCAGTGGTTAGAGTGCAGTACTGCAGGCTACTTCAGCTGACTGCTAGCTGCAGTTCAGCAGTTCAAATCTCACCGGCTCAAGGTTGACTCAGCCTTCCATCCTTCCGAGGTGGGAAAAACGAGGACCCAGATTGTTGGGGGCAAGAGGCTGACTCTGTGAACCGCTTAGAGAGGGCTGTAAAAGCACTGTGAAGCGGTATATAAGTCTAAGTGCTAAGTGCTATTGCTATTTTGCGTTGTGGCTCAGCCAGGTATATGTTATGCCACCAGGCTTGAAATTTTGGGCCTGGACAACCTAGAACTACGCCGCCTACAGTCTGACCTAAGCTTAGTACACAAAATTGTCTGCTACAACGTCCTACCCGTTAATGACTACTTCAGCTTCAACCACAATAATACATGGGCAAACAATAGATACAAACCAGGGGTGAAATGCTACCGGTTCGGCCTGGTCTGGGCGTACCGGTAGCGGCGGCTGCCGGTGGTTCAGAGAACCGGTAGCGGCGGCAGCGCGAGGCTCCGCCCACCCCCCGGACGTCGCCATTTTCCTGTTTTTCACCCTCTGCGCATGCACAAAGCGTTCTGCGCATGCGCAGAGGGTGAAAAAGCGCATGTGACAGGCGTGCACGCTTCCAAACCGGTAGGGAAGGTAAGTAGATTTCGCCGCTGATACAAACTCAAAGTAAACCGCTCCAAACTCGACTGCAGAAAACACGACTTCAGCAACAGAGTGGCCAATGCCTGGAATGCACTACCGGACTCCGTTGTTACATCCTCAAACCCCCAAAACTTTAACCTAAAACTGTCTACCGTGGACCTCACCCCATTCCTAAGAGGTCTGTAAGGGGGCGTGCATAAGCGCACCAGCGTGCCTACCGTCCCTGTCCTAATGTCCCCATTTATTCGTACTCATTTCTTATGCACATACTTTACCTGTTTATACTTATATGTTTATATGTTATGTTCATACTTATAATTGTTTTCTCATACATGCTTGACAAAATAAAAAATAAAAATATAAATAAATAAATAAATAAATAAATAAATAAAGAATGAATGAATGAATGAATGAATGAATGAATGAATGTATGTATGTTGTAGAAAAAGCTCATGAAAAGGTCCCTATGATTGGGAAGCCAGGTAGAACACATTTATGGTGGGAAAAATGAAATCCAACTTCTTTCAGATTCACCTGGCTGACCTGGAGGGCAAGACCTGCGACTGTTGCTTTTCATCTCCTGCCACCGTCCGTCTTCCCAGGGAAAGGGGGGGCCGGCCGCAGAGCCAACTTTCTCTTTTCTCACTCGGGCTGCCGGATCTCCCTGTCTCTGGCGCTCCTCCCTCCCAGCTTCTGCCTACTGACATGTGTTCCCCATTAGACCTTAATTTCAGAAGATTTACAACACATTAAGTAATTTGTAGGTTATTTCAACTTTAATCTGCTGAAGTCAAGAAAAATCAAGATTAAATTCGAAACACACGGTTCTTCAAAGGGCTGGGAGGGGGGGGGTGTTTGCCAAGCCCCACAGCCATCCTCCGTACACGTCTGCCCCAGAAGTTGCCAAGTGACGCAGAGAGACTAAGGAGATAAGGAAGCTCTTGGGTGAAGTGTAGAATATTGTGGTGGGCTATATATTGCTCCGTGATGGGAAGACCTGCTTGGTGCTCCGTGGGTCTCGGGTTCAGGTTCTACCGCCACCTGTTCAGAAAGGAACAAGACATCTTTCCTTCTTTCCATCCATCCACGATGGCAGTTCTTGTTTAGGCGAAGGGAATAATTATCCGTAAACACCTGGATTTGTGCTGGATGTATTATTTTGGAGCACAAGCTTTGCTTTCCCTTGTTTTCAGAACACAGGACGGTAGCTTCGTAAAAACAGGCTTTTGTTTAACAGGGAAGAGAATGCCTGAGACTTCTCCAGCATCAGAGGAGACAAGGTGGGCCAATCTAACCTACCTGGTACCTTGTTCTGTCTAACCAAGGGGAACTGAATTTGCACCCTCTTGAAATTTTTCTCCGCCTTTTTCCACCATTGCAATCTGTGGAGGTGACCCAACTGGCAGCTCCTATAGTTTAATAATTTGAACCAATGGGCTCATGTTGGATGCACGTCCGCCAGGAATGATCAGTCAAGTTGCAGGCCACGTTCTGTCTCTGAGCCACGGCCGAATTTGGGCAGATCCCGGATTGGGATCGGCCCGTGCTCGGAAGTGAAGACTCGCTGGCTGATGGGAGGAATCCACCTGGCCAATCAGGGAGGAAAAATGGTGGGGCAGAAGGAGCCTTCCTGTGGCGAGAGGGAAGGAGGCACCTTTTCCTAGGCCAGGCCAGGGGATGCGGTAGCCAAGCAGGCAGGCGTATCCAGGCACGGCAGGCAGGTAGCGCCATTGCTGCCCTGCCTCCCCTCGCTTGTCTCCCAGTCCTGGATCATGGCTTCCAGCACGCTGGAGATGGAGGAGGCCCTATGAAAATGATGATATGTGACAATCAGTCACAGCAATTAGTGTTTTGGTTAAGAGGCCTTTTTTGTTTTCTCTCACCCAGACAGAATGTCACAAATAAATCCTCGCCTGCATTTGCATATTAATTGGATCGGAGACGTCAAGCATCTTTCATTAAAGAAAATGATCTGCATATTTGGAGACATAAAATAGTTATTTTGATGGGTTTTTCCCCTCCCCCCCCTCCCTAAGATCAGGGGGTGGGGGAGGAAGGTGATGGGAGCAGTGGAAATTGAGGTAGAATGAAGGCAGAAAAAAAGATACTTGGCGGGCTTAACCCCTCGCGGCCTGTGACAAACTCGCTGCTGAGCAAGGAGACATCAAAGTAAACAAATCCAGCGCCTGCTGGAATGTATACGGGGCGTCGCTTTCCTTTTGCAGTATGCATATGTTCACTCCGTAAAGGTTCTTTTTCCCATTCTGACCAGGGATTCGTAAACGCACAAATCTTCCCTAATATAGCCAGAGGCATTAAATGCTCCAAGCTTACTTAGTGGAGCAGTTCAGAGTTGAAACAGTCTGGTTGAGAAGAAGGGTTTCCTTTTCACCTGAATTATCGCTCGTGCAGGTGAGGCCACGCCGACGCAGGAAAACTTTTCCCCTCGTGACGTGGGTGCTTGGATACCATTAAGGGAGCAATTGCTCCTGGCCCATGCCAAGAGAGAAGAAGCAGGGGAGGTACGAACCGAGTACCAAGAGAAGAGAGCAATTCTCGTAAATACTCGAGAAAAGAACATTCTAATCAAGTGTGGTTGGGAAATATTCATCCATCAAGGCAAAGGGAGAGAAAGAGAGAGAGAGAGGTCCTCGTTTTTGTGTTTTAAAAACCAATTTGTCAGGGGGGGAAAAAACAATGTGAAAAATATTTAGAATGAAATTATTCACGTTCTTCAAGCAGAACTGCCTTCTTCTATAAAATTCTAATTTATATCGAGTGGGAGCCAAATAAATTGATCCTTGCCTGTCTCCTGGAGATCTGCTTAAATAATCCTGCGTTTTCATAATAGGAAGGCAGAAGGAGGCAGGTAGCTCCATGAATCCCTCGCAGGTTCATCAGGTAGCTCAGGAAAATTGTGAAGATGTGCAGGTAGATAGTCCTCTTTTCCCATCGAGGAAAGTTTAGTTCAAAATGCGGTCCTTTACTAGGTCAAACTGTTCAGCCATCTGGCTGGTATTATCTTCTTAGACGGCCCGGGGTCTTCCTAGAAGAGGCTGCCTGATCCTTTGCTAAGGGGGAGGCCAGAGCTGGAACCTGGAAAGCAGGTATTTTGCCACCAAACGACGATTAAGTTCTCTAATATTCTTAGGAACCTCTCACGGCCACTTTACCGCTTCTGCATCTAATACAACCAAGAAGTTAGCCTGCAGCACCTGGACAGGAAGAGCCAGTGGGCAAAGGGGCAAAAGGCTGAAGCTCAAGGAATCGGGTACAAGGACAGGAGAGTTTCTGTGGGTTCAAAATGTTCCTGTTTTGCTCTGCTCGGGACTGGAAATTGTGTGGCAGGCTGCTTCACATGTGGTTTACCAGCCAGGCTTGGCACTCGAGGTGCCTACTAGATTTCAAGGAGTGTAAGAGCTTTACAGGAAAAGCCTAAAGTTAATTACCCAATGTCTTCAAAAGGACAGGGGAAAAATCCTATCCCAAACAGACACTGTAAACAAATGTAGGATAGACGGAGGGAGGGAGGCTCTGACCATATTTAAGGCACCGGGCTCTGCTTCCAAACCCTTATAGGCCATACTGATTTTAAAATGATGGTGATGATGGGAAGGAGGAGGAGGAGAAGAAAAGAAGAGGAAGAGGAGAAGGAGGAGGAGGAGGAAAAGAAAAGAAGAGGAAGAGGAGTAGGAGTAGGGAGGAGGAGGAGGAGAAGGAAGAAGAGGAAGAGGAAGAGGAAGAAGAAGAAGAAGAAGGAGAAGAAGGAGAAGAAGAAGAAGAAGAAGAAGAAGAAGAAGAAGAAGAAGAAGAAGAAGAAGAAGAAGAAGACACCTCTTCTACCAATCACTTGAGTCCAAACTAATGTTCACCCATGTAAAGAAAAAACTTTGAACTTTTGGAAACAACTGTGGGAAAGCCCTATGGAACACAACAAAACTGCCTCCTGAATCAGAGATATTCAAAAACAAGCAACAGGAAACAAAATGGAGAACATTGTAATAACAACTGATATGGTTGCAAAACAAGTAAAGAAGGTCAAGAACTGGAGTGCACCTGCTCTGGACAAACTGCATGGATACTGGCTAAAACACCTGACCAGCCTCCATCACCGCATGGCCACTCAATTTGATGAAATGCTTCAAAATGCAACAAGCGAAGAATGGTTAACAGCTGGTCGAACATACTTGATAATGAAAGATCCAGAAAAGAGCACAGAACCAAGCAACTACCGCCCAATCACTTGTCTGCCAACGACGTTCAAACTTTTTACAAGAATACTGGCAAATTCAGTATTCAATCATTTGATGGAAAACAGTTTATATCCGGTAGAACAAAAAAGGAAATTATAAAAAAAAAAATCAAGAGGAACAAAAGATCAGCTGCTCATTGACAAAATGGTACTAAAAGATGCAAAACGAGGAAAAACGAATTTAAATACGGCGTGGATTGATTACAAGAAGGCATTTGACTCATTACCCCACAGCTGGATTAACGCCTGTCTGGAAAACTTTGGAATCAGCAAAAATATTTGTACATTTTTGAAAGCAAATATGCAAAAATGGAAAACAGTTCTAACAGCAAATGGGGAGAACATCGGTGAAGTCAACATCAAATGAGGAATCTTCC
Source organism: Thermophis baileyi (assembly GCA_003457575.1). Taxonomy (NCBI): domain Eukaryota; kingdom Metazoa; phylum Chordata; class Lepidosauria; order Squamata; family Dipsadidae; genus Thermophis; species Thermophis baileyi. The sequence goes on from QLTV01003150.1 coordinate 451,786, forward strand.
AGGAGGATGCACTTTCACCACTACTGTTCAACATCGCATTAATTCCACTGACTGAGTTTCGTGTTTAACGAATAAAAGAGATAATAATAATAATAGACATTACCTTAACAGCTCTTAGGTTCTTGGTAGCAACCTGAACTGTTAAGTTTTTATGTCTATGGAGATTCTCAGTCATCCAGGTCATGGTTGTCCCAAAGGTGCTTTTTCAAGAGGCAACTGGACTTTCTTGGTTTTTTGGAAGGGCTCAGCCTTCCATCCTTCCGAGGTGGGTAAAATGAGGACCCAGATTGTTGGGGGCAATATGCTGACTCTGTGAACCGCTTAGAGAGGGCTGTAAAGCACTGTGAAGCGGTATATAAGTCTAAGGGCTATTGCTATTTTCCTTCCTTCCTTCCTTCCTTCCTTCCTTCCTTCCTTCCTTCCT
>QLTV01003150.1:488472-507590 GCA_003457575.1 Thermophis baileyi
CTCCCTCCCTCCCTCTCTCTCCCTCTCTCTCTCTCTCACTCTCCCCCCCCCCATGTGTGAAAAAGAACCAAGTGTTTGACTGGCAGAGCCGGCTGTAGAAGCGAGATGGTTATTGGTGTCAGAAACAGCTAAATAACCCTCTAACTGGTATGAAGGTGAATTCATGGTCTGGTGAGCAGTGAAAATATGAGACAGGCAGCACAGAGCAGGAAATAGCATCACAGAAAGCTCTGGAGAATGCTTGAATACCCAAAAGCAGGACATCAGGCCAGGGGTTGGTGTAGGGGTGTTGCGCAGTTTGATTTCTTGGCATAAAGCTTAGGATTCTGGGCAGGCTGGGATTCTAGGTTGGTTGTTTTTTTGGGGGGGGGAAGGAAACAGTAAGGCCCCCGTTACCCAGATTCTGAAGTATAACTAGAATGTGCTCCTTTCCTTCCTGCTCTTCCTTTTCCCTACGTTATCCTTTTCGCCAGCCGTTTTCAGGAATATAAAATCCTGGAAATAAACAAAGCCCAAGTGTTTTGCAGATGCAACTCCTACACAGATAAAATCTTCTTGCACAGGAACAAATGGAGACAAAAGAAAAAGGATGCGCACCTAGAGAGGGTTTGGCAACACCCTGGTGTACGAAGTGGAGCCATTAAGGCTTATCTTTGCTGCGAACAACTTGATTGTGCGGCTGCTTGGAGCAAACTAAAATTCTTGGGCAGCACATTGTACCAGCCTTCGAATGCTTAATGCCTGAAGGAGAACCACGCAAGCCTGGCTTGGACCTGCCCTGTAGAATAACACTCCCCTCGAAGTCCGTGCGGCCCCCACCCTGCCATAAAACAAAACCCCAAGAGTTGGTTGCTATCTGCTGCCTGTTTGGTCTTGCAGTTTGGTCTTGTCTGATCCAGAGCCTAGTCTTTGTTCTCCCTTTCGTGTGCTATTGCTTACTAACATTTATTATTGCTATTGTTACATTGTGGGTGGGGTGGGGGGTTTGGTCTCCCTTTTACATTGTTAATATATTAGCCAGGTGGAACCCACTTCATGACTGGGGTGGCATACAGTTTTATCAAACAGGTAAAGGAGCTGGGTGCGCTGAATTTCCTGGCTCTTTCCAAGGTGAGCAGCTTTCAGTAAGGAGGGGGGGGGGAAATATTCATTGGGAGGAACTTGGAAAGAACATGGGAGATGGGGAGAGGTTAGACTGGATCCAGATGTTGGATTTCCGAAATAGAAACGTTCCAGTTCTGAGCCCAGATAAATGATCTCCAGTAAGTCTTATCTATGGGGACGCGGTGGCTCAGTGGCTAAGACGCTTGTCGATCAGAAAGGTCGGCAGTTCAGCGGTTCGAATCCCTAGCGCCGTGTAACGGGGTGAGCTCCCGTTACTTGCCCCAGCTTCTGCCGACCTAGCAGTTCGAAAGCACGTAAAAAATGCAGGTAGAAAAATAGGGACCACCTTTGGTGGGAAGGTAACAGCGTTCCGTGTGCCTTTGGCGTTGAGTCATGCCGGCCACATGACCACGGAGACGTCTTCAGACAGCGCTGGCTCTTCGGCTTTGAAACGGAGATGAGACACCGCCCCCTAGAGTCAGGAACGACTAGCACATATGTGCAAGGGAAACCTTTACCTTTACCTTTAAGTCTTATCTAATGGGATGGGAATTGTCTTCTAAGGAGGCTTAGAGAGGGAGACTTATTTTAACTCTTCTTCATTTGCCATAATTTCACTGAAAACGGGGTTTCCTTCAGGCTGCCACCTCATGCCCCCCTTGGCATGGGAGGCCATTCCACGTGGGGCTGGGAGGGCTGCAGGATTGCTATATCTGTCTCATCAGCTCTGTATACAAAGAAGTAGTTGCCCACAGCAGATCAAGAAAGACTGATGCATCTTCGGCAGGGCTGTCAAACTCAAGGCCCGTGGGCCAAATCCGGCCCACGGGATGCTTAGATCTGGCTCGCAGGGCCGCCCTGGAGACAGCAAAGGACCAGCCCATGGTGCCTCTGCCAGCGAAAATGGAGCTCGGGCCACCACAGGCGCCCCCAACATGAGTGACGTCGAGCTGGCCACCCCTCCACCCTGGCCATGCCCCCCCCCAGCCCCCCCCGAGGTCAAACACAACCCTGATGCGGCCCTCAATGAAATCGAGTTTGACACCCCTGATCTATGGGGACTCCTATTTCCCTAGCTATTCCCTCTACATGTAAGAATGTTACTCAAAATATCTGGAGGATGCATTCCTCAAGCTCCATCCACATGGAGTTTCGCAGGAGGACTCTTGATTTGTGACAATAATTTTAAGACAGCCATATCCAACCTGGTATCTCCTGCATGAGTCAACCAGTAGAGCTCCCAGGGGTCACTGAAGGGATTCGGAAGCCAAGAGGTTGTGGAGGTTGTCCCAATGTTTGTGTAACATTTTAGGACAAGGTAACAGGGGACCAGCCAGAGGCAGCGACTATCTCCTCATCATCATTTGGAAGTTGTTTGTAAAATTTATTTATCCTTATTATTCCCCCTCCTTTTCTTTGACATTCAGAAGTAGGAGAAGGAGGAGGGAAGTAGGAATGAGAGAGAGAGAGAGAGAGAAAGAAAGAAAAAAGGATTTAGTAACAACTCTGCGCATTGCAAAACTTTATCCTTTGAATAATGTGTCACAGAAACTGATGGGCGATAAAGGGGGAGACGGAGCCCAGCCAAGAATCCGGCTCAGCCAGTTTCCCTTATTTATTAAAGAAGGAGAAAAAAAGCTTAGATAATTAACTTTTTTGTTTTGTTTCGCGGGCAACTCCCCAGACTGGCAACTTCAGGGCGCCTGGCAAATGAAGTTTTCTATCAGCTCTGCCAGAATGGCATAAAACAAACCAGATCTGTGCCCAGGGATTGCCTCGAAACCAACGCTAGTCGAGATTTCTCAGTTTCAGGAGTTGGGGAATATCATCCAGGCCTTTGGGAACCCTCTCCTTCGGCGAGAAAACTCTCATTTTCTACCCCTGTCCTCACCAGCCCCACAGCAAGGCAAGAAGGCCGCTTGCTGGAACCTTTGAGTACAATCAGGCTACCAAACATTAAACAGCTAAGAACAGGTCGCCCTCAACTTACGACCACAAATTGAGGCCCAACATTTATGTTGCTAAGTGAGAAATTTGTTACGTGAGTTTTGCCCCATTTTATGGTTTTCCTCGCCACCTTAGTTAGTTAGTTAGTTTACTTTATTGTCATTCCACCTCGTACAACGAAATTAAATGCCATCTTCAGTGTACATTATAACTATAAAAATGAAACACAAACACACATCCTTCACATTCTATACAATCGAATTGAAAAACCCCTGATATTGCATTAATATTGCACTATATGGTAAAATTCAATATAGTTACTGCTCTGGGATAGAAGCTGTTTTTCACCCTATTTCAGGGGTGGGTTCCTCCCGGTTCGGACCGGTTCTCCCGAACCGGTAGTGGCCCGCTGGTGACATCACGATGACATCACCGAACCGGTCAGTTGCCAGTCCGTGGGGGCCGCCATCTTTTTTAAAAAAAAAATTCAAATTTTTTTTTAGATTTTTTTTTTAAAAATTCCCTTCTGAGCATGTGCAGAAGCCGACTTCCAGCACTGTGCATGCGGTCGCCATCTTTTTTTCAGCTTTTTTTTATTTTGGGGGGGGATTTTTTCCTACTGCGCATGGGCGCGCGCATGAGGCACGTGCACGAGGCGCGGGAGGGAGCGAACTGGCAGCGAGGTAAGTAGGAACCCACCCCTGCCCTATTTGTCCTTGTTTTCATTATCCTGTACCGTCTGCCAGATGGTAATAGTTCAAAAAAAAAAAAAAAGGGGCGCTGGGGGAGGCTTGAGATGGATCTTTAAGAATGGTTTGAACTAAGCGAATCATTGCAGTTCTTAAATCAGTAACACGGTTGTTGAGTGAATCTGGTTTCCCCCATGGAGTTTGCTTGTCAGAAGGTCGCAAAAGGGGATCACATGGCTCTTGAGACACCGTCATAAATGTGAGTCAGTTGCCAAGCATCCAAATGTAAATCACGTGACCACGGGGATTACTGCAACGGTCATAGTGTGAAAAATGGTCACAAGTCACTTTTTTTTAGTGCCGTCGTAACTTTGAACAGTCACTAAATGAACTATTGTCAGTCGAGGATTACCTGTACCTCCAACAGGGGTTATTCAGGAGAGGGCTTCTTTTGTCCCTTCTTCATCGTTTGCCCATAGAGTAGGTTTTCCTGGTGAGAGATCATAGGGGTTCTTAATATACCGTATTTTTTGGACTATAAGATGCACCGGTGTATAAGACCCACCGAGATTTCGAAGAGGTAAGTAAGAAAAAAAAAGTTTTTGCCCTCCCCCAGGAACAATCTGCAGACCTCCCAAACCCTCTGCGCACCCCGTTTTCACACGGGGGCGGGGCTTCGGGAGGCCAAAAATGGCTGTATTTGGTGTATAAGACGCACCAACATTTCCACCCTCTTTTAGGGGGGGAAAAAGTGCGTCTTATACTCTGAAAAATATGGTAGCTTGAGCTTTCCTAATAGGAAGCCTTCGTTTGCTCCCAAGGACAGGGCTCTTAGGGAAAGGGGAGAAAAGCCACATTTATCCCTTGATTTAAGAGGAAAGGGTTTGCAGGGTTGCTTTCCAGACGGCCCTTCGCTGGGACCAGCTTGGACTCTGCTGGGTACCCAACTTGGTACCTCTTCTTTATTTTGTGACTCTGTCCATCCCTTGGCTGCCTTTAATGCTCGGATGGATACTTGCCTCCAGAAGTTGTGAATGCTCCAACCCTGGAAGTTTTTTAAGAAGAGATGGGACAGCCATCTGTCTGAAAGGGTATAGGGTTTCCTGCCTGAGCAGGGGGTCGGACTAGATGACCTCCAAGGTCCCTCCCAACTCTTGTTATTCCGTTCTGTTCACTTGGGATATGGCCTCCTCTTTTTCGTAATCCTGCACTGGGCTTCGTATGCTGCTGATCTGCACAAAGAGGTAGGGAAACGACCTCCAGCCGTGGTATCTGGCAATTCAGAGTAAAAGATGGGGGCGCCCCCAGGAAGTAGGTTTTCCTGAAGGCCAAATCACACACCAGTGGACATCTCTTCTCATGAGGTGCCGTGGAGTGGTTGAGAGACACACGGGGCTGCGACACTGTTGACACCAAGCAGGTCTGGCTCTAGAAGATCCGTATAAAGGACATTAGGCAGAGGGGAAACTATCTGCCCGTTTGTCTGCTGGGACCGCCAGGTGTTCCCCTTCCTATAAATGGTTTGGTCTGCTTTGAATATAAGGCAGGTGCTGTACCCCTGAACTACGTATGGCTGGCCCCCTACTTAAGCTTCTCTTCGGTGCTTTGTGATTGTTGCCGTTGTAGCAGGTCACGGTCATCCAGAAAGGGGAAAACAGGCTAATATTTGAAGAAGCAAATGAGCAGCATCGCAAAGCAAGGAACAGCTCTTTAGAGAGCTGCTCCTTTTTCCTGTTTCCCCCTTCGGGGCCAAACCTGGAAATGAAACTTTTCTTGGGGAGAAGTGCAAAAGCGCAGGAAAAACAGGCCAGAAGACAACGAATGAAAAACAGCAGGTGCAGGACTGAGCTGCGGTTTTGTCCTTACTGGGCAGCGGGAAGGATGGGGAAATATTGCTGGGTTACCGCTTGCTTATTCCCACGCAGCTTCCCCACTGATCTTTCTCAGGTCCTTATGTTACCTGGATCAGACCTTACGCCCCGTCCGGTTCCTGGCCTGGAAGGGGTTTAGAAAGCGTTTCTGTTTTAGAGACTCCCGACTTGGATCTTCCAAGCCTCGAACTGCTGTCCTTTGTTCTGAATGAATTGCAGTATTATGGTTTTATTGTCGTAGGTCACCTTGGGAGGCATCTATCTGCTCTTAAAGGCAGCGTGGAAACACTTTAAGCTAACAAACAGAGAAGAGGACAAAGTTTTGTTCTCTGTTGCCAGGTGAGAAAACGAGATCGACTGCTTTTAGGTTCCAGGAAAAGAGATTCCTGTTGAACCACGGTAGAAAATTCCTTATACCCACCCAAACGATTTGGCAGTTCTTCAGCCGAGGTCTTTTAAGCAGATTGCGAAGAGCTAGGGGATGCCTTTTATGGATTCCCAGCCTGGACCAAGAGGTTGGCCATCGTCCTGCAAGGTCATCCCTCTCCTTCTGGGCTTCCCCAGTTCCCACAGAGGAGTGGGAGAAAAATAAAAGTTTCTGTCCTTGCTTTTGATTGTAAGATCCGCTTCACTCAGTTACTGGCGAAGTTCAGCCCTAGACAGAGGAAAGTGGAGGAATTTCTGATATAGCGAATGACTGACTACGCTGACGGTTTGCTTCTTTCAAATTTTCAGGGTCTGGCTCTCTGGAGCCATTGGTCTCCCAAGACATAAGTTGTGTTGTTGCATTTCTGTCACAGACACAAAAAAATCACATCCACTCTGTATTCCTCACTCCAAGAAACGTAGGAGACCGGGAATCCAAACCCCTGTAATTTATTATTACTTCGTTAATTATAGTGTAGATTTGAGGTGGGTAGACTATTTTCAGAAAGCTCCTGTTTTCCAGAATAAAATCTGCTACCTTCTTCACAGCCCTTTCTCCTCTAGCCCTTTGGTGGAAAACAACATTTTCTCTCTCACAGGCTACTCACATAGAAAATGACTAGATGGGTATTTTTAAAAGGTTGGTTTTTTTTTAATCTTCTATTCCCCCCCCCTTTTTTTTTTTTGGTGGAAACTGAAGGATGTGTCATTTTTTTTGTTTCAATTTAGCATTGGAGAATTTTATAATTTAGTAATTAAAATCTCTGATAGGCTTTAGAAATTGCAGCTAATTGAATTTAATGGGAAGATGATTTTCAATTTTATTTGATTATCCGGACCCCTGGCATTGGTATTTATGGGAAAAAAATGGCAAATGTGCAGTGTGGGCTAAGATGGCATAATTGAATTAGGGCTAATCGGATTTCTCCGTCATGAATTTCACTATAATTTTCCTATAATTTTCCATTAGATATCTAGTTTACAAATATTCACAAAGAAATGAAGCTCTTTCGGAATGGAGATTGCTGGCTAACAGGATTACCGGGACGTTTGCACGGCGATGCCAGGCCAGGCTCCTTCAATAATGTAATCGTTGCGTCTGCCTCACACTTCCCCCCCCTCCCCGTTCTTTGCCACCCCTTCTGCCTCCGCGATCATTCGTCAAAGCTGTGGCATTTCCCCCACCCCTCCGCCGTTCTCCATTTGTTTCATTGGGTGAAGTCAGCTTTGTTCACGTCAGAGCCCCACCCTGAATGGAATTGGGTCCCCGTGGAGAGATCCACATGCCCGTTTCCTGCTCTTGGTCTTCCTCCTCATCAGTCTTGCTAAGGCTGCCTGGATCTATTCACACAACACGTTTGGTCGGGTCAATGAAAGACTTCGCGGCATTTACACCGTATGCTAAGTTGGGCCACTGTTCATCTTCATTTCTTTGCTTCTCTTTTGGGGGTGCCAAGCCAACTCCTTTAGTTTTTAATTTTTAATTAATTATTTATATCCCATCATCATCATCATCATTATTATTTACACAGACAGCTAGATGTTCAGACTGGATTTGACATTTTTATCTATCGGGTCCTTACCAAGGACCTGGGATAGGCAGATCTGGATGTTTGATGGTGTTAACGGATATCATCACAGGATGGAAGCTGTTCCCAGTAAAGCTGCCTTTTGCAATTGACTGATGGCAAATCTGTCAATGCCAGTGATGGTGGTGGTATTATTATTTTTTATTCATTAAACATGAAACTCAGTCAACTGAACATTTAAAAATGTATCACAAATATCATTGATTGGCGCTGATGGTTGGTACGGGTTGCTGACAGCATCTTAGGTATCAACCAAGTACCTTCTTAAAATGTATGATGATGATGATGATGATGATGATGATGATGATGATTTGGAGGCTACCAAAACAAACAACATACTTTCCTCCTCCTATTTTCCCCACCACAACAACAACCCTGTGAGGTGGATTGGGCTGAGAGAGAGAGAGAGTGACTGACTGGCTCAAAGTCACTCAGGTGGTTTTCCTGGCTAAGATAGGACTTGAACTCAAGAGTCTCTTGCTTTCCAGCCCCATGTACTGTGTGAAACAGGTTAATTAATTAAAAACAACAACAACAATTTCTGGATGTTGTGGAAATGCAGACATTGTACAGTTACACAGACTGAGCTCGGGGGCATGATGGTTCAGCTGGCCGCCCAACTGTTTTTAAGAAGTGAGGTGGGAAGGCTGCAAACCGGCCTTTCTCCCAGCGCTTAAAATACATAGTCAGATATAGGCTTCATCTCTGGTTCTTTTCCCCTTATAACTTTATAAAACTTTATAAAATGTATGAAAGCAAGAGTGAACACATGGCCGTTATGTCCAGCCATGCTCAAATCTGGATGGCAAAGTGATGTAATGAATAGCAGCCTAAAGTATCCTCGCTGGAGATTCTGAGTAGGATCTCTGACTTTCCTTAGTGTAATGGTGTCTTTGGGCCACCGTTTTGTTGATGGGACAGGCTTTTTCACGACTGCCCTCAAAATGTAATGCCTGCTCCTTTGTCCCTCGGTAAAATAACAATTTCAAGAGGAAAGGAAGGCAAGCTTGGGGCCATACAGGTAGTCCTCGACTTACAACAGTTCATTTACTGACGGTTCGAAGTTACAACGGCACTGAAAAAAGTGGCCTAGGAACGTTTTCTACCCTTATGACTGTTGCAGTATCCCCACAGTCACATGATTTGCATTTGGATTTGCTTGACAGCTGGTTCATATTTATGACGGTTGCAGTATCCCGGTGTGTGTGTGTGTGTGTGTGTGTGTGTGTGACGTGATCCTCTTTTTGCGACCTTCCGACAAGCAAAGTCAGATTCACTTAACAACCGCGTTACCACTTTAACAACGGCAGCGGTTCACTTAAGCAACGCGGCAAGAAAAGTCGTAAAACCCGCTTAAGCGATTTTTCACTTACAAACCATAAATTCTGGCCTCCGTTGCGGTCGTAGGTCGAGGACTTAACCTGTGCAAGGCTTTTAAGCCTCAGCAATGGAGTTGTATAGTAGCACACATCTGGAAGTTGCAAATCTCCCACCCTAGAGGAACGCTGCAAACCCCTGCGTCGTTCCCGCAGTCACAATATTGCGATTCTCCTCCTCTGGCCAGGTCGGTTGAGACTGAAAAACCCAGATTGGGGAATTCTGGGGCAGCCGTACCTTGGCCTGATTCAGCAACGCCATTCTTGGTTGCTGCGCCGGATTTTGCGTGAGCGTTGCCGTGTCACTACTGCCCACCTGACGAGCTCCGGAGGGTGCTGATTTGCCACCCAGCAGCCTCCAGGTCCCACCTGTTGTTGGAGGCAACAACACACTTGCTTCCCGTCGGTTGCGTCTGTGTCTCGGGCGCGCTGTTTTTCGGTGCAAGCCGGGCTGACGTGCAGCCGTGTTCGCTCCGAGGTGGAATAGACCGATTTTTTTCCTCTTGTTCAACCTGCTTGACTTTGTGCTCACGCTAACACTTTTCCGGGCCATGGTTTCTGTTCTTCTTTGGCTAGACCAGAGGGAGAATCCTTCTAGAGCTTTTAAAATACTTTATTCCGCGTGTTCCTTGGCCTGGAGACATACATCGTTCTTCTTTTGTTGCAAGATAACCAGGCTGTAAAGAATCCCTCCCTTTTTTGCAATCAAGCTCTCCAACTTCTTCTGCTTTGATTGGGCTTGGTTGCTTCTTTCCAAGCAGCAACTCATTCTAATTAATTTCTAAATAATTTCTAATTCAGCCATTCTCCCCCACCCACCCCCCCGCCCCCACGGAGACATCTCTCTTGCTTCATAGATGTGAGGTTTAATACCTGGCATCTTCCCGCTGAGAGATCTTGAGGGCTGGGAGAAAAGCTCTATAGCACCGCAGAAGCCGATGTGCCTTGAAATATTGTAAAATAGAGCAGCAGCGGAGTGAGTATATTGAGAATTGGTTTACTATTTATGTAGGGGACACATGGCTTTCAGCAGCCTAGAGAGCTGATAAATGTGATGCAGAAAAGTACAATTTGCCTGCAGGGTGACCGGAACGAAATTCAGAGGTGGAAGCGAGAGTTAGCCTTTAAAAGCAAACTTGCTTGCTGAAGCAAAACCAGAATCGACTCGGAAGCTTGGGTAGCTGTACCAGGTCAAGAAAAATTGGCAGGGGCCATGAAGTCTCTCTGGGAGCTGAGTTCAAGCGCTTATCCGATTTGGTTGATTTTGACCAAAAAAAAAAAAAAAAACACCTCCAAACGACGTACCAGTGTGAGCGATATCATACACACCAACTAGTCTCCTGGTTCCGGAGGCCTACAACCTCATTCCAGTTGTCAAGGAAAGCGGAAAAATTGTGCCAGTTCATCTTCCATCCTCAAAGTTGTGTGTCTCTCACTGCTTTGCAGCCATGGGGCAAGTCTTCTGTGGTTGGTGATGTGGAGGAACTGAAGTTGTGTGTGTGTGTGTGTGTGTGTGTGTGTGTGTGTGTATTCTCAATCAATCAATCAGAATAGAGCTGGAAGGGACCTTGGAGATCTTCTAGTCCAACCCCTGCTCAAGCAGGAGACCCTATGCCATTTCAGACAGTCCAGTCTCTTGTTAAAAACCTCCAGTGATGAAGCACCCACAACTTCCGGAGGCAAGCTGTTCCACTGGTCAATTGTTCTCAGTTAGGAAGTTTCTCCTTAATTCCAGGTTGCTTCTCCTAACTCAGGGGTCAGCAACCTGTGGCTCTGGAGCCGCATGTGGCTCTTTCATCCCTCTGCTGTGGCTCCCTGTCGCTGGTCGGCACCACAATTTTGAGAGGAACTTCCGGTTAGGGTGGGGGGGGGGAAGCAGGGCGCACCAGGAGGAGACTCTATGGCAAGAGGCGGGTTTTCCGGTCAGCTCCACAATTGATAGGGAGCTGACCGGTTAGGACAGGTAGAGGAAAAAGGACGCCGCGCTAGGAGGAGACTCTATGGTGGGGAAACCAGACTTCCGGTCGGCTCCAGAATTTAACAGGGGGGCTTCCGGTTAGGACCTTTGTGGCTCTTTGAGTGTTTAAGGTTGCCGACCCCTGTCCTAACTCATTCTGTCCTTATTGTCCAAAGGGCCAGAAGGTAGTTGAATTTCACCAGTGCTGGTGGAGCTCTTTTTCTGCCCTCCGTCTGTTAGCAAGAGAGGCTCCCTTTTTGCATCCATGGCAAAGGTTATACCAACAGATTGATCCAAACTTTGAAGAAAAACCCGGCATAAGTGTCTTTCCCACTCTCAAAAATTGCACCTCGTTCATTAGCAGATGGACTGACCCTTTATGGAGGGACTCCTATGGCTTGCTACAGTGGTCATTCCTGATCATTGAATCTTACTGAAGTTGTAGTGCACGTTTCGGCAGCTACCTGGTCTTTCCTATGTACAGGTAGTCCTTGACTTATAACAGTTCATTTAGTGACCATTCAGAGTTACAACAGCACTGAAAAAAGTAACTTATGACCGTTTTTCACATAGAACCTTTTCAGCATTCCCATGATGATGTGATCAAAATCCAGACACTTGGCATACTAGCAATAGCAACAGCAGTTAGACTTATATACTGCTTCACAGTGCTTCACACCCCTCTCTAAGCGGTTTTACAGAGTCAGCCTCTTGCCCCCAACAATCTGGGTCCTTGTTTTACTGACCTCGGAAGGATTGGAAGGCTGAGTCAACCTTGAGCCTGGTGAGATTCGAACTGCCAAATTGCAGGCAGCTGGTGATCAGCAGAAGTAGCCTGCAGTACTGCATTCTAACCACTGCGCCATCGCAGCTGTGCCAGTTCATTCTTATGACCGTTGCTGTTTTCCAAGGTCACGTGATCCCCTTTTGTGACCTTCTGACAAGCAAAGTCAATGGGGAAGCCAGATGCACTTAACTGTCAGGTTGCTAACTTATCAACTGCTGTGAGTCACTTAACTACCGTGTTTCCCCGAAAATAAGACCCTGTCTTATATTTTTTGTGAACCCTGAAATAAGCGCTTGGCCTTATTGCCATGCACTCAACAGCCCGATCGGGCTTATTATCAGGGGATGTCTTATTTGGGGGGGAAACCGGGTACAGCGGTGAGAAAGGTCGTAAAAAGGGGCAAAACTCACTGAACAAATGTCTCACTTAACAACAGAAATGCGGGGCTCAATTGTAGTCGTAAGTTGAGGACAACCTGTAGTAGGAGGCTAACTAGGCCCTCTCCGTTGTAAAAAAAAAATGGAGCCAACAAACTAAGTTTCTTAACTATTTTGTCCCCCTTATTGGGAGAGGATGGCATTGCAGCTGCCTGAGTGGAAACGGGAAATGGAAATGGGAGGGGAGGAGAACGTTACGAAGTGACTTAGCCAAGGATTGGCGCATACGCCGCGCTGCAATCCTGCCAGCCTATTTGCTCTAGGGGGCCCAGCCCTGTGCACTGATACTTAATGTGCTGGGTTTGGCAATGCTCTTCTGCCATGTCATGATGCCATGTGAAGCAACTGAAAGCCAATCCAGGAGGGAAAGAGGTGGAATTGGAGGGAAAGAGCGCACGGGGTGTCTGCCGTGCCTGACGCCTAGGCCTCTGGGCGCCTCCCTTTACGAAATCCTCATCAAACGAAAAAGAAGAAACTGACTGAAAGGGGAGAACTCCGTTTGCCCAATAGATTACCAAATCGAGGAAGGGAGAGAAAAATCACCTTTCCTGCAGGCAAGAACGACGGAAAGAAACGTCTTCGGGAGGCAGCGTGCAGATGGGGAGGGGGTCCTCCCGCATTAAAAAAAAAAAGTGGAAAATCAGCTTCTTTTTTTTTCTTTTCTTTTTTTGAAAGACGCTACCACGATAGAGGGAAAAGGCGAGGCTCCGGGACATGATAGATCTCTCTCAAAAAAGTTGGAAAGGAGTTGTGATTTGAAGGTCTGATTTGGGGAGTTTGGATTTTCGTAGCAGCCAGCAGGATGGTTAGGGGAATTCAGGCTGTCCTCGACTTACGGCCACAATTGAGCCCAAAATTTCCCTTGCTAAGTGAGACAAGTTGAGTTTTGTCCCATTTTACGACCTTTCTCGCCACAGTCGTTAAGTGAATCCCCGCAGTGGTGAAGTTAGCAACACGGTTGTTAAGTGAATCTGGGTTGCCCATTGACTTGGCTTGTCAGAAGGGGAATCACACGACCCTGGGATGCTGCTGCGACCGTCATAAATATGAGTCAGTTTGCCGAGCGTCTGAATTTTGATCAGGCCGCAACTGTCGTAAGGGTGAAACAACGGTCCTAAGTCCCTTTTTTCAGTGCCGTTGTAACTTCGAACGGACACTAAGCGAACGGTTGTAAGTTGAGGACTCCCTACATTGACAGACGTGTGTTTTCCCCTAGTGCAAATTCTACCGTAACATTTCCATGGGTGCAGCCTGGATCGTGAGAAGTCTTGCAAGGATGGTAGAGTCCCCAGACTAGACTCTCTTACCTGTTTTTCATGAATCCAGTTGGTTTCCAAGATCACTTTCTGACTGTCTAGGACAAGGGTCAGCAACCCGTGGCTCTGGAGCCGCATGTGGCTCTTTCATCCCTCTGCTGTGGCTCCCTGTCACCGGTCAGCTCCACAATTGATAGGGCTTTTGGTTAGGACAGGTAGAGGAAAAAGGACGCCGCGCTAGGAGGAGACTCTATGGTGGGGAAACCGGACTTCCTGCCGGCTCCAGAATTGAACGGGGGGCTTCCGGTTGCGACCTATGTGGCTCTTTGAGTGTTTAAGGTTGCCGACCCCTGATCTAGGAGCACTGCTTGAGCATCCACTGACCGAACGATCACGTTCTGAAAAAGGATCAGATGAAGTCCTCCACAAGCTCTACAACCTGTGAAGCCAAATCTTTCATTTCTTCTAAGGGCTGGTCCTCGTTCTCTGCAGCCGAAAGAACCCTGCCTATGCGCACCTCTTCAGATTTCCATCATGGATAGTCTGGACTCCAGGAGAAATTATTTTATTTCCTTAAAAACATCATAGGATGTCGGCTTTTTGGTTGTAGAGCTTAAGCCCGACTTATTTTATTTTCTGTGCAGCTTTGCCAGGAATCTTAGGAATGAGGCAATGCCTTAGCAGTTTTAAATAAAGAACTAGGATTGGGTGGCAGCCGTTTGGTGCAAGAAGAAATCGGTGCTCATACTTGTGGCTTCTCAGAACTTAATCACTCTAGCACAGTGATGGCGATCCTTTTCGGCACCGAGTGCCAAAACTGGTGCGCGTGCCGGAGCACCGGGAACCCGAAGACCAGCTGGCCGGTGCACATGCGCGCGCTGGAAACCCAAAAACCAGGTGGTCTTCAAGTTTCCGGCGCTTCGGCGTGCGCGAAGACCAGCTGGCCAGCGCGCGTGCCCACAGAGAGGGTTCTGGGTGCCACCTCTGGCACGTGTGCCATAGGTTTGCCATCACGGCTCTAGCACCTCAAGTAGCTATCTTTTCCTCCTCCTCCTCCTCCTCCTCCTCCTCCTCCTCACCATCATCATCATCATCATAATAATAAATCACTAATATCATTTTTCATCCTCCCTGATCATCCCTGTGCAGTTATACACTCAGTGGCCTTGAATATTTAAAACTTTAGAATGCCAAATGGGTGAGGGTGTTCCCCTATGCCCGTGATGGCGAACCTATGGCACATCTGAGGTCACGCGAGGCGTTGCCCTATGTCAGCTCCAGTGCGCATGCGCGCGCTGGCCAGCTGATTTTCGGCCTTGGGGAAGGCCGTTTTCGCCCTCCCCAGGCTTCAGGAGGCTTCCCTGAAGCCTCCGGAGTGCGAAAAACAGCCCAACGGGCAAACCGGAAGTTCGGAAAAACGGACTTCTGGTTTGCCTGTTGGGGAGGGCGAAAAACGGCCCAACGGGCAAATCAGAAGTCCATTTTTTCGAACTTCCGGTTTGCCCGTTGGGCCGTTTTTCGTACTCCGGAGGCTTCAGGGAAGCCTGAGGGTGAAAAACGGCCCAAGGGAGGGGGGCGCATGCACAGGGATGCATGCATGCGCAGTGTGGCGCGCGTGGGGGGGGGGTTGTGTGCCGGCACACGCACGCACTCCCATTTTTGGCACGCAAGAAGAAAAAGGTTCGCCACCACTGCCCTATGCGGTCTCTTTTGGAAATTAAGAGGGCTCTAAGTCACCTCCAGGAAGAGGATCTTGGCTGGGGCAGAGCAGTTCTATGTCACCCTGACTTTTGCAGAAGTTTGAATTACTTAAAACTCTGTTCTGAGGGCCACGTCGTATGCAGCCCTGAAAGTCTGAATCTGAGCATACACTCAAGGCGAAGAGTCAGAACTAGCTCTTCCCAAAAGCCTTTTGTGTAGGAGAGACCAGTTCGCTGCCTAGGGAGATGCTACACACACACACACACACACCCCTCTGATTAAACTACCACGGGGCGCAGTTGAACTTAGCTGCAGGATGCCTGCCTTTAGTCCCACAGACTTAAGACAAATAATGCTACCACTTCCTGAGCTTAGGCCGATGATCCTGCCTGCCAGGCAGTGGCTCCCTGAGGCCCAGCTCTATCTAGGGACCCTCAGGTCTGCAGCCGTGCGTTTTCAAGAGGAGGGCTGCCATTGGATTCCCCTTGCACAGGGGCAGAGTGCATTTTTCTTGTCACCGCCTGAATAAATCGTACAGGAGTATGATATGGGCGGATGTTCCCATTGCCATCTCTCCCTCTCTCCCTCCGTCCCTCTCCCGTCGGTGCTAGCACTGATGATGTTACCTAGCTTGGGTAATGAAACGTCTGCAAGAAAACAAGCAAGCTCATAGAGAACCAAGCACCCCTCATGTCAACCCTTCCTCCTCCTCTTCTTCTTCTTCTTCTTCTTCTTCTTCTTCTTCTTCTTCTTCTTCTTCTTCTTCTTCTTCTTCTTCTTCTTCTTCTTCTTCTTCTTCTTCTTCTTCTTCTTCTCTTCCTCCTCCTTCTTCCTCTCCTCCCCCTCCTCCACTTCGTCTTCTTCTTCCTTCTTCTCCTTCTCCCCCTTTTTCTCATTTTCTTTTTCTTCCTTCTTCTTCTTCTTCTCCTTCCTTCTTCCTTCTTCTTCCTTCTTCTCCTCCTCCTCCTCCTCCCTCCCTTCTATCTCTCAGTTAAGGTTAGTGTGCTGGATCTAAGTCCCATTCAAGGCAGTGGACTTTCAGTGGAGCAGTCTTTAATAGCTAAGTAACTTCTCAAGTGCTCAGGCAATTAAGGAGAGTCAACCTGTAGTTGCAAGAGTGGTTTTGTGCTTGGTTAAACTCCATCCATATTTAAATGCAAGCAGAGGACTGGGGGGGTGGGGGGGGGGGGGGCTCTGTCCAGGGGAGGGAAGTTGTATCCCTTTGCTGTTTTTTCACATGTGAGTTATACAGTATGCATGGTGTGACAAAAGAAACCCAAAACAGAGTTGTGGTACTTCTCTGAATTTTTGTAGGATTTTGCGTGGATTTATTGCAATCTGGAAATGTTGATTAATTAAACATTGCCATAGCTGCCCTGTCCTTCTGTAGGCATAAATCTGGGGCTCTTTTCCTTTCAGGAGGCAGGAGGGCATGGGGCTCTCCTTTTGGGGGGAGGGGAGAGAGAGAGGCGAGGGGGGGGGAAGGAAGGGAGGGAGAAGTGAGTATGGTGAAAACCTTATTACTTTATAAAAGAATGTTAGGCATGGTTCCTAGGTGAGTTGAATAAAGAAGTCTCTGTCTTTAAAACAAACCGCCAAGTTATTTATCTGATTTAAATTGTTATTTCCCCCCCCCCTCCCCTTCCTTTAAACATCCTGTTTGGGGTTGGCTGGGCTCTCTGATGGTGGAAAACTCTCCAAGAGGAGAAGGGCAGGGATGCCAACTTTTAAAACTGGTAAAAAGAGCAGCCTGCCTAACTGCTTGAGGGAATCCCTCCGTGCCCAGCAACCGGTCGGTCGGCAAGAGACGCTGCCAAGTCTACTGAAGTGCCCGTCCTCAACTGGCAGAGGGCTTCCTTCAGCCTTCCCAAAGACATGCGGGACTGTTGTGCCCAGAATTCCAGACCTTGCCCCCCACTTTTCTTTCTAGAGGTTTATTTTTTGAGGAGGGAGCAGAAGCGTCTGAGAAAACCAGAGAGGAGAGAAGTGACACCTAGAAAGTTAGATCACGACCATAAAGAAATTGCCTGCTCTAGTGAAATTGGTATTTCTCTCTCCCCCAATTAAAGGCCAGTGCAAGGCAGCGCGATTTAGGATGGAGCACTGGAAGAGAGCCAGCTTTGATTCTCCAGGCTTGAAGGTTCACTGACCTGGAAGTCCTTTCTCTCTTCCTGCTACCTAGGGTCTTACCCTAGGCCTACCATTTCCAAAGCACAAGAGGGCAGGACGAGGAGCAATGGACGGAAACTAATCAAGGAGAGAAGCAGCCTGGGATTAAGGAGGAACTCCCTAACAGGGAGGACAATTAACCAGTGGAACAGCTTTGCCTTCAGAAGTTGTGGGTGCTTCATCACTGGAGGTTTTTAAGAAGAAATTGGATATCCATTTGTCTGCAATAGTATAGGCTCTCCTGCTTGAGCAGGGGGCTGGACTAGAAGACCTCCGAGGTCCCTTCCATCTCTATTCTGATTGATTGATTGATTTCCACAGATTAGCATTGATTTTGTCCAGGGAGTTGCTTGCCTTCCAGAGATGTGTGTCTCTGGGTTCAGGAGGAGTGGTAGGCCTTGGCTAGGAAAACTAAAGGGCAGCATTCCACTTGTGCTTGGGCTTAACATCCTTGGACCCAACTGACTGGCAGTGTCTTCAGGATGGACACAGCCAGGGAATCCTTTGCGCGGCACCAGCAAAAATCCTTGTGGAATTTTTATCTCAAATCTCAGCCGAGGGAGCGAGCCTTTAATAACCCCAAAGGCTGATGATCCATGAGCTCATGATTCACTCCTCTTGTCCGTGCTGTTGTGAATCTGGGGAAAAGTAGTTGTCGGGAACTCCAACATTTTTTATTGAAGTTGAAACTTGGGAGTATCTACCGTAGAATCCCGGGGCTTTTGAAAACACGTTTTGGGAGCCAGTGCCAAGCTAGATGGTGTCAAATTACATCCAACCAAATTGGGGAATAGGATCCTCCAAAAGGCACACCCAGAGACACACACCCAAGTGCACAACCACTACCTAAGTATGGAAGCTCGTGAACCATGTAGAGGCAGTCCTCGACTTACGGCCACAACCGAGCCCAAAACTTCTGTTGCTAAGTGAGACATTTGTCAAGTGACTTTTGCCCGGTTTTACGGCCTTTCTTGCCACAGCTGTTAAGTGAATCCCTTTCAGTTGTTAAGTTAGTATCGTGGCTGTTAAGTGAATCCGTCTTCCCCATTGACCCGGCTTGTCAGAAAATCACAAAAGGTGATCATATAAATATAAATATATAATAAATATATGTCAGTTGCCAAGCATCTGAATTTTGATCACCAGCGGTCCTTAAGTGTGGGAAAAAAAAACGGTCACAAGTCCCTTTTTTTCCAGTGCCGTCGTTAACTTCAAACGGTCACTAAACGGACCGTTTTGCAAGCCCAGGACTACCTTGCTGTAAAACTCTAGATTTGAACGTAATCTACCCCCCCCCCGCCACCCTCCGTTTTAAATTTCAGTTTCAGTAGATCGGAAAACCCTTTGGCCCGCCACTTCCATTTCGGCGACCTCCCATTGACGTCTCGGATGCCTTTTGACGTTTTAATTCTGCATGCCATCTGCCTCGGGAGAACTTTCTGCCCTAAAAGGTGAAATCGAAATATTGGACAGGGGGAAAAAAAAAAGAAAGAGAAAAAGCAGGTAGAAAAGTCACTCCCCCAGGAAGCCAGATCGGGGTGGCGGGGGGGGGATCTTGCGGGATCCCTCGCTCCCCGAGCGAGACCCACCGAGAAGCGGCGCGGGCTCAACGCCGCGCTTTACTTTCGCTTTCGCTTTCGCTTTCTGCCCGCTTCGCTCGCTCGCTCGCTCGTCCGGCCAAAAGCCCTCCTGGCCGGCACGGCGATGGGCGCGGATCCCCTTCCCCGCCTCCGGTGGGGTCTTGCCGGTCCCCGCCGCCCGGCTTGCCGCTCGCCTCCCCGCCAGGCAGGGACTGAGCCGCTCGGCGCG
>QLTV01003150.1:508758-527672 GCA_003457575.1 Thermophis baileyi
AGCTCTTCCAGGTGGGTGGGAGATCTTGCCAAGGAAAGAAGCAGAAAGGATCCGGGGAGGGGGGGGCTCGGCGTCAGGTGCAAAGCCACCGGTGCTGTTTCACTTTTCTTTCAGTTTTACGGAAGTTGGCTGCCTTTGGCCGCCTCATCCTCCCTCCCGCCCCAGCTTTAATATACCCTAGAGAGATCGCCACGGGTGGATGTCAGAATGTGGGATCTGTTTATTTTGTGGCTAATGAGGACAAGGAGCCGTGTGAATTTCCAGCGGGGGGGGGGGAGGTAGATGAAAGAGAGAGAGAGAGGGAGAGAGAGAGAGAGAGAGAGAGAGAGAGAGAGAGTGATCCAGTTTACAGCAGAAAGGAGGAAGTTTATTCTATGGATTGTCTCAAAGCACACATATTTGCCTTTTTCTTTTGCTTTTGTGCTCTGTGTGTGTGTGTGTGTTTTCCCTTTGTGCATATTTTTCCCCTCCCTCTCCCTCTTTAATTATTTTTTCCTCTTTCTATAAGCTTCTCCCATCCTGTCCATAAAGGTGGCTTGTCAGGTTCGTGGCGTGCTGTCTAAATGAAAAGGAATTTTAATTTATTTGGGACAAGCTGCTGACGGATGAGGAGGCTGCTTATTACATTTAATGAGCCTTTCCTAACACCTTGGCTCAATTGTTTTCGTCCTCTCCCTGTGAAATTTAGAAGGGGGGGGGAAACATCCAGATGATCCCCAGCTCCCTTCTCCCCACTTCTGTTTGGGGAGGATGGATAATAGCTGGGTCAGAGCAGGGGCTCACATTCAGGTTGCAACAGAGCTGGGAGGGAGGGGGGGCCTCTGGCTTTCTGAGGTTCCCATGGCCCAGCCTGGGGTGGAGTTTGCAGAGGGTTTCCTTCGGGGGGGGGGGGGGGGGGGGGGGGGGGGAGCCAAGAAAATCATGACCCTGGATCGCACCAAGACACAATTTGGTGTTGTCCTAAAGAGAGTTTGTTTGTTTTGGTCCTTTCCCTCTAGCCCTTGCCTGAAACAAGCAACTGAACATGGGCTTCCAACTTTTTAGACACGTTCATGGGTTTACCCCATAGATTGCCCCAACAGCCTTGTTTTTAACCCCACACAAATGACTTTGGGACAGCAGCCATCTTCTCACAGTCCCCTTTTCTTGGCAGCGGGGTGGAGGGGCACTCTGTGTGTGTGTGTGTGTGTGTGTGTGTGTGTGTAAGGAGAGATTTTTACAATCATCTCATCTTTATCCTGTTATAATTATGAATGGGAAGACCGCAACATTTTAAAGAAGCAATGAATCTGCGGTAAATAATTGTGGTTGTCATGTTGCCAGTCACCCCCTTGCTTTTCTCATTCTGCACCCCTCCCCCATTAAAAAACATAACTACAGTTAGACATACGCCAAACCAACTTCTTATGCCCAGAGATCCAGCTTGCATGAGACAATTGCTTGGTATTTACTTCATAACTCATAAGTTGTAATAAAATGGTTGATGATTGACTGGCCTCAACTTTGCACCTGCTATTTTGGTTGAAAAAGAATGGAGGTTATATATATGTGTGCATTTAATTTAATTTTTTTTAAAAAGAAAAAAACTTTAATTTTATTTAATTATCACTGTATCATGCCCGGAATTAAAAGCACCAGGAAGGACTTAATATGCATTGTTTTGAAATGTTGCTTCTAGAATGATCCAGTCTTGGGTGTGTGTGTGTATGTGTGTGTATACGTGTGTGTGGTTTTATTTTATTTTATGTTTTCCTTTTATTAGGTCAAGGGCCTAATGTGTAGGCTTGATATGTACTCGTTAAGGGTGTGTGTGTGTTTGTGTGTGGGCACTTCTCTTGTTTTATTAAGAAGCTGGGGGAAAAATTAATTTAAAGGGGAAAAGTGTGGTTTCCTATGTCGGCTTTTCATTTTAAGGTTTGATGCAAAAGTGTAATCCTTAAGGTTCAGAATGAAGCTATACTTTGCAATCGGCTGGGGTTCACACTCAAGACCTTTCTTTAGCTCCCCACTTAGGCAAACGAGTGCCACAGTCTGATGTCCAAGGAAGCTGTCTTTCGCAAACAGGTCAAGAAGACCCTTCCTGACATGCTTCCTTGCTCATCACTCAGTGTTGAACTCCGAGAGAGCTGGTGTCCAGCTGATTAAGGCTTCTCTGTCACGCAGGCAGAAAACACACAGGTGGGGCCCTCCCACGTGTATCTGCTGGGAGCAGAAGTCTTTGGGTATAGATCTTCCCTAGAAGTTGGAGACGTTGGCCGAGCCCCGGGGACAAGGCCCCAGAAACGGCATGGAGGTTAGCAGGACACTAGGCCTGTGGGTCAGCTGATCCCCTGAGGCTCTTGGCACCCTGATGGTTTTTTTTTTTTTTTCCCGTGGGGGGATCTGTCAGTCTCCACGAGTCATTTGGGACACAAGTGCTGTCAATGCCTTTGGAGCTGAAAAGGTGTCAGGTGGACGAAGGGGGGGGGAAACCCAACAGAATTATTACGCCGAGGACAAATTAATCTACCTCTAGGATGCAAGCAATTACTTTACGTGGATTCCTTGGTCTAACTTTATACCAAAGCCCCCCTAGAATTCTTAGACTGGAGGCTTTTGCCTCTGTTCTGCCGTAGTACCACCCTGTGAATGGAGAACTTTTTTTGAAGATGCTTATAGGAAAGAGATTAATGGAATGAGGAGAGGAATGCCTGTGTCTTCTCTTCCTGTCCACCTACTCTCCTCTGTGGAAGTATTTGTTACCTCTGATGACGAGGCAAGTCCTTAAACACAAGACTCTATTAATCTACTTTTAGCAGCCGGAGACGTTATGCCGTCTTTCGATGCTCTCTCCACTTTTTCCTCTGCAAGCATAATTTTCAAGGAGCAATTTTTCCAATTGGTGTAATAATCCTTACTATCTATACACATAGGTGTGCGATATTCCACGCTTCGTTTTGTAATTTTTTTTATACAGGATTCAGTTTTCACTCGGGAGCAGTGCAGCTTCTGGGTTTCATTAGCTGTGAAGATGGACTGTTTGAAACTATATCTCAAAAAGCTATTTTCAGTGGGGATATACATGTGTGTGTGTGTGTGTGTGTACCATGTTTCCCCCCAAATAAGACATCCCCTGATAATAAGCCCAATCGGGCTTTTGAGTGCATGGCAATAAGGCCAAGCGCTTATTTCAGGGTTCAAAAAAATATAAGACAGGGTCTTATTTTTGGAGAAACACGGTACACACACACACACACACACACACACACTTGTGGGCCAAGGGGTTCAATGCCTAATACACCTTCTGTCCTCCTGCTACATAGGAGAAATAGGATAAATTATGCAAACAAAGCATGTTTGCTTAACTTGGGTAAAAAAATTTCTTTGGCACATGCAACATTGGGTACCTTTTATTGCCCACGTGGAATAAATATGATTTTTCTAAACCGTTCTTCCATTGTAAAACATTTCTGCAAGTAATCAAATCCTAACCATTTTTTGTGTGTGTGTGGGGGGGGGGGGCTGGATGAAAATAGCACTTGATACTGAATTTAAGGAAGCTAGTCACCTATGGAAAGTTTATGTTGCTGTTTAATACATTTTTCAGGAAGTCTCCTGGTTTACCTATAAAGTGTGTGTTCGTATGAATCCCACATTAAAATGTACGTGTTTCATATTATGTCCTTCCACCATTTGTATTAAAAGTGTAGGATTAGAGGGATGTTCTGGGGCTGTCATTTAACAGTGGACACATGTCCATTAAGAAGAGGGGATGTTTTAAATTTATCTTCATAACATATTCACTCAGTTTTCTATTTTTTTTTAACATCCTTACTTTTCTTAAAGAATGGAATCTTGTTTATGTCAGCCCTGTATTTTTTTTGGGGGGGGGAGGGGGCAAGGGACTAAGAGGGTCACCCTCTTGTTGGGATCCTTACCGATTTTCTGCAGATTCCCTACCTGTGTGAATGTCTGTCGGTGTGAAATTCAACTTCGTTGCTATGCTATGAAGCCCTTTCCATAACCTCAATGTGTCCAGATAAAACAATGCTCAGACTGAGGGAGTGTTAAACTGCCAGCAAAGATGTCCATTGCAACAAGCCATCCCTTGAAACAACTCTGCGTAGTCCTTTACTCCCTGCATTTTATGCCCTTTTGATGTTTTAGTGGGAGGACTTCCTTCATTGATTTGAGGAGATAGTAGTTGGGCAACCCAGCTAAAGGACACAACGTCCTTGGCAGGTGGGGCGTCTAATGTCACAACATACTTCAAGGCTTGTTCTCTCTATAATATCGGTGCATTTTGATTGGTTGCTCGTGATGGTTACTTATTAGGTACCTTTTGTAATGGCTTTTCGCTTAACGTTCAAAAACATTTTAATAAGAAAAACAAAATACCAAGCGAAAGAGCGAGATCATTAAGCAACACGATGGAATCCTTGACCATAAGAGCACGCATCTAGCTGAAGAGATGCGTTTTAATGGAGTTGATGAAACCAGGGTGTAGGAAGGACTTTTAATACACCTCCAAAAAGCAGGGAAGTCCTCAGGAAACCTGCTCTCTCTCACGAGGCCTTTGCTTTGGTAAGTGCCCCTCCAAAACATCTCCCCCGCTTGGCATCAAAAGCCTCCTCCTTAAGATGGATTTTGGAGTCTTTAAACACATGCTGGCTAGCCTCCTGTCATAGCACAGAACCTGTGGATCTTTTAGTATTGAAAGGCAAACAATTCCCTTTTTGTCCTCTTGCATTCCTATGATGGGGAGATAGACTTCTGATGGGATGGAGAGATCATAAAGACTAGCTCAGATGGGTCAGGCCTAGGCCTGCCTTAGTCCATCCAGCATGCTGTCTCTCTCCCTGGCCAGGTAGATGCCTTCAGGATGGTCCCTCACAACCGGAGAGGCCACGTGAACGGTGCAAATTGAACCCGCTTCTCTCTTGTCCTTTGAAGAGAAAAAATATCCCTCCTCCTTTGGGCAACGGAACAGCTGCTCCTCTCGCCAGCCTCTTCTCTGGGACATCCCAAACAGTCAAGTCTTTACCACCTCCCCATCCAGAGGTGGGTTCCTACCGGTTCTAGCCGGCTCTTTAGAACCGTTAGTAACTCGGCGATGACGTCACGGAGCCGGTTCTGTCGGTGTCTCCGTGGGCGCCGCCATCTTGGATTTTGCTTCTGCGCATGCGCAGAAGCTAATTTTTGCTTCTGCGCATACGCAGAAGCTATTTTTTGATTGCTGCGGGGACGCATGCGCGAAGCGCACACGCGCGGCGCAACCCTGAGCAAACTGGCAGCAAAAGGATCCAGAAAGATCCCTCTTTCCTTCTGAAGGAGAGATGCTGGGCCAGCAATTTTCCTGTCTTTTTTTTTCTTCTTTTTTTTTAAACCCAGCAGGGTTCGGCTGAATTCTGCTCCTGCAAGAAAAATTGGGAAGAGTGAAAGAAATAGCCTTTCTGTTTTGCACCCCTTGCCGTTTTTCTTCATTCATCCTCTTAAGAAAAAGGGGTTACCGACAGACTTTTCCCACCACGGGAAGCTCTCTGACCTAACCGAGGGGATTATGGAAGTTCAGTTCAGTACAGGTAGTCCTCAACTTATGAGCGCAATTGAGCCCAAAATTTATGTTGTTGAGTGGGGGGGGGGAACACCCCGTTAAGTGAATTTGTCCCGTTTTACGACTTTTCTTGCCACGTCGGTTAATTTAACAACTGCAGTTGAATGAATTCGTTTGAATGAATCTGGGCTCTCCATTGACTTGGCTTTGTCAGAAGGTCACAAAATGAACACGGCAGCCGTCATAAATAGGAGCCAGCTGTCAAGCATCTGAATGTCAGTCACGAGACCCCCTGGGGATGCTACGACGGTCATAAGTGTGAAAAAAAGTGTTCATCGGTCCCTTTTCCCCCCCCCCCCTCCCGGCGCCGTTCTAACTCCCGAACGGTCGCTGGAATGAACTCTTGTAAATCGAGGGCTACCTATATGTGATTGGGTCCCCGCCTTATCCGAATGAGGCCCAATGACAGTTCAGTTCTGGGGAAGGAGCCGATGATGAAAAATACCCGGGAGATGTAGTAAAGGACCGAAGGTTGCCTTCTCATCTGGAGGCACCAGACAAGTTGGCAACTCCCAAGGGCGACATCATCAAAACAACCACAGTGCTCGTTCAGGATGTGGTCAGGCCACCATTGATACAATCATTTCCACATTGAGGGAATGGCTGATTTTTCAAGAGGAAAAAAAAGGAAGGTTAGAACTAGCAAAAAGTGTCTTTTTTTTTTTTTTTTAAACCTGGGCAGGTCCCAATCCTGCCTCCGGTCGTGGGTTTTGGACATGCGCACACCCTCCGGTTCACTGCAGACCGGATCAATTTGGACGTCTTCAGCAATAAAAAATGCCGATGTCGTCCTAATTCACCAGGCCCCGAGATGACAGCAAATTTACATTTTTTAATTAAACTAGCAGCCAGTTTTTATGAGAGGGGGCTGGGTTATGCAAATCAAATGGTTGTGTACGAAAGATTAGGAGAGTTTGGGAATAAATTCCACAAATGCTAATAAAAAAAAAAAAAAACAAGAGAGCGCGCGAGAGAGGAAGAGAATGAGTGAAAGAAAGAAGGGATATTGTTCCATTAGCCCCTTTTAGACTGATTTCCCTAGAGAGGAAGGGAAGGGGGGGGGGAAGGGTTGAAGCTTTCAAAGACAGCATCAATTTTTAGGATTGAAGGTTCTCCTGGATGTTGACCCCTCCCAGAGGAAAGTGATAGCAAAGGCAAGGAGAAACTTATTTACTGTTGCATTAATGCCCTGGGTCTGGCTGAGATTCTCCGGCAGGAAGAGCTGGGGCTGTAGGATGGGAAAGCAGAGCACTTGGCATTGCCAATCCATCTGCCCCACCTCCACCCCCTCCCCATATGCAGATTGAAGACAGATTGAAGAATAGCAGAGGGGCAGTGGTCCTTATTTTAGTGGGGGGGGGCATGGCCGAAGCAGGTGGCGTGGCACTTGTTCTGTGACCCTTATCGGGGTCTATTTGAGACCCTCAGGAGAAATTGGAACTTCGATGTGCCACTGTTTAAAAACTTCAGTGTGAACCACTCCGGGCTGCCTGTGGCATAACGTCTCTCATTTTGCCCATTTGCAATTTGGAATTGAAGCACGGTGTTCTTTCTTCCTTGTCGGTGCTTAGTTCCTGCCCTGGGCATGGTCCTTGGGACATTGTTCTTTCTACTCCGGTTTTAATTGTTACGGAACAGAAGCTGATTTCCCGGAGAGTTTATAACAGAACAATCTGGCCAAAGAAGGAGGATTTGTTAGTGGCACGTCGGCCCGGTGGGTAGCTGCAGGGCTGGCGGCTTCTAAGGAAATTGGCACGGCGAGGCTGAGAAATCCCTGAAGGAGCCAGGTGGCAGGAGGAGAGACCCTGCAAACTTTCAGGCCAGTTTGTGATGCCCACCGTGCCAAGCACAGAATATTGTGAGTTGCTGGGTATTTGCCGGTCAGTTCCCATGGACTTGGATTGTCGGCCTCTGCCATTTTGCACCTTAACACAAGATCACCAATAGTGCTAGTGACACAGAAATCTACTCCCCTTCCCTTTTTTTTCCAGATGCCTCATTCGTTCGAAAGGCTTCTCTAGCCCGATTGTTTCCAACCCTTTTCCCTCTCGGGAGCTCTCTGGCATCTGCCAGCCAACCAGAATCTGTGTCGGTGATTGAAAGAGAGAGGATTCCCAAGATTGGGAAGTACTTGGAGTTTCCAATCCTGGGGCAGTTTCACACTCTGGGATGAAAGGCAGGCGGCTGGCCCTGCAAGGAAGAGTGAGAGTGGAGGGATAACAGCTTGCTGGAACGCAAAGCCTGCAAGGGGGGGGGAGGTGCTGAGGTTGGTAGTCAGGTCACACTTGGTTCAGTTCCTCCCAGGTGACTCCGCCACGGGGGAAGGCTGGGCCACCGGCTTCTGTCTCCTTTTTTCGTTTGGTTGTGATGATTCACGTCCAATATTTTTGGCTGCGTACCTTCATCTGGGTCCTGATCTTAACTCCTTTTCAGGATTGGCACGATAGGTTGAATCAAGAGCCGTGGTGGCGCAGTGGTTAGAATGCAGCATTGCAGGCTAATTCTGCTGACTGATGACTGTCAGCAGATCGGCAGTTCGATCCTGACCGGCTCAAGGTTCAACTCAGCCTTCCATCCTTCCGAGGTTGGTAAAATGAGGACCCAGATTGTTGAGGGCAAGAGGCTGACTCTGTAAACCGCTTAAAGAGGGCTGTAAAGCACTGTAAAGCGGTATATAAGTCTAACGGCTATTGCTACCTACCTTCCTTCCTTCCTTCCTTCCTTCCTTCCTTCCTTCCTTCCTTCCTTCCTTCCTTCCTTCCTTCCTTCCTTCCTTCCTTCCTTTTTTGTGGTTAGAATGCAGTATTGCAAACTAACTCTGCCCACAGCCAGGAGTTCGATCCTGACCAGCTCAAGGTCGACTCAGCCTTCCATCCTTCCGAGGTCGATAAATTGAGGACCCAGATTGTTAGGGGGCAATAGGCTGATTCTATAAACCACTTAGAGAGGGCTGTCAAGCACTGTGAATATATAAGTCTTAATTGCTCTTGCTATAAGCTAAGCATATTCTCTGGGTTCACACAGTACCCTACGCCATCCCAAACCTAAACCGGATTTACTACTGATCGAGGGTAGCGTTGGGCAAGTACAGCTTTTCAGCCTTGTGAAGTGAGTCCTGCATGTGTTGTGTGAACTGTGCCAGCAGAGTCCCCCTGTGTAATACACAATTCCCAAGCATGGGAGGGCAGGGGACAGAGGTGGGTTTCAGCAGGTTCTGACCAGTTCTGGAGAACCGGTAGCGGAAATTTTGAGTAGTTCAGAGAACCGGTAAATACCACCTCTGGCTGGCCCCACCCCCATCTATTCTCTGCCTCCCGAGTCCCAGCTGATCGGGAGGAAATGGGGATTTTGCAGTATCCTTCCCCTGCCACGCCCACCAAGCCATGCCACGCCCACCAAGCCACGCCCACAGAACCTGTAGTAAAAAAATTTGAAACCCACCACTGGCAGGGGAGGAAACGTCAGCTCTCCTGGGGGGTGACATTCACAACTTTGCAACTGAGTTGTGCAGTCGTCCGGGCTGAGCAAAATGCAAAGCTCTGGACTTGGGGGGGTCTTGCTTGCGTTGTGCAGGGGGGGAGCTGGGAATGTCTCCATCTCAAGGTGGAGCTTTTGCCAGCTCTGTCTCCCTCTCTCTCTCTCCTCAAACACAGGGGGTGGAACCCGAAAAGTATCGGAAGCGTAACGGAAAGATGCTTTTCCTCCTCCCAGTCCCTGTATTATTCCTTAGTACGTACTTCATTCGTCAAAGGTTGGGCAAATCCAGAGGAGGAACTCTGCTGTTATCTCCATTTTACAGACGGGGGGGGGGACCTTAGCGTTTGAAAGACGAGGGGTGTTTTAACTCTTGCACAACATTAGGAAATGTGTAATTAATGCGGCTGTTGCTTCTGTCGTCGATGGCTCGAGATCAAGTGGTAACTAACATTTGGTAGGATGCCACCAGCAAGGCAGCACATTGGAGGCTGCCGGCTGCCAGGGGCCTCCACCTGCCGTCCCATGGGTTTCCATGGGGTTTCCACACTCAGAGGTGTGCAATCAGTGTACACTGGGTGTGTTAATCATGCTCAGTTTTTTTTTTTTTTTTACCCCAGTCCCAGCTTTCTCAAACCTGGGAGGTTTGCTCGTGCAGCTTGGGCTCCCTTCTGTTTGGTTTTCTTCTTCTTCCTTTTGAGCATCTCAGGTATGTTCAGAAGCAAAAGTTGGGAGCTTGCTTGGGGCTTCTTCGAAAGAGGGCAGTTGTTTGCTTTTCTCTTCATTTATCTCATCTTCTGGGGTTTTTTTTTTGGTTTTTTTTGCAAAAACATTTTGTGGTGGGAGATGCACCAGCCGGCCAAGTCCTGGGCAAAGACGCTTGACAGATAGTGCTTCAAACTGGTCAGGGCCTCCTTACTCTCTAAATGCAAAGTGAGGGTGGGGGAGCCCACAAAGCATTATTTTGCCTTGTCCACCCACCCGCCTTTCAGATATTTTGGACTCTCCCCTCCCCATTTCTTTCTTGACCTCCTTTCCCTTCCCTTCCGGCTCTTGCAGCCCAGCCCCACTGCATCCAGGGGTTGTGAAAAGCCTATTGGATGCTGACCTCCCTCGATTTCAGTGGGACCAAAATTGTAAAGGCTGTGATGAAGCAAATGAAAGCGCTTGTCTCAGGCTGCTGGTTTTGTGTGTATGTGTGTGTCTGATTTCTGCCGTGGGAAGCTTGGGCAGAGGGGCAGCATTTCCTAATCTGAGAAAAGGTGTTGCACTCACCCGGTTCTTAAAACGGCCCTTTTGCCTTGTCTTATCCCTAGTTCCAAAGAGGAGAGGGGAGTGGAGTGGAGTAGAGTAGAGTAGAGTAGAACACTAGACTGGACTGGACTGGACTGGACTGGACTGGAATGGAATGGACTGGACTGGAATGGAATGGAATGGACCGGACCAGAATACATTACAATACAATACAATATAATGAACAATAGAATAGAATAGAATAGAATAGAATAGAATAGAATAGAATAGAATAGAATAGAATAGAATAGAATAGAAAGTAGAGTAGACTAGACTAGACTAGACTAGACTAGAATAGAATAGAATAGGATAGACTGTAGGATAGGATAGGATAGGATAGGATAGGATAGGATAGGATAGGATAGGATACGATAGGATAACAGAGTTGGAAGGGACCTTGGAGGTCATCTAGTCCAACCCCCTGCTCCAGCAGGAAACCCCGTACCTTTGGTAGTTCTCGCAGGCAGCCAGTGCTACTATTAACGGGTCCTTGACTGCCGAGGGAGCAAGGACAGAGACAGATTTGAGCCCACCCCAAAGCAACAGGCTCCACATTCCTGTATGTTGAAGATGTATACTTCACCAACTCCGCAGCACCCTGGAGTCCACCTCGCCCAACTGGAAAGCTACCATTTTAGAGCCATTCAAAATGGCTGCCCCTGGGCACCCAGATGCCCTGCCCAGGCATCAATCCAACTTTCCAGAGCCTGGAACGTGCCCGGTCAGTATCCCTCTGTTTCCCTCCTCCTCCCCTCCTCCCGCCCGCCCAGCCAGTCCTGTTTCCTCCCCCTCCCCACCCAGCACGAGTGGCATTCTCCTAGGGAAATGCAGTTTGTTTTGCCAGGGTGACCTGTTTAATCATCTCATTTTCTGGTGGCCGTTTATTCCTTGTTACCACGGTTACGGCCCCATTAAAAAGGAGAAGCAATAAGGCAGCGAGTCAAACAGGTAATAAAAACATTAAAGCCATGTGCGTATCGGCCAGGAGGGGAAGGCGCGCAGTGAGACGCAACGGGCCCACGCCAGAGAGACAGTGGGGTCAACGCCAGGAGGCAAGGGGAACAGGGGAGAAGTTTGCTAAACTCCAGAAAAAGTTTGGGTTGTTGTTGTTGTTGTTTTCTTAAAGGAGAAGCATCAGCAACGGTGCTTGTCCATAAAGCCCCTTTCCCAAGCTGCTGTCACACTTAACAGTGGACATGAGGCCTGTGCAGCTCCAAGCGTGGCTCGTTCCCCCATATTATACACCGAGTTGTACAAGTTAAAATAAGTCTGAGAGATAATCCCAGCACTGTCAACAACAAGTAGGCAGGGAGTGCAGCAGTTCTCCCCTTGCAAATCCTTTCCTTTATTTCAACATGAAATAAGGCTTGGATTCAGAAGTGGGCTCTGTGTGTGTGAGCAAAGCTTTTAATGTTGCCCGGGCCGTAATTTATTTACCGGTAGACCTCGACGTACGACCTTTTACGACCTTTCTTGCCACCGTTTTGTAAGTGAATCGCTGCAGTTATCGTTAAATGAGTAACACGGTCGTGAAGTGAATCCGGCTTCCCCATCAACTTTGCTCATCAGAAGGTCGCGAAAGGGGATCACACGACCCCGGGACACTGCGACCATAAATAACATGCCAGTTTGCCAAGCCGTCTGAATTTTGATCACATGACTGTGGGGATGCTGCAGTGGTTGTAAGTGTGAAACACGGCCATCTCACTTTTTTCAGGGCCGTTATAACTTCGAACGGTTGCTAAATGAAGTGGTGTAACTCGACATGTATTTTGAAGGTTTATTTCTTACCCTTCTCCTCAACTCGAGCTGGCTAACAGGTTGCCTCAGTGTGGAAACATGGCTGTTTTTGTCCACATTGCTTTCCCCACAACAACCACCCTGCGAGGTAGGACCAAGAGAAAGGGATTGGCCTAAGTCAGGGGTGTCAAACTCGATTTCTGTGAGGGCCACATCAGGGTTGTGTTTGACCTTGGGGGGCCGGGGTGGGCGTGACAAGGGTGGGCGTGGCCAGCTCGACGTCACTTGTGTCGGGGGCGGCTGTGGGGGCCCGAGCGCTCTGCCAGCGAAAACGGGCTCCCGAGCTCCGTTTTCGGCTGCAACGGCCTCAAAAACGGAGCCTCCCGAGCTCCGTTTTCGGCTACAACGGCCTCAAAAACGGAGCCTCCCGAGCTCCGTTTTCGGCTGCAACGGCCTCAAAAACGGAGCCTCCCGAGCTCCGTTTTCGGCTGCGATGGCCTCTTGCAACCGTCTGCCAACAAAAGCAGAGCTTGGGAGGGCCACACGCAGCCCTCCTGAGCTCCGTTTTCACTGGCAGAGGCACTGTGGGCCGGTCCTTCGCTGTTTCCAGGGCAGCTCCACGGGCCAGATCTAAGCCCCCCGTGGGCCGGATGTGGCCCCTGGGCCTTGAGTTTGACACCTCTGGCCTAAGTCATCCAGGAAGGGTCTTGTAGCTGAGGGTGGGCTAGGTAGGCCTTGGGTCTAGCAATAGCACTTAGACTTATATACCGCTTTACAGTGCTTTACAGCCCTCTCTAAGCGGTTTACAGAGTCAGCATATTGCCCCCAACAATCTGGGTCCTCATTTTACCCACCTCGGAAGGATGGAAGGCTGAGTCAACCTGGAGCCGGTGAGATTTGAACTGCCAAACTGCAGCTAGCAGTCAGCTGAAGTAGCCTGCAGTACTGCACTCTAACCACTGCGCCACCTCGGCTCTTCTGAAGGTCTCCTTCAGTCAGTGTCATGTGTTGGCAGTAGCAACCTTTGGGGCACCAGGGACCGGTTCCGTGGAGGGAGGTTTTCCCGTGGACCGGAGGGGGCGTGGTTTCGCGTGCTTCCTGCATCCCGCGGATGGGGCTTCGCTTGTTTGCATGGCCGGGTTTCTGGCATGCCATGGCCCGGTTCCGGTCCACAGACCAGGAGTTGGGGACCCCTGGTCCGTAGCATCAGGGCAGCATTTTCTGTTTGGCCTTGGCTAAAAGAATATGAGCGGAGTAGAGAACAGCATCTGACGGAGTCTTTGTGAGTAGGGAGGTGGACATTTGCTTTCCCTGCCCCGTTTTTCCCAGGCTGTATGTAGCATGCTGGTTTTGGGGATTGGATTTAGACCAGTGGCTCCCAACGTGGGGGCAATTTGATTTTTAATGGGGGCAATTGGAACCTTGTTTAAACCAAGTTAATGGCCTTTTAGGCTTCCTCCGCGTGAGTAGGAGTTCACTTTTTGAATAGTAAGAATTATATGTCACGGGGGGGGGGGGAATCAGGATTTTAGAGATGCTTAGCTGGGGCATGGCCAAAAAAAGATTGGGAACCACTGGATTAGGCTATCCTAAGGCCTAGGAACTAAGCACCCTTTCCATATTTCTACATGTACTAATAGGTATACAAGTTATATATCCCACTTTTTGGTCTGGCACTTAAGATAGAGCTGGTATAAAGGGGGAAATCCTTTTCCTTAGTCATGACTTTATGAGAAATAAAGTGTCTCGGTGTTTCCACAGCCTTGAGGCTTAAATAAATGCCAGTATGTCAAAATGTTTTTTGGTTTTTTTACAGGTAATCCTTGACTGGCAATCATGGTTTAGTGACCATTCAATGTTACAACGGCA
The DNA here is from genome assembly GCA_003457575.1 of Thermophis baileyi. Classification (NCBI taxonomy): domain Eukaryota; kingdom Metazoa; phylum Chordata; class Lepidosauria; order Squamata; family Dipsadidae; genus Thermophis; species Thermophis baileyi. The sequence continues at coordinate 522,728 of QLTV01003150.1, forward strand.
ATGGGGGGGAAAATGTGACTTAGGACCATTTTTTCCCCCCACACGATGGTCACGTGATCAAAATATTGCCTTTTTTATTAGTTTATAATATAAAACACAAAAATACACAAACAAATAATAGGAAAAATAGGGGAGGGGAAAAGGGAAGAGAAAAGGCGTAGAAAAGAAGGGAAAAGAAAGAAAAGGCATTGACTTCTAACTCCCTTTGATGCAGTAGAATAAGATTGTAACATCAAACCTCACGTAATCAAAATTCGGACGCTTGGCAACTGACTCGTATTTATGATGGTTGCAGTGTCCCAGGATCGTGTGATCACCTTTTGCGACCTTCTGAAAAGCAAAGTCAGTGAGGAAGCCAGATTCACTTAACGACCCGCGTGATTCACTTAACAACTGCAGCGATTCGTTTAACAGCCGCAGCAAAAAGGTCGTGAAACGGAGCAAAACTCATCTAACAACCGGCTTGCTTAGCAGTCGGCATTTTAGGCTCAATTGTGGTCGTAACTCAAGGACTAACTTAGTTCTCATCTGCAAATAAAAGGAACTGGGGTGTTTTTCTTCCTGGGGAAGCGTAAACTCACTCTTCCCTCTGCCCCCTTGAGGTTCTAGCAAGTACCCAAAGTAGTTAATTCCAGAAGCCCCCCACCCCTACCCCCTACCCAATTTTTTATGGCGGCACCGTAAACTGGACACCGATAGGTTCCTTGGGGTTGGGTTATTACCTGGAAAAAGAAGCGACTGAATTTAATGGGATTTATTTCTGAATGTAGAATTCCAATGTTTGAAGTTTTCACCTTTGCCTTGTTACTTTAGGGATAAGGGTGTGTGTGTGTGTGTGTGTGTGTGTGTTTGCGTATATGTGTGTTTTCTCCCCCTTGAGGTTGTTTTGGGTTTCTGAGATGCTTTTTTCAGCAGACTTTTTTTTTTTTATATCAGAAAACAAATTTGCAGTGAGTGCAGAGAAAAAGAACCGGAGCACTGAGTAAATATTCAACATATAAATGAGCGCCGTGACCTTGAAAGGAGAGGGAGGGGCAGGAAGAGAAAGCTTGAAAATTAAAAAGGGTAGAAAAAATGAGTTTGCAAGCGTCTCAGGAATCCTTGGTTGGGGGTCTTTTCAAGTTCAGTATTTTACAGGTTGGAAAAATGGGACTCAGGCCCCTAATTTGTCCAGCAAGACCCCAGAATCCCCAGCGGGGGGTGGGGGAGCCCTGTAAAATATTTAAGTTTGATAGTGTTGTGGGCAGAATAACTATTTCTCCATTTTAAAGCTACTTTCTGATAGGATTATTGGGGCTTTCTAGTTATACAGAAGAGTGTTTTGTTTTTCAGTCTGAAGAAAGTTCAGGCTTGCCATAACTGCCATAACAATAACAACAGAAAACAACAACTGTTACAACTCTTACCGAAAGGTTCAATAAACGTATTTTAATCATTACTTATTTTAAGAAAAGGACTTTGTGGTTGTTGTTTTTTTACACTTTGGAAAAACTGTGTCATCTTCACCCCGTTTCAAAAAATAAAATAAAAAATGCCCGTTTCCTTTTAAAAAAAAAAAGTACTTAAAAAAACCCGAATCTGCCTTCTGCTGCCACCATCTCTTCTGTTCCTTAACAATTGCTCAAACACATTTACAAACGGAAGATGTCTTTGGAATATATGATCAAAGCGGAAAAATAACCGTGCATATTTTCTGGTGAGGTCACTTTGAACTTGGGTCTGCCCTAGTCACTTGCCAGCAAAGATAATTAGTTCCAATCGTAGGCCAAGTCCTTCCCTTCTGGTTTTCCTTTTGACTCTGAAAAAGGCAAGCTGGTCAGTGCTGGATTTACACAGATTGTGCATTACCTTTTTTGCATCCCACTTCAGGCTGCAATTTTGTGCAGACTCCTCGATCAGGGGTTGGGTCTTTTGAGAAAGAGCCGTGGTGCAAAAGGAGTTCAAACTTTTCAGATTCGGAATGAGTTCTGCATTTGAATAATAGAATAACAGAGTTGGAAGGGACCTTGGAGGTCTTCTAGCCCAACCCCCTGCTCGAGCAGGAGACCCTATACCACTTCAGACTAATTGTTGTCCAATCTCTTCTTTAAAAACTTCCAGTTTTGGAGCATTCACAACTTATGGAGACAAGTTGTTCCACTGATTAATTGTTCTCACTGTCAGGAAATTTCTCCTTCTTTCCAAGTTGCTTCTCTCCTTGATTAGTTTCCATCCATTGCTTCTTCTCCTTCCTTTGGGGGCTTTGGAGAATAGTTTGACCCCCTCTTCTTTGTGGCAGCCCTTCCAATATTGGTACATCGCTATCATGTCTCCCCTAGTCCTTCTTTTCACTAGACTAGACATACCCCATTCCAGCAACCGTTCTTCATATGTTTAAGCTTCCAACCTCCTAATCATCTTTGTTGCTCTTCTCTGCACTCTTTCCAGAGTCTCAACATCTTTTTTACATCGTGGCGACCAAAGCTGGATGCAGTATTCCAAGTGTGGCCTTACCAAAGCATTATAAAGTGGTATTAACAGATTTTGCTTGGAAACCTGTCATATTCCATACTTGCAGTTGGGTGGCTGATACGCTGCTCTTAAAAAAAGTCTTTTTTTTTTTTCCTTTTGCTTCTTGGCTGGCAATTAATTTTGCTTCCTCCCTGTGCACTTGGGATGGCTGGCAAATTCTGGGGAATAATTGTAGCCTTCTCTCCCCTTCACGCCTTCCCTGTTCTACCCCTTTATCTCTGCTCGATGCAAATAAATGGTCACTGCCACTCGCACTCAGTCGGGACACTTGATAACCTGAAATAGCTAGAATTCTCCACAATCGATGGGCTCTCCTGTGTTATGCAGGCCTCTTGATCTACCCCCCCCCCGTTCATTTACCAGCCCCCTCCAAGGTTAGGCACCTGAGTTTCCCCCTCCTGTGGCTCTTCGCCTTACAGGGGATTAAATAACACAAAAAAAATATCTCAACATCTCTTTTTCATGGGCTAGGATGCAAAAAAGGGAGAGCAGCCACACATTTCAGAGCCCCTTCCCCAATAAGAGGGAATGGGCATTGCTCAGATGCTTCCACAGGAAGGAGGAAGCAAACCCGGATAAGCTATAAACCGGTTCAGAGCCCCTTTATTGGCAATTCAGTAACTGGAACCAAAGCAGTAGTAGCCAGCACCCGTCCCTTGGGATCCATCCCTTCTTCTTCTTCTTCTTCTTCTTCTTCTTCTTCTTCTTCTTCTTCTTCTTCTTCTTCTTCTTCTTCTTCTTCTTCTTCTTCTTCTTCTTCTTCTTCTTCTTCTTCTTCTTCTTCTTCTTCTTCTTCTTCTTCTTCTTCTTCTTCTTCTTCTTCTTCCTCTGTTTGTTTGTCAAACATGTACAAGATAGCAGGTATAGGTATAAACATAAACATAATCAAAGTGAATACAGATAGATGAGGACTTCTTCTTCTTCTTCTTCTTCTTCTTCTTCTCCTTCTCCTTCTCCTTCTCCTTCTCCTTCTCCTTCTTCCTAAGAGTTGTAGCTCAGGCAGACGGATTGGAGGTGTCTTGGTGGTGTCTGCTGACTCAGTGTTGTACTTTCTACTGATTGTGAGGAGGAGAAGGGGGGTGGGGTGGGGGAAGGAGCATCCTTCTCCTCTGTATGTAATTTCTGCTCTGCCCTTCTGTCTGGAGGGGGTCCTCACCCACTTCCCCAGCCTGCCTCCAAGGGCTTCTTCCTTTCCCATTCCAGAGGGGGAAAGCTAGGGGGTGAGAAGTTAGGTCACACCAGGGGTGGGTTCCAACTTACCTCGCTGCCGGTTCGCTCCCTCCCTCCCGCGCCGTGTGGGTGCACCTTGTGGGCACGCGCACGCATGCGCACTAACAAAAAATCCAAAAAGAAAAAAAAAAGCCGAAAACAAGATGGCGACCACATGCACAGTGCCGGAACTCGGCTTCTGCGCATGCTCAGAAGGAAAAAAAATAAATAAATAAAATTCAAAAAAAAAAATTCAAAAAAATTGAAAAAAAAGATGGCGGCGCCCACGGACCAGCACCGACCGAACTGGATCAGTGACATCATCGTGACATCACCAGCGGGTCGCTACCGGTTCGGGAGAACCGGTCCGAACCGGGAGGAACCCACCCCTGGGTCACACACACACACACACACACACACACACACACACCTGAAATAAGGGCAGGGAATGTTCTTCATTCTACTCGGTGTGTGTGTGTGTGTGTGTGTGTGTGTGTACCCTCATACAATGTTTACATGAACCCGTGCGCCATTCCTAGAGCTGTTAACTTCTTTCTCTTTCCATTTTTTGCTATCCTTGCTCTGGGGGTCCAGGTTACGTGCATGTTCTCTTCCCTTAACCAGACTGAGGTGGAGATAAACATGGGTTGGATTTCTTTGGGTTGTGCTTGGGAATCTGGAGTGGGGACAAGTAGCAAAACCCTGCAGCCAGGAGCAGGAGATTCAACATGGCAAGCAGTGACGTTTCTGTGTGGGTCAACAACAGAGCTATAATGGCTGACATTTTGTGTTACCCACTCAGTTTTATAATACAGACAACCATTCTCCTCCCTTCTCTTCTCCTTTATCTTCCTTCCTTCCTTCCTTCCTTCCTTCCTTCCTTCCTTCCTTCCTTCCTTTTCTCCTTCCCTTTCTCTCTCTCTTCCTTCCTCCCTTTTCTCCTTCCCTTTCTCTCTCCTTCCTTCCTTCTTCCCTTTCTCTTTCCTTCCTTCCTTCCTTTTCTCCTTCCTCTCTTTTCTCCTTCCCTTTCTCTCTCTCTCCTTCCTTCCTTCCTTCCTTCCTTCTTTCCTTCCTTCCTTCATTGTCCCCATATTCCTTCCTTCCTTCCTTTTCTCCTTCCTCCCTTTTCTCCTTCCCTTTCTCTCTCTCTCCTTCCTTCCTTTTCTCCTTCCTCTCTCTCTCTCTCTCTCTCTCTCTCTCTCTCTCTCTCTCTCTCTCTCCTAGA
>QLTV01003150.1:556949-572795 GCA_003457575.1 Thermophis baileyi
AACCTGAAGCAGGAAGGAAAAGCAAAGATTGCCAAGAAGCTGCTAAGCAATCCCCCTCCCCCCCCCGCTCGTCCCACTGATCTTTGCACAGTGGCCGCTGCGAGCCGTTTTAGCCCCAAACAAAATTGGGAAATGTTTTCCACGAGGTGCTTCTGATCAACACAACGTGTTGTGTATGGAGCACTTGCAGCCCAGCAGCCGGTTGCCTCCAGAGTCCCCACTGCACGATCTCTCTTGGGATCCGGAGGCTTCAAGAATCCACTCCTGGTGAGATCCTGCCCTGAGAAGGCTGCTTGGCGAGGAGAACTGGCCCAGAAGCCCTCGTGAATCCAACCGGCCAGCCGGGTCAGTGCTAAGAAGAGCCGGCCGGCCGGCTTGAGGCACGCCTGGCGCATCCCTTTGGGCCAGCTCGGCTCTCGCTTCGGCCAGCCTGCCATTTTCTCCCTTGGCCAGCTGATAGATGGCATAAATTAGGCCTCTGAAGGGGGATGCTGCATCCTTAAGAAGAAATATGTCCTCATTTTTCTTAAACACCGTTTGCACTGAGTGAAATGTTTAGAAGGGACGCTGAGGGATAACTTTATTTCTTACTAGGGAGCTCAGAGCCGCTCGGTTAAGATCATAAAACACGGGGAGTAAGGAAGCTGACAGGCTTCCCGTGCATTAGGGGGGAGGGAAACATTATTCTTCCCCGGAGAAGCTCCCCCCCCCACGCAGGGGCTTGGTGGCTACTAGTGGGATGCTGTGGGGCTCCGTCTACCAAGCAGGTGGAGGCACCACAGGTTGAGTCCAGAGGTGAAGCTGATAACAAGAGCAGAAGGTGAGGAAGAACCATGGGATGCCACTTGTGGCCCAGAGCCATCTCAAACCAAGGGGGAGAACGGAGCTTCTTCCTCTTGTTTCTCACCTTAGAGAGTTCAGTGTTTCTCAACCTTGGCAACTTTAAGGTGCATGGACTTCAACTCCCAGAACCCCCCCCCCCCGCATCCCAGTCAGCATGGAGTAAACGCGAAGCCCACTTCCGTTCCGTTTCCTCTTCGTGCCGTCACAAGGTTCAACTTCCAAAGTTGCCCACTTTAGTTGAACACGGCCTGTCGGAGTGACCCGACTGGCCTTCAAGCGAGGGTCGTCGTGCCATTGGGTCTTGGGGGTGGGGGGGAAGTGGCAGACATATCTCTGGGACTGGAAGGATTTGGAAGCCAGCCAGGATAGTCTCCATCTGAGAGCAAGTGGGAAATTCTGAATTATGTGTATCTTACTGACTGAGAAAAGGGAGTTTACAGTTGCCGTTCTTGGACGTGCCAGATGCTCGGCAGGGCAAGGCAGGGCAGGGATAGGATGTGGGTTTTGTCACTGTTCATTTGTTTAACCCTTCTCAGAATGGATGATGATTCTCTTTCCCTTTTTTTAAAAAAAAACACACACACACCTCAGCACTGTTTTATGACGTAAGCTGGACTGAGAGATAATGACGGTTGGCTGAAACCTTGGCTAAACAGTGGTCTGAATTTGGAACAGTTCTTGATTGCTACCCCAGCCGGTTTATCCGTGAACTGCCTCGGCCCCAAGTCTTGAACGGATTATTTTGCCAACTTGTACATTAAAATCAGCCAGGGAGTTCTATGGGCTGGCATAGAGATTCCCCCCCCCGCCAGATATGGTGCTCTTCTAAGTGTCGTTTCGCCTGGGTTGCCCTCTTTCAGGAAATCGCAGGAAGGCGGCTTTTATTATTTCACATTTCAGCATTAACTTTGTTTTATTTTTGTATTTATTGTTTTTAAGTGCGGTGGATTTATTGCGTTGGTTTTATTTAAGCCTTTTCTTAGGGTCTGTTCTCTTGGAAAGTGCTTGGCGTTCCTGGGGGGACGATGAGTGAGATAGAAATAATATTGAGAGTTGGTTGTGCCTCTCCTGGTGACCATTTGATATTATTTTGCACTGTTTATTTTTCATGATACCGTCATTTTCTCTGTACTAAAACGCCGCCCTAGCAGCGCATTACAGATCGGAGAGCCTCAATTAGATTTCCTCAGGAAGGTTTCAGGCTTACAAAAGAGGCAAATGCATCCGTGCAGATGGTGGAATGGAAAGTGGTACCCTACTTTCCCTGGATCCTGGATAGGTTTTATTTTTCCTCCTGAAGGGTCTGTTGCCAGAAAACTCTAACTTAGATGCAGTGGTGAAATCCAATTTTTTTTGCTACCGGTTCTGTGGGCGTGGCTTGGTGGGCGTGGTGTGGCTTGGTGGGCGTGGCTTGGTGGGCGTGGCAGGGGAAAGATACTGCAAAATCTCCATTCCCTCTCCACACCTGGGGGAAGGATACTGCAAAATCCCCATTCCCTCCCCACTCCTGGGGGAAGGATACTGCAAAATCTCCATTCCCACCCCACTCTGGGGCCAGCCAGAGGTGGTATTTGCCGGTTCTCCGAACTACTCAAAACTTTCACTACCGGTTCTCCAGAACCAGTTAGAACCTGCTGGATTTCACCCCTGCTTAGATGCCTTCTTGGGACTCCAGAGAATGCAAATGCAGTAAGGAAATGTGGGCCCAGAAATCCCTCTGGATTTTTCCCAGTCAAAGGTTACCCAGGCTGCAGGTCCGGACACGGCCCCATCCTGCCAGATTTTCCTCCTTTGTTCCATCTGCCCATTGGCCTTTCTTCTCTCCTGCTGTTCCTCCCGCAGGTACGTCGTCGCCCATTTTTTCTGATGCCCAAAGATTTGTTTGAAACGAGAAAGAGTTCTCAGGTGAATTTAGAGAGCCAGGGAATTGATGCACACTTCCCCACCCAATGTCCACACTCTGGCGCGCACAAGCGCACAAGCGCATCTTCGGTTTTCAGCTTCTCCCTCTCTTCCTCTCTTTCAATTTCTGAAGCCTGCTGATTTGAATATTTATAAATATCAGTAAATTATTTATTGTAGCAATCTGCTGTGCCATCTCACCGATTGCCGTTAACACTTTAGGGTTTCCCCCTGGTTTCCTTTCAAGGATGGTGGCTCAGGAATTGTCGCAGCCGGTGTGTGTGTGTGTGTGTGTGTGTATTTCCAGAGAGAAGGATCAGGACAGGTTTGGGGGTGTGATCAGAAGGCCATTTGCTTTAATGGCAGAGAGGGGATATTAGCGTGGAATCCAGGAATCTGGGCTATTGGTAGTCTGCATTTTGCAACGAAACACAGTATAGGTAGGTATATTTTGCGCCTACAGATAATTTTACAAACTCTTATTCCTGCCAATTGTGCATAACTAGCCTGCCCTCTTGAGCAGTTTCATTCCTCCCCAATACTCTATAATTTTGTTTCACCAAGCCGCACTCTTGAAATTCCTAAGAACTAGAAACTTGTTTTTAAAAAGAAAACCTGGCAACGTTGACTTCTGTGGTTGGCTATCAATTCCAGGCTCTCTGGAATATCCCGTCGTTCATCTTGCTGGGGCCATTCCTAGCCGAAAAAACTTCCCTGTGGAGCTTGTCCCAGGAGGAGCACCCCATTCTGCCCAGACTCCTCATGATGGGGTTTGATGGCCGCTAAGCCGCTGCCCCTCCCCCCCACCCAGCCCAGGACTGACCAGAGAGCCACGGTGACCCTCCCCAAGGTCAGATGAAGGAGACACCATTCCTCGAAGCCGAGGTCATCTCATCAGCTAAAAGCAATAAAATATTTTATTGATAAAACGGGAGCAGGGTGTACATGCATAAGAAAGACAGAGTAATAAGGTGCACCATGTCCAGTTCCTTCCTTCCTTCTCTCTCTGTCTCTGTCTCTTTCTCTCTGTTTCTCTCTCTCTGTCTCTTTCTGTCTCTCTCTTTTTTTTTTTTTTGAAACCGGAGGTTGGAAGGAAGGGGGGGGGGAGAAAGAACTCACGTCAAATTGATAGTCTTTCAAGGACATTCCGTACTATCTACTTCTCTCTGTCTTTCTCTGTCTCTCTCTTTCTCTCTCTGTCTCTCTCTCTCTTTCTCTGTCTCTCTCTCTTTCTGTCTCTCTCTCTCTGTCTCTCTTTCTGTCTCTTTCTCTGTCTCTTTCTCTCTTTCTCTCTTTCTCTGTCTCTTTCTCTCTTTCTCTCTCTTTCTCTCTCTGTCTCTTTTTCTCTGTCTCTTTCTCTCTCTCTTTCTTTCTCTCTCTGTCTCTCTCTTTCTCTCTCTCTCTCTCTCTCTCTCTTTCTTTCTCTCTCTCTCTCTCTCTCTTTCTTTCCCCCCCTCTCTCCCCCCTCCCTACTCATCTGGTCCAACCCCACTCTCTTATCTGTCTTTCTTTTTCTCTCTATCTCCCTCTCTATCTCCCTCTCATCCCTCTCTCCTTTCTCTGTCTGTCTCTTTCTCTCTCTCTTTCTTTCTCTCTCTGTCTCTCTCTTTCTCTCTCTCTCTCTCTCTCTCTCTTTCTTTCTCTCTCTCTCTCTCTCTCTTTCTTTCCCCCCCTCTCTCCCCCCTCCCTACCCCCTCCCAAATGAGAGTTTCCTAAAACAGCCCTGCTCCCTTCCCAGGCCATCTCTTCCCCCACATCTGCCCAGAGGTGCAAAAGAATTTCTGATGCCATCATTAAACGTTTCAAGTCTGCTGGGAACGGTAACTCGAGCAGGAAACGTCTGTCCCAACAGAATTTCTCCTCCGTCTACCTGAACAACTGTGAGGCCTTGAACCCAGGGTGTCGTGGACCTCACCTGTGCACTTACGGCAAGGGCCATTGCGAGAAGGAGTATTACGCTAGATGGGCTGTGTGTGTGGAAATCATAGATCCCGTCCCACCTTTTGCTGGAAAGTTCCGCCACATTGATTCAATGAAGAATATAAAGGAGAGCCGACTTATTTTTTGCTCTCCGGCCATCCCAGGAGGAAGCAGGGCTGTGCAGGGACACCTCTGCCCCTTGGGCTCTCAAACCTGACCAAATAAACTCTCTTGCCAGCAGAAGATGAAAGAGCCAGAGTTGCAGCCGCAGCATCGTCTCCCGAGGCCCTTTGTGGGGCGAGATCGGAACCCAGGCTGCTCCAACGATCAAGCTCCTCCTTTTGGGTTGGTCTAGATGGCCTCTCGGCGCTTTCGAGCATCGGAACCGGCGAGCTGTTATTCCCCGGGAAGGATTTGGATTTTGGCAGCCTAAATCTGCTTCGCTTTGGGAGCTGCGTGCAACTCGGTGCCCCACGAGCCTTTCCCCCCCTCCCCCATCCCTGCCCAGCCCTCCGCTTCCTCCCTCTCCTGCCCCAAACAATGCTGTGAATAATTGATTGGATGAAACCCCCCTGGCTCCTGCAAGGCTGGCACGGCGGCTTCCCTCCTGAGCGCAGCTCCTCAGCTGGGCTGAAAATTCTTCAATAAGAATACGAAAGGTCCATCTGTTCCTTTTTCTCCCAGCCCTCTGAAGTGACAGTTCTCTGAAGCCCCTCTCGCTTGCCTCACCCACCGCTTTTCCGTAGCTGCAGGATGGGTGCCTCCCCCACCCCCCACCCCGCTCCTCTCCCGGCCCTTCCCGCAGGCTGGAGCCCCCCTTCCTCCAGGGCAGCCCCCTCCCCCACCGTCCCCTTCCCCCCCCCGCCTCCCAGGTTGCCTTCTCCTGCTGATCCTTTAATGCCAGCCTGTGTTGGCAGCGACAGTCAAACTGGCATCGAAGAAAGCAATTCGCCTCTGCCGTGTCTGTGCTGGTTTTTTTTTTTTTTTGATGTTGTTGTTTCATCGGTACAGGTCGAACGCTAAGATAAGGTTGTGACCCGGATTAATACTTGCAAGTTAAGCACATTTGCACACACGGAGTTAATTTTACATATTGTGGCATGCGCTAAACGCTGAGAAGGAAGGTAGGCAAGGCCGGTCATAGATCCTCCTCCTGCTCCTCATTTTTTCCTTGCCGGCATGCGTGCAGGTGCGTGGCATTTGAGTTATGCACCCTCTTGAGGACTAGAGCCTTTAAAAAAAATTGGTGGCTTACTGAAAGGAGATTTGGATCTTCCACCGGTTTCCCAATGTGAGTGGAAGGTTATGGATTCCTAACCGCTTTCCTCCTTTTTTTCTTTTTCTTTTTTTTTCTTTTTTTCCCTTTCGTTCAGGCCAACTCACGGATTGTAAACATTGGAGATGTATTGTTTTCTCAGGAAACCGTTGGATATAAATACGGCATGCGGGAGACCATGTCCCCGGCCCGAGATGAAAAAGGACTCGGTGACAAGCCTGGGTTATAAATGGTTTCCTTGGATTGATGCAAAAGCAAAACATTTCGTTTTGGGGAGGAAAAAAAATAATTCCTAGGGGAAGTTTACTTAGCCTTAGGAAACTTTTTTTCAGGGCCCTGGATGGAGAATCAAAACTATTGCGGGTGGGAGTGGGAGGGTGGGGTGTTTAAGCTGACCTTTTGAGGCAGGGGAAGGAGGGTGGACCCCAGACTGGCAAAGTTTCCTCTTCTCTAGCTAGACTATATTTCACGTGCTGGACTTAAGGCTGCCTCTGTCCAGCCAGTGGTGTCCCGAAGAGGCTTTCCAAAGCCAGCAAAGAGGATGAGTCTTTCATTGTATTTCGGATAACATCTAGCTTGATTTTTTATTTTTATTTTTTTGCCTCTGTTAACAGTTGCTTCCCTGCATTCCCTCTTGCGTCTGGTTTGTTCATCTTGGTGCCAAATTTTGAAAAGATAAAGACTCTTGGGGGCAAGTTTCTTCCCCCGTTAAATCTGTTCTGCGAAGGATGGCCTTCAGAGGTGGTATTCTGCCGGTTCGGACCGGTTCGGACGAACCGGTAGCGGCGACTGCGGGTGGGCCTGCCCACCTGCCCGGACGTAATGCCGTCCTATTTAGCTATGTTTTCGAGGCTGGGCACATGCGCGGAAGGTGCGCGCGTGAGTAAAGCGCATGCGCGGGAGGCTGTGCGCATGTGCGGAGGTGGGCGCGCTCACATTTGCGAACCGGTAGGGAAGGTAAGCGAATGCCACCCCTGGTGGCCTTCCAGCAGCAGTTTGTGCTTTTTAACTCACCGTAATCTGAAAACTTTCTAAAAGTTTTTAGCATCCTGATCCCGGGGTGCAAAAAAGGTATATTCTCAAATCCGCTCTTTATTAAGAGGTGCCAAATGTGAAGGGAAATCCTGGGTGGGGTGGGGTGGATTTCTACTTAGGGGGCTTCCTGTTGCGCCGAAAGAGGAGAGGGTGGAGGGATGACGGAAGAGTGAGAATATGTGGCCTCCTACTACCTGTAGGAGAGTATGGAGATGGCCCTGAGAAAGGAATCCAGCAGCCCTTAGTAAACATCAGCTGAGCTCCGGAAGGAAGAGGGTGTGAGAAAGAAACTCAAGATTGCTCTGTATTGATGCATTTGGGTATCAGAGGTGAAGTCGGTCGAGGGAGAGGGAATCTCCGCCAGGCTTTCAAGATTCTGTGGTTCTAATCCCAAATAGGGTCTTTGGAGTGTCTGTTTCCCAACCCGTCCCATCCCGAAGTGCTGACATCACCTCTGGCGGGTGATGGAACATCTGGCTTGTCCAAAATAGTCACTCTGGGCATCAATGCACCTAGTTCAGCTTTCTTGGCATTGAATCACCTGGGGCTTTTGGGACAGGTTGACCCTCGATGGGTTTTCCAACTAGCCCATCTCTACAAGCCCTGCCCCCATTATAGGTAGTCCTTGCCTTACAACAGTTCATTCAGTGACCGTTCAGAGTTACAACGCCACTGAAAAAAGTGACTTAGGGCCATTCTTTTCCACACTTACAACCCTTGCAGCATATCCCCGTGGTCATGCGATCAAAAATTTGGACTCTTGGCAACTGGCTCCTATTTATGATGGTCGCAGTGCCCCGGGCTCGTGTGATCCGCTTTGGCGACCTTCTGACAAACGAAGTCAGTGGGGAAGCCAGATTCCCTCGACAACTGGGTTACTAACTTCACAACTGCAATGATTCGCTTAACCACTCTGGCAAGAAAGGTCGTAAAACGGGGCAAAACTCACTACACAGCATAAATTTTTGGGTTCAGTTGTGATCGTAAGTCGAGGACTACTGTATTTTCAATTTTGTTTCTCTCTCTCTCTCTCTCTCTCTCTCGCACACACACACACACATACACAGGAATTACACTCCATGTCTGCCAATTTCTGCTTTTCTCTCTCTCTCTCTCTCTCTCTCTCTCTCACACACACACACACACATACACACACACTTTCCCAGATCTGTTTGATGCAGCTGGGCTGGGTGTTAATTTCCCACTGCCTTTAACCTCCTTCAACCCTCTCCTGCCGCCATCCACCGAGGTGTAGCTGAGGACAAATGTGGGCCTAGGTTACTCCTTCTTTCTGGGGCAGCTAAGGCCAAGGAAACGCGGTGACGAAACTTTGACCTGGATTCCCCTCTAAGCCACAATTACACAAGCTGATGTGTGTGTGAGCGTGTTTGTGCGAGCATCTGTGTGTGCGTCTGCCGAACCTAGATGTACAGTACTTAGGCGTGTTCAGGGTGTGTCCTTTCTCTGAGGATACGGGCGGACGTGTGTGTGTTTTTTTTTCCCTAACAGGTGTACATGTTTTTTTTTTTTTTTGTTCTGCTGTTATCGGGGCATCGCGTTGTTGTGGGTGAAAAAGAACAATGCAAAGTGGGTGCTTTGATTATTTTGCATGGTTCGCAGGCCTCCCACAGGTTTGATCCGTCTGATTAGGCTCCCCGCCACTTTGAAAATGAGATCAACAGCCTCTGCCTTCAGCTCGGCTCACTGGCCGCCCCCGATCTTGCAAAATCATTACGGGGAAATAGGGCCTGACGATGCATTTAATACGGAGGGCCGGCTGCCTACGTCCCAAGAGAAGAGAAAAGAACGGTGGGAACCGGACTTCTTAGCGCAGTGAAATCTTCCCGATGTGGCTGAAGCGGTGAAAGGAATGTCTTAAAAGCCACAATTCACAATCGGAGCAAAGCAATGCTAGTTCTGGCAGCCTAGGAATGTAGGTTTGCGGAGGCAGAATCACTTGATGTCCAGGAATGTTTAAGGGGTATTTTGCTCCTTGCTGTCCCTTTTGTGAATGCGCCATCGGCCAGTGGCTCTCTCTTCTCTGTCGCTCTTCATGGGAAACGGGGCCCAGAGCTGCTAAGTAGCTGACATGGGTCATTCTGAAGATTCAGGCTGTTCTTTTGGGCTGTCAGGTCGAAGCACTGGAGGGAAGGCATAAAGGCTTCTGGGTGTACCACCAGGGCTCGGATGGATGGCATACTGTGCCCACCTCTTAGGGCTGAAGTGGGAAAGATACCAGTGGCTGGATGGTGGGGAGGGGGTGTACATGGGCAGAAGCTAGGGAAAGGCCTGGGGTCTCCGGAATAAAACCCAACCAAGTGTCATTCTAATTTGGTTCGTTTTGTTAGTAGATATATCTTGCCTAGCTCAAGCAACTCCGGGCAACTAACTTCCAAACAAAACCTCCAAAATAAGAAATTGCACAATAGTAATACTATAAATGTTAAAGACAAAAATGTGCGAAGGTTACATATGAGGGTTAGAGACCATTCGCGTTGCGGATCTTAATCTCCAAATCCTACCTTAAAAGAGAGAGGTGTTTGTTGTTTTGTGAAAAGATAAGGGGACACTCTGTTTTTTCCCCACAAATAGGTTAAAGGGGGAGCAGAATTGTGTCTTGGGCACACGGGATAAATTAGTAGCAGGAAAGAGAGAAAGGGCATCATTGAGACAGCACCCAGACACAGCTCTATAAAGAGGTGGCTCCTTCATTTTATCAAACCTATACAGGTTGTCCTCGACTTACGACCACAACTGAAGAGTCCAAAATTTCTGCCGCTAAGTGAGTTTGCCCCATTTTTAGTTTGCCGCTTAAGTGATTTTGCCCATTGCACCTTTCTTTCCACAGTTGTTCACTGAATCACAGCAGTTGTTAAGTTAGTAACACAGTTGTTAAGTGAATCTGGCTTCCCCACTGACTTTGCTTGTCAGAAGGCCGCAAAAGGGGATCGCGTGTATGACGTGACCCCGGGACACTGCGACCGTCATAAATGTGTGTCAGTTGACAAGCATCTGAATTTTGACCACGTGACCACTTTTAGTGCTGTAACTTTGAACAGTCACTAAACGAACTGTTGTAAGTCGAGGACTACCTGTACCCACCAAAGTAGAAATCCCATGTCCATATATCTCTCGCTCAGCTAGGAAATGTACTGATGGCCTTAGCAAGTCCTTATCCTTGAGAGTCAAACGGTTGAATGAGAAAAAGGCACAAATGCAGTGCGAATGGGCTCCCTTCCCAATAAAATCAGTGAGGTTGGGCGCAGGAAACAGGGCCTCGGTAGTGTTGGTGCCAGAGGTTTTGAACTCGCTTCAAATTAACCTTTGAAATTCTTCGTTTGTACTCACTTTTGTTGCCAGCAGTTTAGACATTAATGGCTGCGTGTTGCGTTATTTTGAGGGGACAGCACATTTACACTGTTATACAAGCTGTATACTCACTACTTTACATTGTAGCCAAGTGTCATTTCTTCAGTGTTGTCACATGAAAAGATATACTTAAATATTTACAAAATGTGAGGGGGTATACTCACTTCTGTGACATACTGTATCTACCATATTTGCTGTGTTTATTTTATATACACAGTATATAAAGTGCTTTTTAAAGAGGCCACTGGACTTCCTTGTTTTTCTTTGAAGACGTTTCGCTTCTCATCCAAGAAACTGCTTCAGTTCTGACTGGATGGTGGGGAATAATGGAAGGATTGATATTCCTTGCAGACAGCTGGTCATTTGCATCCTTTTTAGAGAGCCGTGGAGGGCACTTGGAGGTTTATCTGTGTCACCCTGAGGGAATCCTTCCTTTCCCCACCATCCAGTCAGAGCCGAAGAAGCTTTTTGGATGAGAAGCGAAACGTCTTCAAAGAAAAACAAGAAAATCCAGCTGCCTCTTGGAAAAAAGCACCTTTGGGACAACCATGACCTGGATGACTGAGAATCTCCACAGACGTGTATTCTAGGTGTAGGTTGTGTCATTGTTTTAAGCACGTTGCCTTGAAAAAGGCCATTATACTTGCGCGGGATAGGACAATTAATAAACCTCTGCTAATATTTGTTTTATTTCTCTCTCTCTCGCTCTCTGTCTCTTTCCCCTGCCCCTTCCTCCAGCTGAAAGAAGTATATGCACTGACACAACCTCAGGAAACCCCAAGATGGCTGCCAAGCGCAAAGGTGGCCTGAAATTAAATGCAATTTGTGCCAAGCTCAGCCGCCAGGTAGTCGTTGAGCACAAAGCACCCGAGCAGGGACATGTCGACAAAGCTCCCCTTGGGTGGGAGAGTGCTGGCGGTGACACGGCCGCCCCCAAGGACGTCGCCCAGGCTGTGGCCAAGGAGCCGGGGCCCAAATTTTCGGAGGGGACGAAGATCGAAGAGGACAAGCGGAGGGAAGTGATCGAGAAGTGGGTCAACGGCGAGTACAGCGAAGACCCCTTGCTGGGGCGCATCGAGAACAAGGAACCCAAGGCCCCCGAGGGGACGGAGGTGCCCCCCGAGGGGGTCTACATGGTGCAACCGAAAGGTTGCAGTGATGATGAGGATAACGGGGACGAAGCCGAGCCCCCCAAGGACTCCCAAGATGGCAGCTTCGTGGACGACCGAGATTCAGATGGGCCTCCCCTGAAGGACGAAAACTTTCGGCCCTCCAACAATGAAGCCAGCTCCAAGCTCAGTGGAGGAGCTTCTTCAGGTGAGATGGCCATGCATGGTGGCTTGGATGTCTTAGTTTGGGCACATCGGGGCCTGCCTTTCCAGAAAGCCTGGGACAATCACCTTGATGGGAGCATTTTTTTGGCATGGAATAGAGTTAGTTGCATGCTTTTAGATCTAGAACGTGAAGATTTGAGGACATTTTCTTGTCTACTGTTCCTCATTTGCAAGATGGATGTGGGCTGACCTCATCCCAATAGCTTTTAGCCCCTTCAGGCAGTTCAGTGTCTTTTCAGTAACCGGAAGACCCCAGCCCAACCTTGAATTCCACCCACCCACCCCCATTGTAACCTAGGCAGTACCCCCTTTAAACAAACGCAATTGGGTGTATATTTAAAATGGGATTATGAAACGTGAGTGAAACATCGCAGTGCCATTAGAACAGTCAATGCTACCTTGTGCATATATAATAAATGAGGACAATTCCCATATATTATTTAAAAGGCCCAAACTTTAAATACATATTATTCAGAATTATTTAAAACGCTAATAGCAACCACTAAACTAAGGATAATGGGACTGTAATAGGGCGAATACAGGTACAAAATGGTGAATCAAAATAAACCGAATCAATAATACATGGATTTGCAGTTTATTAGTCCCCGTCCCCAAATAGAAAGTGCCTCCTTTCCTTTTGTTGCAACCTTCATGTATGTGCCCACCTGTTTTCTCTGACGCTTTTGGGTGCTGCAACCATCGGAGAGTTTGTCTCTCTCGTTTTTAAGGTGAGAAGAAGAAAAAGAGGGATGAGATGGGTTGGTGAGCCGAGCCAGATTAGCCTGTGAGATGCCTTCTTGTCTAGTAGGATTTGGCTGCCTTGGACACTGTCATGTCCAATACATAAAGGCAGGACGTAAAGAAAATTAAAATAATAATAATAATAATAATAATAATAATAATAATAATAATAATAATAATAATAATAATAATAATAATAATAATAATAATAATAATAATAATAATAATAATAATAATAATATCAAACAGCAGCAACTCCTGTTCCTTAGTCTTCTTTTCTCCTTTTTTTCCACTGTTTGTTTTCTTAAATTGCACGATTCTTTCTTTACTCTTAAAGCCTGGATTGGGGTTCCCCCCCCCTTTTAAATAACAACAAATTCCTGCTTGGGGAAAAAAAAGATGCCCACTCAACTCTTCCCCGGGCAAGGAAGATTTCCTTCATTTCCCGTAGGTGGCACGGTGCCCCCACATTCAAAATCCTCCGGCTTTGAATTAAACTGGCCTCCTCACTTGGAGTCTGTATAATCTAGATAGGAGGGGGAAACCTGAAGGGATATTCTTAAGCCAGGAGGAGCCATTCGGTGGGTGAGTTTGGATATGAAGCGCTAATTGAACCGGTAACTTCCATTAAATGTAGCTGCTCAGCATTGCAAAGGGGGGGAGGGGAGGCAAAAAGAGAGATGTTTGAACACTCCTTTTTAATATGTAAAATTCAGCGTAGGAATTTCCCATTTCTCCTATTGAAGAGCCCTACAAAGATCTGAGGTTTTTTTTGCAGTTAGTTTCTGAATACAGGGGTTTTTTTCACTTCCGGCCACAATTGAGCCCAAAATTTCCGTTATTAAGTGAGACGTTGGTTAAGTGAATTTTGCCCCATTTTACGACTTTCCTTGCCTCCGTTGTTAAGCGAATCACTGCGGTTGACAAGTTAGTAACCCGGTTGTTAAGTGAATCTGGCTTCCCCATTGACTTTGCTTTGTCAGAAGGTCGCAAAAGGGGATCACGTGGCCTTGGGACCACTGCAACGGTCATAAATATGAACCAGTTGCCAAGCGTCTGAATTTCGATCACATGGTCATGGGAATGCTGGAAAGGTTGTAACCGTGAAAAACGGTCATAAGTCACTTTTTTCAGTGCCGTTGTAACTTTGAGCGGTCACTAAACAAACTGTTGTAAGTCGAGAACCACTTGTAGTCTAACACAGCGGTCCCCAACCTTTCCACCTTGGCGGCCCAGCTCAGCGCCAGGGTGTGTGCGTGAGTGGCAGGAGTGAGCGCACACAGCTGCATTGGTGCAAGCGGGGGGTGCATGCACCCCCCCACTCGCACCAATGGAGCTTTGAGCGTGAGCGGAGGGTGCTTGCACTCATGCGTGAAGCTCCACTCGCACGAGTGGCGGGCACTTGCACTCGCGCACGAAGCTCCACTCGCACGAGCGGAGGGCACTTGTGCTCATTCCACTCACGCGAGCACCCTCCCTCCAAAGTGAAGCTTTGGGTGTGAGCGCAAGGCCCCACCGCTCACTCGAGTGGAGCTTTGCATGCACGCTTGCCCGCCTCTCGCACCAGTGGAGCTTCGCACGCGCTTGCCCATGGTTCGTGTGGCCCACAGAGCCCAGGTAAAAGGGAGACATACAACAAGACGGGTTGGTTTTTTTTGCCAAACCCAGAGCCAAATTCTGGCATCAATATATTGTGAGGGCCAGGCAGTGGGGAACTTTAAACTCTAATGCTTTAGGAATTTAAAAGGGATTTGGGATGCCAGTGTGTGTATGTGTGTTTGTGGGTGCGTCCCTGAATATCTGTGATGTGCCCGCTAAATCTTAGGTTTCACTCCAGAGGTGGGTTCCTCCCGGTTCACACCGGTTCTATAGAACCGGTAGCAAACCGCTGGTGACGTCACGGATCCAGTTCTGTCGATGCTGGTCCGTGGACGCCGCCATCTTTTTTTTGGATTTATTTTTTTTTAATTTTTTTATTTTGGAATTTTTTACTATTTTTTTCTTCTTCTGCGCATGTGCAGAAGCCGAGTCCCCGGCACTGCGCATGCGCCGCCATCTTGTTTTTGGCTTTTTTGGGGGGGGGGATTTTTTTGCGAATTTTCACCAGTGCGGCCATGCGGCGCGGGAGGAAGTGAACCGGCAGCGAGGTAAGTTAGAACCCACCCCTGTGTCACTCCTATTCCACTCAGGCGGGCTGGGCACAAGGAGCTCCAGAAAACTATTACAAAGGAAAAGGATTAAAAGGGGGGGGGGAGCAGCCGCAGAGTGCATTAGCAATTTACCGTCGAGTTTCCCGAGGTCTCTCGCCCCACCCTCCCAAGCAGAAGGGCATCTTCAAATGAAGTCTTAACTCCCCTTCAGGTTTAATAACTTTGCTCGACACTTCACCCTTTCTCCCCGCATCTCTGACAAGCTTCCCCGGATCTCGCCGATGATCCGTCAAAAATTCTCCCTTTTGTGCAAGGGGGTGGGGGGAGGAGGGGCTGTGGGGTGTCCAAGTTTCCCCTCCCCTCGCACTCCCGTTTAATAACGCCACCGAAACTCATCTCCCTTCATCTGTCCCTTCCCTCTTCTCCAGCCTTCGTGAGTTCACTGGCAACGCTCATAATTATGCATATAAGATATAAACAGAGCTGTTTAATTATCCTTCGCCACATCAGTGACAGAGTAATTAACAAACATTGCAAGATCAATGAGGAGAAGGCTGACCTTCAGTTTGTTTGATAGGGAAAAGCCCTTGCCTGTCGCCAGCACAAGGTGATTGTGTTTGGACTGGCGCTTAAGTTTGTTTTAATTCCTCAGACTCTTCCTCCTCTCACCCCCCCCCCCAAATATATATATATATTATGCCACCTTCTTTCTTTGCAATATGCATTTCTACACACACTTCTCAAATATGGAGTTATAGGGAACAGGAATGACTTTAGGGAACATGAAGGAGAGTGTGTGACCAGAGGGAATTTTATAGCTCCATATGGCAGAGATTTTTTTTTTTTTTAATAACAGCCTGCCTTTCTAAGTCTTGATCGACAAAGGTTCCCACCCAAAACGTGTGCCAGGTGAGTAAGACGAGGAGGGAAATTCAGGGAGGAGCTTGTGATCAGCCACAAGAGCTCGGAACGTGACTTCCGTGGTAGCCAATGTGTGCAGTATCGTGTTGTGGGCACCCGCACTGGCACGAGGCTTTCATGAGGCCGGCTGGCCATAAAACTAAGCTGATTTATTTAATAAAGCCATCCTTGGATTATTTTGATATTAGATGGAGAGAGAGAGAGAGAGAGAGAGAGAGAGAGAGAGAGAGAGAGAGAGAGAGAGGAGAGGATAGAGAGAGAGATAGAGAGATAAGAGAGGAGAGAGAGAGAGAGAGAGAAAAGAAGAGAGAGAGAGAGAGAGAGAGAGAGAGAGAGAGAGGAATGGAATGGAATG
>QLTV01003150.1:578068-584558 GCA_003457575.1 Thermophis baileyi
TAACCGGGTAACGTCACAGTATAAGGAGATTAGTGAAATGTTCTCTGTAGGATCAGAACAAAGGCCTATCGGGTTCATTGCTTGCCTCCTGTAAGTGCTCAGCTGCCTATTCTCCAACCGCCCACAAGCTGGATGTAATTGAGACGGTCCCTTGGTGTCATTTGACTGTTCCCCAGAGCCTGGCAATCAGAGGAATATTGCCTCTTGAATAGGGAGAGTCAGTCCATCAGCTGCTTGGCTGATTACCGGAGCGTCCCTTTTATCTTTGGAATCGTGCATTTCGAAGTATCTGTGAGACCGACGGTAGAGTCCCAGGTAGAGAGTATGAGATGGCGTTTGAAGATTTGAGTCCCTTCTCTGCACTCAAGTTTGCCTTCACTTACTCTTCTCTCAAGTGCAAAATGGGAATAATCAGAACCTGATTATTGGGGCCTTCCAGTTGTATCCATATTAGCCTGACTGCCAGCCTTTCGGGAGTTGGTTCTGACAATCGACTTCTGGGTAGTGTTGACCAAGTGAAGGGCCTCTAAAGTTGGGAGAATGTTGATGATAAATTCAGTTGAATTTATGGTGATGATAAATGCAATTGAATTTATCTTCCACACTCTCCCAACATTAGAGGCCCTTCACTTGGTCAACACTACCCAGAAGTCGATTGTCAGAACAGGACAGAACCTTAGTGGGTGGTATTAATTAATCAGAATAGACCTGGAAGGGACCTTGGAGGTCTTCTACTCCAGCCCCCTGCTCAAGCAGGAGATCCTATACCATTTCAGACAAATGACTGCCCAGTCTCTTCTTAAAAACCTCCTGTGATGAAGCACAGTGATTTCTGAAGGCAAGCTGTTCCACTGGTTCATTGTCTTCACTGTTAGGAAGTTTCTCCTTAATTCCAGGTTGCTTCTCACCTTGATTAGTTTCCATCCATCGTTTCTTGTCTTCTCGTGCTTTGGAAAATAAGTTGACCCCCTCTTCTTTGTGGCAGCCCCTTAAATACTGAAATACTGCTTTCATGTCCACCCCTAGTCCTTCTTTACTCTAGACTGGCCAAACCCAAATCTTGCAACCGTTCTTGGTATGTTTTAGCCTCCAGTCCCCTAATCATCTTTGTTGCTCTTCTCTGCACTCTTTCTAGAGTCTCAACATCCTTTTTTGAAAACTGGATGCGGTATTCCAAGTGTGGTCTTACCAAGGCATTGATACTTCACGTGACCTTAATTCTATCCCTCTGTTTACACAACCAAGGATTGAATTAGCTTTTTTGGGATGCTGCCAAAAATCTTATCAAAAAACCATCAAAAATTGTATTTAAAAAATTATCAAAAAAATTATCTGGGGATGGATAAGACATCCCAAGTCGGTTGGCAGCAAATGAAGGAGAGAATGTTGTCACCCATGTTTTTATACACCACAACTTGTTTAAAGCTGCAAAGGGCATTGCTGGAGGAAAGCAACATGACCCTGTGGTCACACACCCCTTCCCACAGGGGCCAGTCTGATGCCTCTGAGAATTTCGCTAAAAAGCTTGTGTGTGTGTGTGTGTGTGTGTGTGTGTGTGTGTGTGTGTGTGTGTTGTTAGGGAAATCTGGTCTTTCCAAACTGACACTCGGTTGTTGTCATCTTCCAAATGTATAAGTTCCATTTAGACAACTCCATTAATAACCATGGGTAGACATTTTTATTTATTTTTTATTTATTTATTTTCGTCAAGCATGTATTAGAAAACAGATACAAGTATAAACATGATTATGAATACAGGATATGGATACGAATAAATGGGGACATTAGGACAGGGACGGTAGGCACGCTGGTGCGCTTATGCACGCCCCCTTACAGACCTCTTAGGAATGGGGTGAGGTCTACAGTAGACAGTCTAAGGTTAAAGTTTTGGGGGTTTGGGGAAGAAACCACAGAGTCAGGTAGTGCATTCCAGGCATTGACCACTCTGTTGCTGAAGTCGTATTTTTTTTTATATACCCAGATTCTTTTTTACAAATTAAACAACTTAATTGTAAATGGAATGAAGAATATGTGTTTGTATACACGCTTTTTCACACACGCTCATTCGCGCTGTCAATCAAAATGTCTTTCCAGCTACTTTGTCCACAACTTTTATAAGGTTTCATATTTTTTCCTATGGTTCCTTCTGCCCTCCTTCTCCCTCTTTGCTTCTGTCCCCTCCTCACTGCTTTTTCGGGGAGGTGGGAAGGGGTCTCTTCAGTGCCAGCCTCCCCCACACAGGCAGGGTAGCTTCTGGTGCCTTTGGCATATTGATACCGACCACACTTCCAGGAAAACGACTTTTTCTTCATCTTAGGCCAAGGCGGGAGCGCGGAGACATTTATGAAACTTTGTTTAATGTACTGAAAAGCCATCGGCTAGAACATTTAGGAAATTGATTTTCCTGGCATTGATGAACTCTTTTTATTTTACCCCAGTATTAATTACTTTTTTTAAAAAAAAAAACACAAATTAATTTAAGTGTCGTAAAACCGAACAAGTGAGCCAAACGTCAGCCGGTCGTGTTTGCTCCTTCTCCCCCCACCCCCACCCCTAATCCTCACCACCTCGGCTGCCGGCTGCAGCTGGCAATGCGAAAGGCAAGGCAGGAATAAGATGCCCCATCAAGTGACGCGTTTTCTGTCTTTCTGTCGCTTACTCCAGGGGAGGCGTCATCTCTGCGAGACTATGCTGCTACTACCATGAGCGAGTTCCTAGGCATGTTCGGCTACGATGACCAGAACATGCGGGACGAGCTGGCTCGCAAGATTAGCTTTGAGAAACTGAATGCTCCTACCTCAGAGACCAACCCAGCCACCGTTGCCGGAGAAGACGCTGTAAGCAAGAGGGCCCGTTTTTCCAAATACGAAGAGTACATCCGCAAGTTGAAGGCTGGGGAGCAGGTCCCGTGGCCCATTCATCCAGTTAAGACTGAAGAGCTGACCAGCAAGCTAGTCAAAGAGGCCCCCATAGGCTTGGGGCAACCCATCCGGTTGCCAGCCCCCGAAACGTCGCTCCTGCCCGAGACGAAAGCCACCATTTTGCCTCTGCCTTCGTCCAGCAGCTCCCAGATGCAAGGGCTGATGTCGCGCGCATCCAAGTACGATTTCTTCATCCAGAAACTCAAGACCGGAGAGACCCTCCAGCCACAGAACGGCAACACCTACAAAAAGACGTCCAAGTACGACTTGGAGAACGTCAAATACTTGCATCTCTTCAAGCCCGGAGAAGGCAGCCCGGACATGGGAGGAGCCATCGCCTTCAAGACAGGCAAAGTTGGTCGCCCGTCCAAATACGATGTCAGGAACATCCAGAAGATTACCCCGGTTAAAGCTCCAGCCCCTAGCCTGGGTCCCAATCCTCTTGCCAGCACTCCCAGCAGCACCCCGGTAGCTGGCCCTGAGCAACCCGTCTCTCTGCCCTTCAGCACTCCGGAATACCTTAAATCCACTTTCTCCAAGACGGATTCCATCACCACCGGAACAGTTTCCACTGTTAAGTAAGTCTATCGTCGTTCATGGGGAAGACGTGGGGAAGAGCAAGGGCTGCCGGGCTGCAGCTTTCTCCAACTTGGCCCTCTCCACGGGTGCAGAGCTGAGAAAGACCATGTTTGGCTGAGTGGTTGCAGTCCTGCACATCTGCATGGTGCCCAGCTGGGGTCGAGACCAGGGATGGTTTTCACTTACCTTCCCTACCGGTTCGCAAATGTGAGCGCACCTCCGCGCATGCGCACGGCCTCAAAAAACGTGCACAAATAGGATAGCATAGAGCCCGGGGCAGGTGGGCGGGTCCACCAGCGATTTCCGCTACCGGTTCAGGCGAACCGGTCCGAACCGGCTGAATAGGAGCCGAGGTGGCGCAGTGGTTAGAGTGCAGCACTGCAGGCTACTTCAGCTGACTGCTAGCTGCAGTTCGGCGGTTCAAATCTCACCGGCTCAAGGTTGACTCAGCCTTCCATCCTTCCGAGGTGGGTCAAATGAGGGCCCAGATTGTTGGGGGCAATAGGCTGACTCTGTGAACTGCTTAGAGAGGGCTGTAAAGCACTATGAAGCGGTATATAAGTCTAAGTGCTAGTGCTAATACCACCTCTGGTCGAGACCCTACAGATGTGCTCTAGGAAAGCCTTCCGTGTCCTCCTTTGGCTCTGAAGGGTGACAGGGACGACGGCGGGAGTAGAACAGGTTGAAAGGTAGATTAAATAACTTCATGGATGAGAAGGCACAGGTGCTAGCACAGGGGTCCCCAACCTTGGCAACTTTAAGCCTGGAGGACTTCAACTCCCAGAATTCCCCAGGTTGGGGAATACTGGGAGTTGAAGTCCACCAAGCTTAAAGTTGCCAAGGTTGGGGACCCCTGTGCTAGGTAATAGCTCTGGGATCAAATACGATGTGACACTTAAGGCAGGTAGTCCTGGACTTACGACCACAGCTGAGCCCAAAAAATTCCCGTTGTTAAGTGAGACATTTGTTAAGCGAGTTTTGCCACAGTTGTTAAGTGAATCGCTGCAGTTGAAAAGTTAGTAACCCGGTTGTTAAGTGAGTCTGCCTTCCCCCTTCGACTGTGCTTGTCAGAGGGTCGCCAGAAGGGATCACGTGACCCCGGGACACTGCGGCCGTCATAAATGTGAGTCAGCCGCAGACAGAAATTTTGGGCTCAACGTTGGTCGTAAGTCCAGGACTACTTGTATTCCTGTGGCTGCAGGTAGTCCTTGACTTACAACATTTCGTTTAGTGACTGCTCGAAATTACAGCCGCACCGAAAAAAAGAGATTTATGAGCTTTTTCACACTTACGACTGTTGCAGCGTCCCGGGGTCATGCAATCCCCTTTGGAGACCTTCTGGCAAACAAAGCCAGTGAGAAGCCTGATTCACTTAACATCCGTGTTACCAACGTAAGACCTGCAGTGATTCGCTTCACAACTGCACCAGGAAAGGTCATAAAGTGGGACAAAACTCACTTAACAACTTGTCTCGCTTAGCAACTGAAAGTGTGGGCTTGGGCTTTGGTCGTAAGCCAAGGACTACCTGCATTAGTGGCCGAGGAATAAAAATGGGGCGAGACAGGACAGAGACAAAAGGGTATTTCATAGTTTCTATTTGGCTACAGCGAGTAGCAAAACATGAGCCTTTGGGCCTGATCCAGCCCGGATCTTCTGAGGAGCTTACACCGGGTTGGATGGTCTGAGGTAGATCACCAAGGCTTTCTTATTTTGGGGGAATTCGCCTACAAATGGGAATTGTGGTAGTTGAGTTCCTGCAACGGAAAGAAAAGACCTTTTAAGCTGGGTCCTGCTTCTGATTTCTTTGGGCTCAGTAGATACAGGTAATCCTCGACTTACAACAGTTCTGTTTAGTGACCAATCAGAATCGGAATAGAGCTGGGAGGGACCTTGGAGGTCTTCTAGTCCAGCCCCCTGCTCGAGCAGGAGACCCAATACCGTTTCAGACAACTGGCTGTCCAGTCCGTTCAAAGTCACAACGGCACCGAAAAATGTGACTTACGACCGCTTTTCAGAGTTACAACCTTAGTAGCGTCCCCAGGATCATGTGATCGAAATTCAGATGCTTGGCAACGGACTCCTATTTATGACCGTTGCTATGTCTCAAGGTTTTCGTGATCCCCTTTTGTGACCTCCTGACAAGCCAAGCCAAGCCAAAGCCAAGGGGGGAAGCCAGGTTCACTTAACAACCGGGTTCGCTAACGTATCCAACTGCAGCGATTCACTTAACAGCCGTGGCGAGGAAGGTCGTAAAATGAGGCGAAGCTCACTTAGCAAACGTCTCACTTCACCACAGGAATTGTGGGCTCAGTTGTGGTCGTAAGTCAAGGACTACCTGTACTCGGGGATTGATCCCCACCCCCACCCCCACCCCAAGCCCCTGGGTGCAGGTGGCTGGATCAGGGTTTCCAGTGCCGTGCAAAGCGATCCCAGGGAGTCCAAAGTTGCTCACCCCACCGCCAGCCCTTAATGGAGAACAACTCTTCTGTCGCATGGTTTCTTTTGTTTCTCTGATATTCCATACTTTCAGGGGGGGGGGGTGAGGGGGGGCAGGCCGAAAGAGCTTGGCAGAAGGGAATTAAAAAGAAACCCCAAATAAATGAAAACCGAAGCTTAAAGCAAAGTCAAAGAAACACCCCCCCCCCCGAGCCGGGATGCGTTACCGCAACGGAGCAGGTGGCCTGCTCCCTTGCGTGGCCCTTCCAGATTCTCTCGCTGTCCCCTGTTCCTTGGTGGGCGGGAGTTGGCCTTGGCTTTAATCCAGGCCATGGAGAGAGTCCTTTCATCGCAAAACCAGCTGTGAGGCACCGGGGCCTTTTAAATCACCCGTCTCAGACAAGGGCATGTCAAGGGCAGCCAGATGTGAGCCCTCAATCTCTGAAATGCTTCGTTCCAGGAGTCTCTATCATTCGGAACAACCTCTTCCCTTCCCTTCCCTTCCCTTCCCTTCCTCTTCCCTTCCCTTCCCTTCCCTTCCCTTCTTTCGGTTC
>QLTV01003150.1:592747-603421 GCA_003457575.1 Thermophis baileyi
CCCTCCCTCTCTCTCTCTCTCCCCCCCCTCTCTCTCTGACGACGGATGGACATCTCTTCCTGCGCTATTTGCAAATGCCATCGATGAAACTTTTATTAGGTATTTTTTTGCAGCAATGCTACCCGTCCACTCGCTTTTTTGTTCCTTTCCCTTTCTGAAGGTTTGCTTGTCGACCCTGTGCAGGAAGTCCTCGACTTAACAACGGTTTGTTTAGTGACCTTCTGCAGTTACAACGGCACTAAACAAAAGTGACTTAAGACCATTTGTTTTTATACTTATGACCATTGCAACATCCCTATGGTCGTATGACTTCCATTCAGATGCTTGACAATTGTCTCATATTTACGACGGTTGCATTGCCCTGGGGGGGGGTGTCACGTGATCCCCTCTTTTGAGACCTTCTGACAAGCAACATCCACGGGGAAGCCACATTCACTTAACAACCGTGTTAGGAATTTAACAATTGCAGCGATTCGCATAACAACTGTGGCAAGGAAGGTTGTACGATTCACTTGAGAACGGTCTTGCTTAGCTCAGTTTTGGTCCTGTAGTTCTCCTCTTCCACTTCCCACTTTCTTCCTGGTTCCTAATTTGTTCTTCCACTCCCTGCCCTCACTGGACAGACACTGGAAACGCACACACACACACACACACACCTTTATTCACAACTCACAGCTCTTCTTGGGTGCCGTGTCCCAGGGATTTCTCCCCAGGCCTCGAGCTGGCCTGTCTTTGGAGCCACAGGACGATTGCTGATGGAGCTTCAAACATTCCCCACCCTCTAAATTTCCCTCCCGTTGCTTCTGAATTGAACGTCTATGTGAGCCTTTCTCTTGATGGCTGATGGCCTACCATACTTTTCTGCTATGGGGGGTTTCTAGATATCGTGGCTTGGAGTTCTTGTCATCTCCAGTCAGTGACCATGTTGGCTGGGGATTCTGGGAGTTGTATCACCAATTCTCATGATTGGACCGTACTGGAAAAACTACCTTGCTGGATTGTTATTTGGACTTCTTGGCTCCTGGTGCTTCAAACAGTCCAGTCAGATCTTCTTAACACACTCCCTTCTTCCTCTTCTCTCTTTGTTGGACTTAAACTGGTCCAACAGAGAGTGAAGATTAATCTAAAGGCTAGTCTAGAGAAAAGACGGACTAGGGTGGGACATGATAGCAGTATTTCAGTGTTTGAGGGGCTGCCCCAAAGAAGAGGGGGACAAATTATCCCCCAAAGCACCAGAGGGCAGGACAAGAAACAACGGATGGGAACTACTCAAGGGGAGAAGCAACCTGGAATTAAGGAGAAACTCCCCAACAGGGAGGACAATTAATCAGTGGAACAGCTTGCCTCCAGAAATCGTGGGTGCTAGAAGAAACTAGACAGTCACTTGTCTGAGATGGTCTAGGTTCTCCTGCTTGAGCAAGGGGTTGGACTAGAAGACCTCCAAGGTCCCTTCCAGTTCTATTCTGATTCTGATTGAAACCTTTCTCTGCTTCTCGGAGGGTCTGTAACCCCAGGTTACCACGCCTTGTTGCACGTTGCAGATAACGTTTGACAAGAAAGCACTTATCGCGGGAGGGATGCTACAAAATCCAGCATCCCGGACATCTGGAGATTCAGTTAGGGTTTGTTAAGAAAAGCTGGGTCCTGTCCCTCATGATTCTTCATGATTTGAAAATCCAAAACAAGGCGAGTGGGTGGCTGAAGTCACCATGAAGATAAGGTGTGCAGATCGCCTGAACTGCAGCTTTTGTATTTTGAGGATTCTTCCTCTCGGCATCTCAGTAGGATCTTTGGGGTCAATAATATCCTGGAGCTGGACAGAACATCAACTGAGTGGGCCAACTTTCCCCCAAAGTCCATGTAGAAATTCAGCCGTGGTGACCAAAACTGGATGCAGCATTCCAGGTGTGGCCTTACTAAGGCTTTATAAAACGGTACTACCGTAATACGCCACGTGATTTTGATGCTATGCCTCTGTTTATGCAATCGAGGATTGTGTTGGCTTTTTTTGGGCTGCTGCCGCACACGGCTGGCTCGTGTTTAAGCGACCCGTCCACTAGGACCCCAAGGTCCCTCTCACAGTTACTGCTTTTGAGCCAGGTTTCGCCCTAATCTGTACTTGTTTGGTTCATATAAGGAGGGGAGACATTGCAGAGGTGCCCTCTGCACCCCCTGGCATAGGAACGCCAGGCCTGGAGATTGCAACCACTCGGTGGGGGGGGGGGTCTATTGCCATTTTGTGTCAGTTCCTCTGTAGAGGAGGCCAGCTCTTGTCCAACCTGCTTTGAAAACAGACAGATGTCTAACTGAGAGGATATGGGGGGTGGGGGGCGGGAGAAGGGGAAGCCATTGCTTGTTTTATTTCTGACCCACGTAACCTCGTCTCTTCCTTCTTCCTACGTCCAGGTTTTCCGGAAGCCAGCACTGCGGACACATTCACTGTGCATACCAGTACAGGGAACATTATCACTGCCTTGACCCAGAGTGCAACTACCAGGTAGAAAATATAAAGTAAAACCCCAGAGGCTTGGGAACCCAGCCTTAAAAGTGGGTGTGGGTGTGTGTGTGGGGGGGGAAAGGTTGAAGGCTAAATAATCTAGTGCAGGGGTCTCCAACCTTGTACCTCGGCCCACTACCGACGGGCGGTGTGCACACTTGTGCGCAGCTCAACTTGCGAAAGTCAAGCTGCATGTGCGTGCGTGTGCATGCCTGCCCCCTCCCCTGCAGCTCGCATGGCCTGGTTCCCCTCTCCCTCGCCCCCCCCCAGTCGGGCCACCAAGCCACGAAGGTTGGCGACTGCTGATCTAGTGGCCCTAACGTCCAGTGTAGCCATTTGTCCATTGTAGCAGAATACCTTATGCCACCAGGCTTGGGCTTAGACAACTTAGAACTACGCCGCCTTCGGTCCAACCTAAGCGTAGTACACAAAATTATCCGCTACAACGTCCTACCAGTCAATGACTACTTCAGCTTCAACCAAAACAATACACGAGCTCACAATAGATACAAACTTAATGTAAACCGCTCCAAACTTGATTGCAAAAAATTCGACTTCAGCAACAGAGTGGTCAATGCCTGGAATACATTACCGGACTCTGTGGTTTCTTCCCCAAACCTTTAACCTTAGACTGTCTACTGTTGACCTAAGAGGTCTGTAAGGGGCGTGCATAAGCGCACCAACGTGCCTACCGTCCCTGTCCTACCGTCCCCCATTTATTTGTATTCATTTCCTGTACTCATAATCACGTTTATACTTATATGTGTTACCTTATACATGCTTGACAAAATAAATAAATAAATAAAAAATAAATGGTTTCCTAAGGCTGCTAGTGCAGCCTTTCCCTGGGGGGAGTTGTCAAAGGAGGGTGGGGTTTTTCCCCCCTCCCCCCTGAGGATTTTTGCAGTGGGAAAACTCTTCAGGAGAGATGGGCTTAGCCAGAGGTGACGAGTCACCGGGCTCCTTCCCTTTGGACGCGGTGAGCCTTTTAAAACCCCCAGGGCAAATGAGCTTTCTCACCCAACCGGCCAGCCCTTTCAGAACACTCCTGCCCTCCGTGATCTCCACATATATTTTTTTTTCCTGCTAATGCAAGGGATGTTCCTGGCAGTAACGCAGAGCCAGGAGGACATAAAACGGGGAGGTTAATTCGAGACGGAGACCTGCTAGGAAGGGGGGGGGGGAAAGCCATCCGAACTGCTTTGCAAGACTCCGCCTGTGTCGGGGCTCCTCGTAAAAACAGCTTGTTGGGACCGTTCCAGATATTCTTTATGGACTTCTGGCGTGTAATTGTCACAGGGTCCCGCGGTGCCTACAAACGCTCCATTGTCAGCCTTCCCCCCACCCACCCCCGAAGAAACGACCCTCTTTAAATAACAGAAAGATAGGTGAGCTTAGCCTCTCGCCATCATGGAGACGGATGGGATTCCGCCAGCCAGCCGGTTTCTTTCCTCCTTTTGGCCTCTCCTCCCAAGGGGCTGATGTTAATTCCCGCTCTGGTGTGCCGGTCAAAGGTGTTTGAGTAGCCCCTGGGGGCAGAGAATCCCCAGGTGACCTTCAGTAGCCCCTGCCGCTGGGTTGAAGGAAGGTGGAAGAGAGAAGCAGGATGTGGAGGAAGGGACAGAAGTTGGAACAGGCCGGCTGGGAGAGTTGCCAGGACAAGCCGGCTTCTCCATGTCACATGCTGCATTTATTTACCCTCCATTCAGGGTTGGCTTTGACTCTGGCCGTTTTTTTTTTTTTTTTTTTTTTTTTAAAAAAGCTGTGGTCAGCTCCCCCCCCCCCGCCCGATCGTTAAGGCTGTGGCGGCAGGCATGATCGACGGGATTCCCAGGAATAGCTGCCACGGATTACTTCCCTGGCGTTCTCCAGGGTCGGAGGCACACCTCCAATTGCAGCAGGGGAAACTGGTTTTGTTCTCCCCCCCCCCCACACACACACACAGCCTGAGAGGCTTGTGAGTTTCTGTGGATGGCGGTGAGGATGTGGGCACTGGGATCCCAGCCACGGGGTTGGGGAAGGAGGTGCGTCTCCAAAGCACCTGAAGGCAAGAGGAGAAATAGCAGATGGAAACTAACCAAGGAGAGAAGCAACCTAGAACTAAGGAAAAAATTCAGGGCGGTGAGGACAATTAACCAGTGGGACAGCTTGCCTTCAGAAGTTGTGGGTGCTCCAACACTGGAGGTTTTTAAGAAGAGATTGGACAACCATTTGTCTGGAATGGTGTAGTGCTTCCTGCCTGAGCAGGGGGGTTGGACTAGAAGACCTCCAAGGTCCCTTCCAACTCTGTGTCTTTGAGGAAGGAGCGCTTTATAGCCCTTAAGGAACAGAGAGTTGGAAGAAAAGACCCCTCCTTTAAAAAAGACTGACCCCAGGAGAGGGTAAAATCACTTTTGGCCGGCTCTAGAGCAGGGGTATCCAACCTTGACTTGTGGACTTCAACTCCCAGAATTCCCCAGCCAGCCAAGCTTGGTTGACTTTAAGCCAAGTCTTAAAAGTTGGCCACCCCTGCTTTAAACACTCTGGAATAAGTGGCTGCAGATTAGCAGGATGTGGCAATAGCATTCCAGGAAAATTGTTCCTCGGAGCTTCCCTGCGGCTCCTCTGTGTAGATCCCAAAGTTTAATCGAGATGTAGATTTATTTCTCCTTTCGAAGAGGGAAGGGTTGGAGGAAAGGGGGCGCAACTCCCCATCTGGATTTCGAAGGATCCACCTCCATCCCAACAGCTGAACTCACCCAGGGGTCTCTCTTCCTGTGTTTGATCAGTGGTCAGTTTTGGGGGATCTGGCCTTGAGGGGGTGCCCACACCCAAGCACCCCAATTGCCCCCTGTTTCTGCAGGTTCAGCCATCTTGGCAGTCCTTTTAATCAGCCCTGGCCTTTTGCTTGCAAAAGAGAATTAAGGCTACTGAATTCCCTTACGTCCTTGTGAGTTAAATTGGAACCCAAAAGTAGGTTTGCTCACCCAGGTTAAGCACACCGCACGCACGCAGAGGCTACTTTTCTAGCTGATTTTGGCTTCTAAGCATGTTCTGTGAACTCAGCCCTGCTTTGGCAAGGGTTTCTTTTCAGCAGACATCCGAAATGCATCCCAGTATTCAGTATTTCCCCATTCCGTATTTTCTCTCTGCTGCGAAACCCACCTTGGGAGACACCTTACTAATGGCGAACCTATGGCACACGTGATGGAAGTGGCACGCAGAGCCATCTCTCCGGGCACGCGAGCCGTCGCCCGTTGCTCTTCCGGGTTCCGGCGCGCCGGACAGCTGGTCTTCATGTGCGCGGGAGCGCCGGAAACCGGAAGAGCAGCCGCCCGACGCGCATGCCGGGAAGACGATCTTCCGGTTTCCGCCAGCTGGTCTTCGCGCACGCATGCGTGCGAGAAACCGGAAGATCAGGTGGCCGGTGCGCATGCGCACGCCGGAAACCGGAAGATCATCTTCCCGGCGTGCGCATGCGCGCCGGGCGGCTGCTCTTCCGGTTTCTGGCACGCGCGCGCTTCTGTTTCCGCACTCGGTCCTGAAAAGATTCGCCAACACTGCCTTACTAGGTAGCTGGAATGCCCGCACCTGTCCATCTCTGGGACGTTTCCCCCCCCCTCACCTTCTGCTTCTCCCTCTCGCCCCTCAGAGGTTCACCAGTAAGCAGGACGTCATCCGGCATTACAACATGCACAAGAAACGGGACAACTCCCTCCAGCATGGCTTCATGCGCTTCAGCCCCCTGGACGACTGCAGCGTCTACTACCACGGCTGCCACCTCAACGGGAAAAGCACACATTACCACTGCATGCAGGTAAACGCCCAGCCTACCTTGAGCCGAGGTGGCGCAGTGGTTAGAGTGCAGCAGTGCAGGCTACTTCAGCTGACTGCTAGCTGCAGTTCGGCGGTTCAAATCTCACCAGGCTCAAGGTTGACTCAGCCTTCCATCCTTCCGAGGTGGGTAAAATGAGGACCCAGATTGTTGGGGGCAAGAGGCTGACTCTGTAAAACCGCTTAGAGAGGGCTGCAAAGCACTGTGAAGCGGTATATAAGTCTAAGTGCTATTGCTATTACCTTGGCTGGCCTGGGACAGCCAAGGATCAGGTGCGCCGACTGGTTCATCCCCACCGAAACCGAGCCTTATTGGGGGAATAATCCCAAAGGGTCCCCTTTTCTGCAGGCCGGCATCGTGGAACGGGATGCGTTTTTCCAGAAGGGATAACTGGTGGGTTTTTCCTTTGAGTCCCCCCGACCCCAGGGTAGCTTGCCAGTTCCCTCCCGGGAGGATGGCGCTCCGGCGGGAGGCCTCCTTCTCAACTTGGAGCTTACTCTCTGTTGAGCGGTGACCTCGCGGCGCAAAGCCCCGGCTGCTCTTTCTCTCCGGGTTGCTCCCTTTGTGGCTGGATGCTGAGCCCATCAAATATTAAATAGCAGCCCAGTTTCAAACACAAGATCAGAGGAAAAGCACCAGCCTCTCCGTTAGGGAGGAAGCGTTTGATGGGAAAGTTTGGTTTGGTTCAGCCCGGAGCAGAGAATTTGAAATCCTTTCAGATTCCTTCTGGCCAGGAGTCTTTTTTTTTTTTTTTTTTTTTTTTTTTTTTTTTTTTTTTTTTTGGGGGGGGGTTTACGGCGAGTTAAAGCAGCTGGACAGATGTTGCCGGCCGTGCGATGGCTTCCTTGGAATTAAGCTGTTGGGACTGAAGTTAGTTTGGTATTTGCATCTGGGCCTGGGTCGCTCTATCAGCGTCCACTCCAGCTGCTGCAGCCACAGCCATTCAAGTAGTCCTCGACTTACGACCGCAATTGAGGCCAACATTTCTGTCTGCAGCCGACTCACATTTAAGACGGTCTCAGCGTCCCGGGAGGGTTCATGTGATCCCCTTTTGCGACCTTCTGACGAGCAAATGGGGAAGGCAGATTTGCTTAAGATCCCGTGTTTTGCTAACTTTTAACAACTGCATTCAAAATTTCCCTTGTTAAGCGAGACCTTCGTTAAGTGAGTTTGGCCCCATTTTACCGCCTTTCTGGCTCCCGTTGTTAAGCGAATCGCTGTAGTTTAGTTAGTGGCCCGGTTGTTAAGCGAATCTGGCTTCCTGCTTGTCAGAAGGTCGCAGAAGGGGACCTCGGGGCGGGACGCAGCAACGGTCATAAGTACGAGTCAGTGGCCAAGCGTCTGAACTTTGATCACACGATCCTAGGGATGCTACGAAGGTCGTTAAGTCCGAAAAACGGTCATAAGTCACCTTTATCAGTGCCGTTGTAACTTTGAACGGTCACTAAACGAACTGTTGTAACGCGAGGAGTACCTGTACGCCGGGTGGATTCTGAGGTGTCCAGGGGGACACCAGGCTGTCCTTCACTTCAAGAGAGAAGGGGTGCAGACCAGCAACTGGCACTTCCGGAGGGAAAGAATTTCTCTGGAAGGGAGACCAACACGGTCTCCGTTAAGGGTGGGGGGAAGGTGTCACAACATTGTAAATTCCCCCAAGGAGAGCAAATAGAATCAGGATCACGTGAAGTGCTAAGACCACTTCATAAGGCCTTGGTAAGGCCACACTTGGAGTACTGCATCCATTTTTGGTCGCCACAATGTAAACAAGATGTTGGGACCCTAGAAAGAGTGCAGAGAAGAGCAACAAAGATGATTAGGGGACTCAAGGATAAAACATATGAAGAACGGCTGCAGGAACTGGGTATGTCTAGTCTTATGAAAAGAAGGACTAGGGGAGACATGATAGCACTCTTCCAATATCTCAGGGGCTGCCACAAAGAAGAGGGAGTCAAGCTATTCTCCAAAGCACCTGAGGGCAGGACAAGAAGCAATGGATGGAAACTGATCAAGGAGAGAAGCAACTTAGAACTAAGGAGAAATTTCCCGACAGAACAATTAATCAGTGGAACAGGTTGCCTTCAGATGTTGTGAATGCTCCAACACTGGAAGTTTTTAAGACGATGTTGGATAACCATTTATCTGAAATGGTGTAGGGTTTCCTGCCTGAGCAGGGGGTTGGACTAGAAGACCTCCAAGGTCCCTTCCAACTCTGCTATTCTAAATCTCTTAAATAGCAGCATTTGCCCCCCACAAGCCTCTCTGCCAAGGCCCTTCCCCTTTTTTATGTCCATAATTGGCCTGGACAAAACGCAGTTAGTTGTTTATACCAATGGGACATTTTTCATGCTTTACCACAAGGAGCCCTATTGCAAATTATTCACCGGGAGGTGATGGGTTTGGGTTTTTTTTTTTTTAAAAAAAATTCTTCTTTTAACGCCACTCAGGGTCTGTCTTTTTTCAAGGTGTCAATGGGGGAGGGGGGGAAAGAGGCCCTTGTTAGATTGGAAGTAGCTTCAGAATAGCTCCCCACACAGACACACACACACACACTCTCTGGACGTTTGTCAGATGCTTTTCTCTCAACCCAAGGTGAACTTGTGTGTGTGTGTGTGTGTGTGTGTGTGTGTGTTTTGGTTTGCTTCAACTTCTGAGATGGTACAGGCGTTGGCACCCGAGCCTCAGAATGAGGTAGAGAAAGCAAGGACTTTGTCTCTCTCTCAGCGGGCACACTGGCGTTGTCAGATTCTCCTGGAATTTTACTCAATATGGCAAGTTTGCCCCGAGCTGGAGAGAGAGAGAGAGACGTCCTGCATTCCTTCTTCTCTTCTGGGCAGCCTTAAAACAAAGCCAAAGACCGCTAGCCAAAGCCCCCATCCCCAATAACGGAGAGGGTTGTAGGGTGAAAGAGTGACCAGCCCACCTGGGCTGTTGTCTTTTCCACGTGAATTCCCATATCTCTCTCTCTCTCTCTCTCTCTCCCCCCCCCCTTCGTCTCTCTTTCTCTCCCTCTCCCTCTGTCTCTCTTTATTTCTCTCTCTCTTTATTTCTCTCTCTCTCTCCCTTCCTCTCTCCCTCCGTCTCTCTTTTTCTCCCTCTCTCTCTCCCTTCCTCTCTCTCCCTTCCCCCCCTCCCTCTCTCCTTTTTTCCCGTGGACCCATAGCTCACAGGCTGCACCATTAGCAGAGGTGGGAAAGGGGTCTTTTCTGCAAGGGACCCCTAACCAAGGAGAGAAGCAACCTAGAACTAAGGAGAAATTTCCTGACAGTGAGGATAATTAATCAGTGGAACGACTTGTTGGATGCTCCAACACTTTTAAGAAGAGATTGGACAGCCATTTGTCTGAAATGGTATAGGGTTTCTAGCTTGAGTAGGGGGGTTGGACTAGAAGACCTCCAAGGTCCCTTCCCATTCTGACACCAATCCTTTGGTCCCCTCTCTTCTGCTTTCCTTCCTTCCTCCCTCTGTTTCTTTTTCTCCCTCTGGAAAGAAGTGAAGAGGTTATAGCAATGCTGCCGCACTTGGAAAACCTGGCTTTAAAAAAAACAAAACCCACAACTCTCAGCTTTCTGACTAGTTGCCATGGTTCCCCTCCCTTCCTCAGGTGGGCTGCAACAAGGTGTACACCAGCACCTCCGATGTCATGACCCACGAAAACTTCCACAAGAAGAACACTCAGCTGATCAACGATGGCTTCCAGCGGTTCCGGGCCACGGAAGACTGCGGCACGGTGGACTGCCAGTTCTACGGGCAGAAGACCACCCACTTCCACTGCAGGTGGGCACGGGGGCGAGAGGAAAAAAAGGTTCTCACTGGGTAGGTGGGCATCCCTTCCTTCTGTACAGTTTTTCTCTGCGCGAGGGCTCTGCCCGGCATCAGTTAGGACCAAGGCAGGAAGGCATTTGAGGGGGTTGACAAGGCCTTGGCTTCACTTGGCTGCATCGGGGAAAGGATATTTATGGTGATCCATCTAGGTCAGAGGCCCACAACCTTTGGGGCACCAGGGACCCGTCTGGAGAGAGGCTTTTCCGCTGACCGGAGGGGGCGTGGATTCGCATGCTGCCTGCATCCCACGGATGGGGCTTCCCTTGTTTGCGTGGCTCGGTTTCTGGCATGCTGTGGCCCGGTGCTGGTCCATGGACCGGGAGTTGGTCTAGGCCAGTGATGAACCTTTTTTGGTTCACGTGCCAAAAGGGGGGGTGTGCGCGCACTAGCGCGCGCGCACGTGCCCACACCCATTCCCTCCCCCCACACATGCATACAACACCCCTGCGCTGCCCCCTGCGCATGCGCACAACCCCCCGCCCCCCCTCCGCGCATGCGCAAAGGCCCGATATGGCCCCGCGGGCCCCCCGTGGCCCGCGTG
>QLTV01003150.1:612180-628745 GCA_003457575.1 Thermophis baileyi
TATATATATCTTAGAGATGGTGTTGCTTTCTTTCCCATGAAAAGGACACCTTCATCTGTGTTTTTCAGTATGTAAATGTATTTAAATTCAGCCAATTCAAAGCCAAACAGTTAATTAAAAGATTGACCCTCCTAGGAAATCATAGCCCGGCTTCTTCCTTGTCCAGCAGGCCTCCTCCCTCTTTGTCCCGCAGTTATCTGCCCGATCAGTCGGGCCATTATGCTTCAGCCCAAGGAAGGAGCGTCCTTCTCTCCCCGTTCAAAGCCGA
This sequence comes from Thermophis baileyi, assembly GCA_003457575.1. NCBI lineage: Eukaryota > Metazoa > Chordata > Lepidosauria > Squamata > Dipsadidae > Thermophis > Thermophis baileyi. The sequence goes on from QLTV01003150.1 coordinate 612,449, forward strand.
GCCAGGAATGAAGATTTCCTGCTGCTTGCAGAATGAGGCCGGGGCGATTGGAAGCGGTCTTTAAAACGAGGAGGAAGGAGATGCTGTTTTGCAGGCCGGAGGGGAGGGTTGGGGTGTGTGTGTGTGTGTGTGTGTGTGTCCCGGTTTGATCTCCAGGTAGGGCTGAGGAAGGGTCTGAATCATTGGGGTGTGTGTGTGTGTGTGTTGTGTTTCTGCATGCCTGTGGAGTTTCAGGCTTCCCTTCCTCCTTCTCCTCCTTCGGCAGGTTTGGCACCAAGGATTTCTGCGATGCCCAGTGCGACTTTCTGCACAAGGTGCATTTCCACTGTGTGGTGGAAGAGTGTGGCGCTCTCTTCAGCACCGTGGATGGAGCTGTGAAGCATGCCAAGTAAGTCCCAGGCATCGCTCCTTCGTGGCTGGTGTGTGTGTGTGTGTGTTTGTGTTTTAAATCCCTTCAGGCTCAGAGAAGGAAGAATAGAGGTGGCAAAGATGGTCTGTGTGTTGGTTTAAGAAAATGTATATGGCTGCCCATTCGCCCTCAGTGAGTCTGGGCCGCTTACAGAAATAAAAACCCAATATACACAAGCAGTAAACAAACACAGAAGCATCTCTTCCCACCCCACCCCCACCCCAATTCTGCCAGGTGGGAGGCATTGGTGCTGGCCTGCCTGGACCCAGACACACCCCTGGCACGGCTCCTTCCTTGTAAGCATAACGCTGAAAGGGCCACACCTCCACTTCAGTCACATCTCCAACCGAACTTCAGCGATCTCTTGGCCTCAGTCTTCACACCTGTGGGATGGGAACACGAGCACCAGCCGACACGGCGGCTTCGATTCATCGTGGATACAGGCAATGCTCTAGACAGAACACGGCAGTATTCGCTCAGCCCAGCTTCCTGGATCGAGGACATACAATGAAGCTATATCATCGTTGGGTGTGTGGTTTGGGGTGTCGGGTGGACACACCCGTGGATCTGTCTTGGGTTTTGTCACACTGACTTCCCATGGTTTTTGGGAACTGCCTTTCCTGATTGGAACACTAAACAGGCATGGTGTGTGTGTGTGTGTGTGTGTGTGTGTTTAGATCCTTCAGTGTAGGGGTTTTCAACCCTGGAAAAGGCCCAGGAATGAAGAGCAGCGTTGTGATTAAAAACCTAAGAGTTTTGTCCACAGCATCTGCCCTCCCTGGAGATTTGGATCACCCACACTTTGCCCACTTTCAGAGATGCTTATAAACTGGGCTCTGGCCCCAGGAGTTTTGGGCAGCTCCCTTAAGTGGGAGGCGAAGGTGAGGGTCCCTCAGATGAATGTCACCCTGTATGTCATAATGACATTTTTAAAATTTTTGTGAAGCTGCCCAGAATCAGTCTTAGGAATTCACCAGAAGCCACCACTAACAGCCCCTGTTCAGAAACGAGCAGGAGACCACTAAGCGATGCCTAAACGGGGCGACTGAACGAGCTGCTCTGGCTGTCAGCATCTGTGGCTGATGGGTCTCTCTCTCTCTCTCTCTCTCTCTCTCTCTCTCTCTCTCTCTCTCTCTCTCTCTCTCTCTCTCTCCTCACCCCTCTCCATAGTTTCCACTTCCGAACAGAGGGAGGCACCGCGAAGGGAACCTCGGAGCACGCCTTCCCGACTCCGGCAGAGAGCAAGACCTCCATCCCCCCTTCCTCTCCATCCGCTGCGTCCGCCATTCTGGCCACCGCCTCGGCCGCGGAGGGGCCCACCGCATGTCCGGCTAGCGTGCCGTCCGCTCCCACGCTCCTGGCCTGGAAACAGCTGGCTTCCACCATGTCTCAGCTGCCTGTCTCGGGGCCCGGGCTGGCCACCTCCCCGATGGCCACCACTTCCCTGGAAAACGCCAAGCCTCAGGTCAAGCCGGGCTTCCTCCAGTTCCAAGAGAAGTGAGTGGCTCTTTTGGACGGGCGATGTGGGGTCAAGGGGGGACCAAGGCAGGCCTTCGGTCACCAGGATGCCCCCAATTGGCTAGGGTTCTCCCAGGAGGGGAAGCCGGCAACCATCTGTTCTGACCCAGCTCCCCAAACACGACAAACCCTCTGAAGTGAACTCAAAAGATTCCTTTATTAGGAGTGCCGGCAGTGGCTCTTCCATCCCAAGGACCGGCCCATAGATTTCCACTGCTCTCCTCTCCTCTGCCTTCTGCGCATCCGCGTGTCAGGCACTGGACCCAGCTGTTCCTCCTCTTCCTCATCAGCCACCTCCAGACCTGGGGGCTGTGGACTCTCCATCTGAGGGCTGACGGACGGCCCAGGCTCCGCCTCTCTCTCTGCCAGCTCCATTCCCTCTTCCCCCTCGGAGCTCTCAAGTTGCCCTGATGCTGACCCTGACTCCCACGCCGCCTCCTCCTCCTCCTCCTCCTCCTCCTCTGATTCGGCTGCTGGAGGGGCCGGCGGCCGACAGGCCACAACACCGTCCCTGTTAGCCAGAAGGGCTTATTTTGGGTCTCTCCTCCAGCGATCCTTGCCTGGCCACGGACTGCAAGTATGCCAACAAATTCCACTTCCACTGTCTCTTTGGAAACTGCAAATACGTGTGCAAAACCTCGGGGAAGGCTGAGTCCCACTGCCTTGACCACATCAACCCCAACAACAACCTGGTGAACGTGCGCGATCAGTTTGCTTATTACTCCCTGCAGTGTCTCTGCCCAAACCAGGTAAGCCCCACGGAGGGTCCCCCGAGAGAGAGAGAGAGAGAACCGGGGGTGGTGGTGGTGGGGGGCTGGGATGCAAGAAGAACCCATGAGAAATTAGAAGAGGAAGACTCGCCTGTCCTGGCTGGTCTCCAGCAGGTAGAGATAGTCCTCGACTTATAACAGTTCTACCAACCGTTCAAAGTTTACAACACCACTTGAGCCAAAGTGACTTATGACCCTTTTTTTCACACTTACAACCACTGCAGCAGTCACGTGATCAAAGTTCAGACGCTTGGCAACCGGTTTCGCATTTATGACGGTTGCAGTGTCCCAGGGCCACGTGATTCCCTTTTTGCGACCTTCTGACGAACAAAGTCGATGGGGAAGCCAGATTGGCTTAACGGCCGCGTTACTAACTTAACAATTGGCAGTGATTGATTGATTGATTGATTGATTGATTGATTGGTTGCATTTTTATGCCGCCTAACTCCCAAGGGACTCTGGGCGGCTTACAACAGAAGTATAAAAACATTAAAACACTATAAATATTCCCTTAACAACAGTGGCAAGAATGGTGGAGAAATGGGGCAAAACAAACTCACTTAACCGATGTCTCACTTAAGCAATGGGAATTTTGGGCTCAATTGCAGTCGTAAGTCGAGGACTACCTATGCACTTCTCAAATCTGTGGGGCAAGAGCTCCTCTATTTTCAAGGCCAAAGACTACCTGGGAGGGGGAAGGATCCCCCCCTTCGAAGAAGCCCAGGGAGGGGTCTAGGATGGGGGGAGCAGGGAAAGGGTGTTTTCCAGCGAATCGGGAAGAAAACGAGGGCGATTCAGAGCCCCCTTTACAGACCCTACAGGGATGTGCTTTCTCAATGGCCAAAGGTCTGCATGTGAGGAAGGGAGAGGCCTGAATCAGGGAAACTGAGGCACTGGAGAGGTTCTCCTGGCCCAGCAGCCCTCGTGCGAGGTTTTTTGGGGGGGTCCTTTGGCCTGGAGATGGGGGGGGGCTTTTCTCATGACCCTGACCCTCCCTCCTCTCCCTCCTGCAGCACTGTGAGTTCCGCATGCGGGGGCATTACCACTGCCTTCGCCCCGGCTGCTTCTTCGTGACCAACATCACCACCAAGCTGCCCTGGCACGTGAAGAAACACGAGAAGGCCGAGCGGAGAGCCGCCAACGGTTTCAAGTACTTCACCAAGCGGGAAGAATGCGGCAGGCTGGGTAAGCGGCCGGGATGACGGGGGCACCGAGGAGCCACCCCTCGCTCGCTCGCCTTTCCTTCCAGCTTCCTTTCGGGGAAGTTAAGCAGACAAACCGGGTTTTTTTTCCCCCCAACTTGTTGTTTTATTCAACTTGAATTAGTCCCTTTGATCGGCGGCTCCTCCTTGCCCTGATAAGCAGCTGGAGCTCAAATATTGAAGTCCCGGGTTGTGACGCCCGGCGAGGCCGAGCCAGCGGTCCGTCTTGCCTTCTCCTGGAGTGGGCACAAACCCTTTCTTGGACCCTGCTGGCCGTCAGATCCCGAGGCGGCGGGTGGGGTGGGGGGGGGAGAGAAAACAAACAGTTGGAAACTGCTCCATCGTTCCTTGCTAGTCCTTTGTGCCAAGTGCCCGGTTTTCACAGCAAGGCTCACCCGGGACATCCCAGAATAGTAATATTGTCCCAGTATTCCCCCAGATGGCCCTGCCTTTTCTGATGCCAACTCCCTGGCGAAGCAGCGGCACATCAAAGCGCCCAAAGTTACACGGAGGCAGCGGGTGTGGCTGGCAGCTGTGTTTGCCAGGAATAAAAGTGGAGCCAGCCTCCCCCTCCCCCCCTCCGCCGCAGTTCCTCCAGCAGTTAAAATAAGGGAGCCCGGGTGGCAGTGCCCGGATAGGTTGCCCACCTGGGGCAGAGGCCGGAGAGCCCTGCTGGTGTGGGAGCTGCCTGGCCTGGCTTGGCCTTCCCCAGTCATTCCACAAGAGCTCAGCCTCCTTCGGGCTACGGCTGCTTCTGGGTCTGCAGAAGGGCACTTCCCCCTTTGGCTGCTCAGCTTCAGCTGCAGAAACCCGGGGTGGGGTGGGGGGGGTCAGTCCTGACCCCCCCCCCTCGGTCCCCTGCAAGAGAAAGGGAGACGGCTCATCCAGGAGAGGCTCCGAGGGTCCTCAAATCTTCCTTTATCCCGCCACCTCTGGACACTGGAGGGTACTGGAAGGATGGGTGCCCTTTGCGTGCCTGGCATCCTTGCCCCCTCCTGAACCCCACTCAAGGCTGTGGGTGGGACAAGGGGTACGTGCGAAAGCACCCCAGAAGATTCAAAAGGTCAGGAGAGAGAAAAAAAACCTACTCCATCTTGTATTTCCAAAAAGCAACTTGGTGGTGTTGTTTTTTCTTTGAAAACGTTTCGCTTCTCTTCCAAGAAGCTTCTTCATTTCTGGAGAAAAAACCAAACCAAACCAAGAAAGCCCAATTGCCCTTTGGAGAGAAGCACCTTTGGGGCAACCATGACTTGGGTGATTTGAGTATCTCCGTAGACTCCATTTTGTCATCCATCAAGCATTTAGCCCGGGGTGATAGCAAGGCACAGCTGTAACCGGGGCAACAGACAACAAGGCACCGGGCCGCCCCTTACCTGGCTCCTGGCTCAGGAATGCCAAGAGGCTTGGCGGTTGGCTGCCGTCCGGCACATCGCCGGGCTACGCAAAACCAGCCGATGATACCCGACACTCGGCTGCCCCAGCAACGAGCAAGCTTTGGTCTGCCTGGCATCTTGGACGCACCCCCAGCAGAGCAGAGAGCAGGAAGGAGGGAGGGAGGGGGCATTGTGTGGAGGGGAGGGGAGGGGAGGATCTCCAGAAATGCCAACTGGGCAATGCCCTTCTAGTGGCAAAGCTCGGTTTGCAGGCTGGCATATAAACAGACCTACGGTAGAGCGTGGCATGAGAGCGGTCCGTGGCTTTAAAGAGCCCGTGGCTGCTGCATCAATTAATTCATCCCATTGCCTCCAAAATACATCCAAGTCCATCTATATCGGGGGGGGGGGACCACAGGGGCCTTTTACGCCCGTATTTCCCCTGGCAGGTTACGTTTCAAAGCAGCTCTGGCTTTAGAGCTTGTCGGGTGGGAAGAGGGGGCGGGGGACACGGATGGCTGGTGCCTGTTTTTTAACCTCCGCTGCTTTTTAATTGATGGCTTTATTATGCCGCTTCTGACGAGATGTATATGGATTTTGGATTTTATTTGTGTTTTCATTGTATGTCATGCTGAGAGAGTATTTGCTATAAGGCAACTAATAAATCTTGGAAATAATTAAATAAAAGTTATAGCAGGCAGCATCCAAGAGGGCCTCTCTCTCTCTCTCTCTCCCCCCCCCCCCCAGCCTGCGTGTGGAAAACAAGGAATGCCACTTTTAAGACGGCCCCTGGCATCGGTAATTTTCATAAATTTAAAACAGCTTTCCAATTAAGCCCTTTAAAAACTGATCAGTTTTAATTTGTTCAACCTGCCAATTAATGAATTAAATGCAGCGGGTTTGACTTAGGTCGTTCGGTAAGTCATTTGGGTTATCTCAGAAATGTCCCTCTCGGTCTCCCGTTGACCTTCGCACCCTCCGCAAAGGAGACAGGCAGCTTTGGGGGCGGGTGTGGGGGTGTGTGTGGCGTTGCTCAGCCTGGGCTCATCTAGGGCTGGATCCCAGGTCGATCTTCCTTTCAGGGATCTTCCCTGCTTGTTCCACTTGTGGGGAGGGGAGGCATCCCTCTTTGCCCCCCTTCGGATGTTTTGCGAACACGGGAAGGCAAATTCTCAGGAGGGGTGGGGGGGAAAGAGTTTAATTCCCAAATCGTGGAAATGCCAAAGTCGGGTCCCAGCCCCCCCCCCCCAGCAGCCTCCATCGCTATGGGGCAGAGGCCCTCAGAGAGAGCCTCCCTTCCCTCTGGGGTTCTCCATCGGCTATGGGGGAGCTGCTCCGAAGCGCTTTCCTCCTGGGCTCGGACCAAGAGCGGCGTCTGGGGCGCATCTGCTCCTGACTCCAAGACATCAGTTGCCGTCGATTGTGCGATTTGCGACTCTTTTCCCCTTCTTCCCTTCCAGGCTGCAAATACAACCAGGTCAACAGCCACTTCCATTGCATCCGCGAGGGCTGCCAGTTCTCCTTTCTGCTGAAGCACCAGATGACGTCCCATGCCAGGAAGCACATGAGAAGGATGCTGGGCAAGAACTTCGACCGCGTTCCCACTCAGGTGAATCCCCCCGGAGGATCGCTTCTGCGCCCCCCCCTCCCCCCCACAGCTTCACTGTTTTCAGGGACAGCAGTTGGGAACATGGGAAAGCCTCAGCTGCGGGGGCCATCCAGCTCCGGCTGCCCCCCACTCTCCACTAGCAGCTGCCCCCCAAATTGCCCTCTACGCATCCTGACCCGCGTCGAGGGGGTGGGTAGGACAGGAGCAGCTTCCTGCGAAGCAGTGAAATCCCCCAGGACCCCCTGAAGCTGCTTCCGGAGGGCAGCGGACACGAGGGGCGAAGTGGCCCTCCCAAAAGCTCCCCACCCCTGGACCCAAACATAAGTTCTGGTTTTAACGAAATAAAATTCAATTAGAGCTCAAGAAATCAAATGCGGCTTAATGGGATTACCACCCCCGTGCGCGTACTGACTTTTCCCTCGTGGGATATTAAAAGTCACCATTCCTCAGCGGTTTCTCACAGGCCTCTGGAGGGGCAAACTCACACCCCCCACCCCAAATTTCAGGAGCGCAACGGCAGCTCTTGGGATTCAGGCTAAAGCTCAGGATTGTCTCCGTGTCCTCGGCTTCTTTCCTGCATGGAAAGGGCTGCTTTGCAGTGTAAAGGGCTGTGCATCGTCTCCTGTGTCTCACACACACACACACACACACACACACACACACACACACACACACACCATGCAGAGCAGGAGGTTAGGATCCACCTAATTGGGGGGTGGGGAGGATACCTGCAGCCCCAGGCAACCTTGGCCCCACCTTTGCTCTCAGGAAGAGAAGCAGAAAGCAGCCAGATTCCCCCAAAAGTCACCCCTGCCCCCTCCGTTGTCTTGCTGTAGGTGGTGGGTCACACTGCTAGGAATGACAGCCACCCACAAGTGAGCAGCTTGGCCCCCAGCCCGGCTTCATCAGGGAATCCTGCCTCCTTTCAGGGAGCCCCCAGCCTGATGGACCCCGAGACGGAGGAGTACCTGGATTACGCGGGATGCAGCCCCGGCGCCATCTCCTCGGAGTCCTCGAACATGGACCGCAGCTGCTCCAGCACCCCGGTGGGCAACGAGAGCACCTCAGCAGGTGAGTGTCCTAACACCCCCCCCCACACACACACCCCCACACACACCCAGCTCCCCAGCTCCAGGCTGGGACTCTGCGAGAGGCTGTGCCCTCTGGGTCAGGCGGTCTTCTTTTTCAAATGTGGCGGGCTCTGAGTGGCTTCCCACATGGTGGGACGAGGGATTTGTGGAAGAGCCTCGCCAGGTAACCGGTGCCTCTGAGGGCTCTGAAAAGCTGAGCCGGGACAGAAAGCCAATGCCTTTGACTGAAAATCTCCACCGTTGCATTGATTAACGTTCACCTCCAATGAATCACTTGCAAAAGAGGGATATGGCCCAGAGCGGCAGTCGAAGGGCCTGACCTTCTGGGAGGCGGCTGGAGTGTCCGTCGACATCCTCCCCCCCACCCCTACCCAGGGAATGCCGTGGGCCTCCCCGGATGAGCCAGGCCCAAGAAGCGTCCTGTCCTTCCCTGACTTCCATTTGACCATTTACACACACACACACACACACACCACACACACACACACACACACACACACACACGCCCCTTCGTCTCCCTGGCAGACCTGCTGCCCGCCTGCCCCGGTTGGGGTGGCCCGGATGCCCTCATGGAGACCCTCCCTCTTCTGCTGTGCTGCTGCCGCTGCTCATCACCCCTTTCCATCTTCTTCTCTGCTCTGGTTCTGTCGTCGTACCTGTGAATGTGTCCTCCATTTTTCATCGTGTGGCTTACACTTCTCGAGGTCTTATTTTTGGTCCTGTTTCCTTTTTTTTTTTTCTGGTGGTTGTTTTGTTTTTCTTTTCCTGCTATTTTTTTTTCTTTCTTTCCACGTTTCTCCAGGCTGCCTGGCTGCTCTTCCTCCACCTCCTCCTCCTCCTCCTGCTGCTGGTGACGATGTTAGCCACAATGTACCACCACCACCACCACCACCATCTCTGCCTCCCTCTTTCTCACAAGCCCTGCTCAGATCTCCCCTCCCCTCCCTGCCCTACCTCTTCTCTCCATCGTGTGTCTCATACTCTCTGCTAAGTGCCACCCTGGGATCCAGCAGGGGCATTGCCTTGCCCACCGCCAGCTCGACAGGGCTCTCACCCATCCTTGCCAGTCCAGTCAAAAGCGACGTCCCGCTAGTGCAGGATGCAGCAGGTAATCCGATCTCCGCTTTCTCGTAGCGCTACCCCAACATCCCCCCCCTCCCCAGCATCATCGGCCAGCCGCCAATAGACACGGGGCCTTTCGGCTGTCTTCTGGACCAGTTCTGGCTTCCTGGCATCGCCAGGCTCACCCACCTGATGCCCAGTCATCTAAACGGTCGCAAGGGCATTTTTGCCTTTTGATGATGTCACCAGCCTCAAGTAAAACCCCAGACATTTTCTTCCCCCAGCATTAGTTGATCAACGGCCACGAGTTCTGAACGGTTCCTACACACGGACGTAGAAGCGACGGAAGCACGATGGAAAAATCTCTTAATTCTTCTTATCTTAAGAGGAATTCAGATCAGAATTAGAGCAAGGCCTGGGGAGCGTAACACTCACAATAAGAGGAAGATAATCTTGCGTGCTGCGTAAAAGGCACTCTCTGGTGGGAACATGCTAGTCTGAACAGTCCTCGGCAGAGGAACATGGTTTCTACCAAACAAAATCCTAAAAAGTAAATTGTGAAATGTAATAAAAACAAAATTTCCCCCTGAAGGCCATTCAACACTCAGCCTCGGAGTCTTCTTGCGTTGGGGGTGTTGGAACCCTGACATACAGGTGGGCTCACAGATCATCCTGCCCAAGCCCGGAGTGAGTGGGTGGAGTAGGAAGCAGCTTTTCAAAAGCTTACGAAAGGTTAGAGGAGTTGGGGCCATCCAGGTCTCAGGAGGATTTCCATTCCAATAAAGGGGAATATTTGTAGCTCCGGGTTGACATGAGGGGGTCCTTGGTGCTCTCTGAGCTTGCTTGTTTTCTTGCAGACGTTTCATGACCCAACTAGGTAACACCATCAGTGCTAGAAGGGAGGAAGAGGACTGTGGGGTCCTTGGTGCTCTCTGAGCTTGGTGGTTTTCTTGCAGACGTTTAATGAAACGTCTGCAAGAAAACAAGCCAGCTCAGAGAGCATGAACCTAACTAGGTAACATCATCAGTGCTAGTCACTGATTAGCACTGAACATGTTACCTAGTTAGGGTCATGAAACGTCTGCAAGAAAACAAGCCAGCTCAGAGGGCACCAAGGACCCCAAAGTCGTCCTCCTCTTCCCCACTCCCTTCTAGCACTGATAGTGTTCCCTAGTTTGGGTCATGAAACGTCTGCAAGAAATCAAGCCAGCTCAGAGGGCACCAAGGACCCCAAAGTCGTCCTCCTCTTCCCCACTCCCTTCTAGCACTGATAGTGTTCCCTAGTTTGGGTCATGAAACGTCTGCAAGAAAACAAGCCAGCTCAGAGGGCACCAAGGACCCCAAAGTCATCCTCCTCTTCCCCACTCCCTTCTAGCACTGATAGTGTTCCCTAGTTTGGGTCATGAAACGTCTGCAAGAAAACAAGCCAGCTCAGAGAGCATGAACCTAACTAGGTAACATCATCAGTGCTAGTCACTGATTAGCACTGAACATGTTACCTAGTTAGGGTCATGAAACGTCTGCAAGAAAACAAGCCAGCTCAGAGACCCCTGACTTCCATCCCATAGAGGAGGCGCCTCTCCTGGGTCTCGCTTAGAGACAGGACCTAGACTGTGCTCTGCCGCAACCTGGCAATTAAAACAAAAGCTCACGCTATATTAGCCAAAACAAAATGCTTTTGACTAATTGTGGGGGAGGGTCTGGAAGAGAAAGGGGGAGTTGGCCTCTCCACAACGCCAAACTCTGCCTTTATTCCCCAGGGAACACCATCACCATGCCAACCGCCGCAGGGGCCAAGAAGCGCTTCTGGATCATCGAGGACATGTCCCCCTTCGGCAAGCGCCGCAAGACCCCCTCCTCCCGCAAGATGCTGGACGAGGGGATGATGCTGGAGGGCTTCCGGCGGTACGACCTGTACGAGGACTGCAAAGACGCCAACTGCCAGTTCTCCCTCAAGGTCACGCACTACCACTGCACCCGGGAGAACTGCGGGTACAAATTCTGCGGCCGCACCCACATGTACAAGCACGCCCAGCACCACGACCGGGTGGACAATCTGGTGCTGGATGACTTCAAGCGCTTCAAGTCCTCCCTCAGCTGCCACTTCCCCGACTGCCAGTTCTCCGGCAACAGCACGCACTTCCACTGCCTGCGCTGCGGCTTCCGCTGCACCGACAGCACCAAAGTGACGGCCCACCGCAAGCACCACGGCAAGCAGGACGTGATCAGCGCCGCCGGCTTCTGCCAGTTCAGCTCCAGCGTGGACTGCGAAGTGCCCGAGTGCAAATACAAACTCAAGTGCTCGCACTTCCACTGCACCTACCCCGGGTGCAAGCACACTGTGGTGGGCATGTCGCAGATGGACTCGCACAAGCGCAAGCACGAGAAGCAGGAGCGGGGAGAGCTGCCGGCCATCTCTCCGGGGCCCGAGGGCCTCCCTGCCGCCCCCATGGAGTACGAGGCCCAGAGCGCTTCCGTCAACCTGGACAGCTCCCTCAACCTGAGCACAGACGCCAAGAGCTCCCTCTTCTTCCTGCAGAACGCGGCAGGCGTGGGGCTCAATGACTCCGTGGACCTCAGCCAGAAGCCCCCCGAGGGCACGGGCGGCCTCCCTTCCACCCCGGGGGAGAGCCTGGCCCCTGCCGCCAACAAGCGCTTCCTGGCCAGCTGCGGCAACGTGGAAGAAGAGGATGACTCTTCCCACGATGACGATGACGAAGAGGAGGAGGAAATGAACGAGGAGGAGGAGGACGACGAAGAGGAGGAGGACGACGAAGACGAGGAAGAGGAGGAAGAGGATCTCAACACCGATTCGGAAGAATCGCTCCCTGACGCGGAGGGCCTGCCCACAAAAGACATTAGCGAACTGGAGGAGGCCGTTTCCTCCACCGCGGATCCCAGAGACGCTTCCACGCCTTCCGGCGAGCCAGCCTCAGCCCCGGCCCCTTAAGAAGCAGCCACACAGCAGCGGTGGGCGTGGGGGTTTGGCCTTGGCGAGCGGAGAAAGCAAAAACTGCATGAACAGGAGACCTTGCTGTGTTGAGGGGGAGAGGCAAGAACGAATGCTAGAATGGCCAGCGAGCAGCAAAACCGACTCTATCCCAGAAGGTGCGCGAGAGGCGGAGGGAAGCACTGATTCTTGGACCACACACGACGCGGAGACACGACGGAGCCGGAGAGGAGGAAGCAGCAGCGGCAGCAACGTCCTGGGGGATAGGGTGGGGTGGGATGGGGGCAGCAGGAGGACCCATCTGTTGGGGTGCACATGTTTACAGGGGGGGGGCAGCAGGCAGAGCATGGTGGTCCCGTGATGCAGACGGACTGACCCCCCCCCACGCTTCTGGATGGATGTGCTCCCCGTGGCAGGAAGTGGCCTACCCCTTCCGAGCCCGCTTCTCTTCGCGGAGGTGGGAAGGCGGGACGGTTTTTAACCCTTCGACTCCGGTGTGTGTTCATTTGTCCTCTTAATACTCCTCCCATTCTCAGGGAGACCGGGGGGGGGGGGCAGGCAGCTAGCATCTGGCGGGGGATATGAGGAGGGATGAAGAGCGTAAGTCATACGAAATATAGATATATCTATATATCTATAGATGTAGATATAGATATATATATAGCGGCAAAGCTGGATTAGGTTCTGCTAAGCTGCGAGCCGAGTCCTTTTGCCACCGGGGGTGGGGGGAGAATTAGGGGAAGGGGTGGGTTCCGGTATCACTTATATTCCTATTCCTTTCTTCTCCTTTTCTCCGGCATCAAATGAACAGGAGAAATGGGAGTCTCAGGCAGCTGGGAATGCTTGGAACAGGGGTATTTATTATCAGTTGTGGTTTTTTTGTTTTTTTTTTTTTTTTTTTTGGTTTTCTTTTTAAAGAAAAGCAAAAAAAAAACAAGAGGTGGGGGAAAACACGAGACGAATCGATCCAGGCTGGGAATGAAATATCAGTGGTAATAATAATGATGATGATGATGATGATAATAGTAATAATAAGTTACTAATTTTTCTAAGGAAGAAGGAACTGCTTTATAATGTGAGCCTTTCCCCGGAGCTCGAGGGTCTTCCTTCTGATGGAGCTCGGGGGGGGGGACGGGGGACATTGAAGGAAAAGGAGGCGCAGCTCGAAGCAGCCCAGCCTCCGGAGGGTGGGGAGAAAGCCAAGCCAAGGGGCGAGCCTGCAGAAAGGGAGAAGAGCTGGCCACAGGCTCCCCAGGTGCCTTGAAGGTCTTTCCAGCACAGGACCCTTCAGCCCCACCTTGGCTTTGTTGCCAGAGGAGGAACCGGAGGGGACCAAGGGCCCTTTCGGCGTCTTCCCCAAGGCAGGGGGGACCTCTGGCTCGCTCTTCTGGACCCATCCGGGGCCAGCACTTAAAGTCTTCCCAGTCCAGAATTGAGACTGGGAAGACCTAGCGCTCCAGCCCCCATCAAGCTCCCGAAACAGCGGGGAAAGTCCAGGCATATCCCAGCCGAGGAACCTGCTCAAGCCCCCCCCCCCCGAAGGAAACAGATCCTGGCTTTGCCTGCATGGTGGGGGGGGGGAGAATTGAAAGACCTCGGAGGTCTTTTCGCTTCCGATACTTGACAGCCGAGGTTTTTGGGTCGGCGATGGGCCCTTCTCTTCCTGTGTCTTGTGTCTGTGCTGTTGGGCTGCAAAAACAAACAAACAAGCAAACAAACAAACAAAACAAAAAAAAAGGAAAACTAGAAATCACTTCGCAGTGCAAAGTGTGAGAATGTAATCCAGGAACTTTTGTTAAATTTAAGGCTAGCGAGGAAGGCTAGAGAATGGCAAAAACCGTTTCAGGGGTCCCAGAAAATGATGAAACAGGCCTGTGGTTATCTACAAGAACTCCTGCCATGATCCGTGTTATCAAGAGGCAAAAGAGAGAATGTTTTTGATCCATCCTCTTGGACAAAACACGGATCACTCCGTATTTTCAGAATTTTGATTTGGCAGCCCTTTAAAGAAACCAAGAGATTTGTCCTATAGTCAGATGAGGTTGTTCCCCCCCCCCATTGATAGCAGATAAGTTTATGGTGTGGCTGGTAAGACAGTGCACAGAGTATTGCTTGTATTTTAAAGGGTGGCAAGAACCATTTTGGGGGGGGGGAAGGCAACCCCTCTCCCCATTCTGACTTTCTCACGAAAGGGCAGCACCCCAAAAGTCTCGTTTGGCCTGGCCTGGCAGGAGGACCCTGGCAGGGAGGGCTCCAAATTCTGGCCTGATCCCCTCTTGGCAAAGGCCATTGAATCCAAAAGGGGCACCAAGATGCCAGGCAGTAGTGTGACTCTCCTTCCTCCTCAAAGGCTCAAGGCTGGGAGGACCAAGAGTCGGAGTGACCAGCAGGGCTCAATTGCGAGATGCCCAGATAGAAACCCCCTCAGCCCATCCCTGCTCCTCTTCTTTTTTTAACTACTTGGGTAGCTCCCCAAAAGGTGCTATGGGAACCTATTGTTTGCAGTCACGTCTCTGGAAAGGGGTGGATGCCTCCGTGACTAAGCTCCCCCCCCCACCCAGGTACCTTGAGAAGAGGACTTGGTGGTCCTCCAGACTTGAGTAGCACACGTGTGTGTATGTGTGTGTGTGTGTATGTGTGTGTGTGTGTATGTGTGTGTGTGTGTATGTGTATGTGTGTGTGTGTGTTTATAAAACTTTGCGACTTTCAAGCTGTTGTAATGTTTCTCTCATGTCTTTGGCAATAAAATCTCCGGCCGCTTCTGGTCAGTGGCCTTTAGCAGCCGCGGAAGGACGCAAGGGAGGAAGGAAGGTAAGGAAAAGTGGGGGGGGCAGTCGGACTGCCCAGCCATCCGGATTCCAAAGGGAAAGGGCGATTCGGACCCCCCCCCCCCGGCTGACACCTCTTTAAATCGAACCTGCATTTTCCCGGGGGGGGGGGGTGTTCATCTGAATCATGTGCACATCCAAACATACCTGGAATCCCCCTTTCTCCTTGGATGCGGATGTCTGCAGAAGCCTAAACGGTCCCCAAACTTGGCAACTTTAAGACTTGTGGACTTCAACTCCCAGAACTCTCTGGGAGTTGAAGTCCACAAGTCTTAAAGTTGCCAAGTTTGAAGCCCTCTGCGGCCTAAACATTAAACGGTCTTGCCTGGCCTTCTGGGCAAACTGGTTTCTTCCATGCCCCCGCCCCCCCCCCCCCCATCCCGCGGATTTACATTTGTGCATAATCCGGCACATGGATGCTCATTTATTCGTTCACTCTTTTATTCATCCTTTCTTCTTTCAAAGAATCCAAGAGAGACGTGTACTTGCAGTTTCTTCTCTTGAGTTAACGGTGCATCTATCTACTCTTTCCTGTGCCTAGTTCCAGAGTTTGGGGCTTTTCCTCCACTTAAAAAATTTAAAAAAAAAAAAAACCGTTTTGTTTGGAAATGCTTAATCCACGCGTATCTTGCTGCATTCTGTGCGGAGAGTTGATGCAGGAGAAAAAGCACTTAATATATGCAGGCATTAGTGGGAAATGTGTAAGACGAGCAACAAGCTTAAGTGCTGTGATAGACTCGGGCTTGTAATTTTACAGAACAGGAAAAACCAGCAGTTTAGGAAGAGAAGGGGGGAAAATATATATATATATAGATATCCGGCAAAGGCACTGAAGTTCCCCCCCCCTTTCTTAATCCGTTTTGTCACCCAGCCTTGCCTGATCTAATATTGAAGATGAAAGTATTTACTCACTTCAATTACCTAATGGATGTTTTTCGCCCCCACCCACCCCGAAAAGCTCAAACTGGTAAATGGCCCGGGGAGGGGGAAACACCCAGCAGGGCCAGAAAAGGCATTCGGGGCACGCAGAGTGTTTATGCCCGCTTGGCACATCGCCCACTTCCAAAGTGCGCCTTCAAGGCCCTGGGCATCGGGGGGGTGTGTCTTTTTCCCTCCCCAGCCCCCAATTCCCACCTTACTACACTGCTTTCTGGTTGAACAGGAAAACAGTCGTTTCCCCCCCCCCCCAGCTAAGAAAAGTTTAAAAAAAATAAATAAATCCCTGCCTTCTGAAAAGGAAACCCATGTTTCTAGGGAGAAAGGGGTGTGTGTCCTCCCCCCTCACCTGAAACACACCCACATACATAACGGACATAGGGGAGATTTTTGAGGGAGACTTCTAGCCTTTGTAAAATCCATATTGCACACTAGGACTATAAGCCATTGCTAGCTCATTTTGAATTTTAAAACGTGTACTTTTCTTCGGTTGTTTTTAATTATTATTATTTTTTTCCCCCTTTCTTTCTGTGTGGGGGTGGGGGCAAG